>VZRZ01005967.1:1320832-1378954 GCA_013398175.1 Climacteris rufus | reverse complement strand
AAAAAAAAAAATCAAAAATAATTATTTTGGAACAAGCAAGAAAGTAATCTCTAGACTAAGTGAAACAACATGCAAAATTTCCCCAAATACTCAGTTTGATTTTTATCTAAATTAAAAGTGTTGGCATCTTCTGGCTCATCAGAATACCAGACAGTTTTGAGAAAACACTAAGCTTCACAATGAAGAATATTTGATTCCTCAGAGGTATAATGGAAAATGAGTAGTAGCAGAATTAGTGGAAAATGGAGGCCAATAAATCTTCTAGGGATTTATTTGAGTAAGCACATTTTAGTGAGGTTTAAATACAAGTAAACTCAAGTGCAGTGTGATTCATTGACTTCAAATTTAACAGAACAGCTCTCAAATAATCATGTCAAGAAATACTGAATGAGTGCTAAGTGTAAGTATACATTTCTGTAGACAGAAAACTTGGAAAGAACTGCTTTTGCAAATTCTAATACTGTTGCAAATACATAGCTGTGAAGGAATAACATTGGGACATACAAAATTTCTTAGCTAGCAATACATATTGAAATTGTAGATATAGAGCCAAAAGGAAGAAAAAAAAATAATAAAATAGATTAAGCATGTTGTTCAGACCTAAGACTCAAAAACGAAAATAACGCAGACAAAGAATACATGAATCAAAATATATAAGTAGTGTCTAAAGCCAACACTGATACTCCAGATTACCAAGGCTAAATCTGAATACGTGAACAGCAGAACATTTTCTGCCACCACATTAATGTTTATGTTTTTAAAGTATTATGTTTACCATTAGAATCCATTCAGGTCCTTATTATATAAATGAAGAGGTTTTGGAGACGTGCGCATGTACAGCATTTTAAATACATCAGAAGTATATAATGTGTGGCATAAAGCATTGAGACAAATTCTGATTAAGAAACAGAGAAGCCCAGCTGGATGTGAGCTGACTCTACATCAGCATGTTTTGGTGTGTCAACTGTCTAACACTACTGTTTTATAGATGTTCTTTTTAAAATCTGAACTATTCTCCATCTTTAGTTCCTGAAACACAAAAAAGGAAAGAAAAGACATATCTGATACATGCCAAACTTCCAGTGAAAAAAAAAAAAAGGTCTCATAAAAATAATAAAAATAAAAGCTATAATTCCCCAGAAGTTTTAGTTTGATAGAGTGAAAACTAAGTCATACATAGAAAAACAATAAAACCTGCTGGTGTTTGCCATTACAGAGCACCTACCACAAACTGAACTAAGTTCTGTGATTTCAAAACAGAGGGACAGTGGGGAAAAACAGCAGCAGTACAAGTAGAAAAGAAAAAAAATTCCGATTATCAATGGGGGAGTACAGGAGAAAGAAGCTGGCAGTTTTGGGGACATTGTACTTTGCTTTAATTACACAACAGCCTCACAGTACTCAATAATGTCACAGACTAGGGTTAACAGAATATGTTGTTCAAGTGTTTTAAACAAAATAGCCTAATCTTAGACAAACAACTTGAGACTAAAACACTCAAAGCGTATCTCTTGATTTTCCAAAGTGGAGTTCCCTGTGACTACTGCCAGAACTGCAGGGTGCTGAGCCCTCCAAAGGAGAAGCTATGACTACCCCATCTCAGACTTAGCACTTCATTTTGGAAGTCATGGCTTCTCCTTTTCTTGGGAAAAAGGATCCTAGCTCCACATGCTTGTTAAAACTTAAATTACCAGCTGCAGCAAAATAAAAGGTTGGGTTCTTTCAGTAAAGGAGCCATTTCAATCTTCCAGTTATTTAACCACTAAAAAAAGATCATGCCATGCCCCAGCAGCGGACAAAGTGCTGCCTATGGAGTTCTTCAGCATGGCTCAAAGCTGTTATAATAATGCTTGGAACTTAGATACCACTTTTCATCTTCAAAGCAGTTTACAAACATTAACTAATTAATCCACACAACATCCCTCAGGCCCACTTGGAACAAAAATGGGGAACTGCATGCTGGGACCTGAATCCTCCGTGGGCCCTAGCTCCAAATTAAAGATGAGCAATCTGCTCTTTTTTTTTTTCTAAATAGACTCCTGATAAATTGCCAATGCAGCCCTCTGTTGGGCAACATTTGGATGCCCCCAGCTTTAATCTCTATTAAAGTATCATGCCCCAGTCTGCCTTTGTTAATTTTGGATGTCTTGGAATCTATTAAACGTGGCACAGTTTCTTGAGCTTTAGCTTTGAAAATGCGTCTTTTTTTGTCTTCATTCTAGCTGGCTTACACACAAAGATCTTTTAGATGAGATAGATACTGAGTCTTCCGTTGTTGTTGACGCATTAGCCTTAACAATTAACATATTCAGCATGATTTTCTAATATTTAACATCACTTTTGCAGTGGCACATAACTGTTGCTCTTTTCCAAGTCTAAGGGCCAGTTCCTCCTCTGATGTAAACTGGACTGCCAGTTTACAACAGCCCAGGAACTGACCCAAGAAGTTTAGCAGGGAGTTGGCTGCCAGTATGACATTGTGTCAGACTGAGTCAGGAGACTGGCTGCATCCACCTCCAAATAGGAACATTAGCATTTAAAATAAATAGAATTACTGTAAACCAGCAACACGAAAATAAGCATCTGCAAAAGGATCTTGGGGAATGACATCAACAGACAAAAGAGTGTCTGCTCCCAGTGGGAAACAAACACCAAAACAGCAGTGGAATGCTTTTAAACTAATTATTACATTGCTGGACTTGGGAATGGAAAATACTACAAAAAGGTAGTACATTGAAGCACTGTTATGGAGCATAAAGGGTTCACAGTCTATCTTGGAAAGTAAAGTCATTTTTGTTCCCTGACTGAAGATGCCAACTTTCTCATAAAACACCTCAGCTAAAATAGTACCTATAGTACCTAAAAGATTCTGGGTGGAAAATAGCTGACCAAACCTCAAATATGCTGAAACTTCAGCATCTGCACACAAATCCAAATTTCCCTCTCCTTTGCACAGGTTTAAACGTATAATTAAATCCACCAACTTAGCTGGTGGTTTTCCAAAACAAAGTGGATGTTGGATTGGACTCTGGCTGTAAAGATTTTTATCTATACACATTCCTATTTTGATTTCCAGTTTCCCCAAATGTTTGAGGAATGGTGACATTTAATTAAGAAACTATGGGAGGGCTATTTGTTTGGGTTCCAATCATTAATCATTTGAAACTTCACTGTACCTGTAGTGTCGGGAAATCTCTTCTTCCACCTGGGTGGTAAAGTCACATTTGGTGCATGAGTGTTCTTTGTTCTCCTTGAGCGTCAGAGGCCCCTCTGCCCCTGGCAGGGCGTTTGTTTCTGGTTTGACATCAGACGCTTGGCCTTCGTGTGCATTCTCATAGTGGAGCAGGAGAACGTCCACGTCGGGAGTGGAGAATGAGCACTGATGGCACTGGTGTTTGACTCTAGAGCTTCCTGTCACCCCTGGAGACAGGTGCAAAAGCAAGAGAGCACAGTGGGAACAATTACTTTTTCTGCAAGCAAACGGGTAAGTAATTTCTCCAAGGTGCTTTTCTGGGCTGCAGAGGCCTCGGGGACAGAACTGACAGTGCTTAATGGTACATTTATGAATGTTGTGTAGCTGCTGATAGTGACGGAGAAGTGGGCCCACCACTATCACATCTGGGCCATGGCTCTTTGAGTACCTAAAGTCGCAGAACTGACAGTTGTAGCTTGTCACCATGCTGTCCTCTGCTCCTTTGCTACTCAAATCTTTCTTTTTTGCCACACTCGCACCCTTTTCTGTCTTTGTCACTAACTCCCCATCTGCACTTTTGGCTAGATCATTCTGGTTAATGACAGATCCCCTAGAAAGCTTATCATTCACATCTGGGTGAAGACTTCCTGCCTGGCTTCCCCCATGCTGTTTGCTGTAATGTTCTAATAGTTTCAAAGAGCTGGACGATTCACAGCTGAAACTGCAAAATTTACACCAGTAGTAACTGGTTGTATCGGTACCATTTTGTCTAGAGGAATCTATTGGCTTGATGGGCACTGAATATCCAACTGGCGTATCATCTCCTGCTTTTACAGTGATTCTGTCTTGCCACTTCCCCAAGTCTCCAGAATCACATGGTCGAAGAGTAGGACTGGATTTATTGGAGTTTTTCTCTGAAGTTTTACCAGAATCAGAGGAGGGAAGGGCTGCTTTCATTTTGTTTGGGTGAGTCTGTAAGAAGTGTTGCTCTAGTTCTGTGGAGGAGTTGCCCATGTAGGTGAAATTGCAGAATTTGCAGCGGAAGTACTTGGTGTTGCCTTGACAATCTGGAGTTTTCCGCCCAATTCCAATAAAGGTTCCACCTAAAGTAACCTGTGAATAAAGAATAAGGTCATTTTAGTTCCACTGTACATTTATTCAACTAGCAAGGAGTAGGAAGGGGGGAAAGAGAAATAGACAGCAACTGATTTGTTAGCCTCTTTCACTAACTATTGCCACCATTTTCATTTGTACTAATACAGTGAAATATCATACATATACCCTCACGTATTTGACATTAGTTGATGAATATTTTTAAATTTTTCTTATAGCTGAATCTTTATTCCATAAGAATAATAAATATATTGATTTGAGGAGACTGAGGCACATGTACACAAGATGATCTTAATGCTGACAGGACTGTTCCTTCCTTCACTAAAACATTGAATTATGTCATTTATAGAAGATCCAATAATCAGTTTCCATATCTCTGAACCCTTTGACAGCAGACTGCTGGGAGTCTGTATGTGGTGTGGAAGAAAAGAACTGACCTTCAGCCTTTTGACTTAGATACTTTAATCATATTCATGCTCTAGAGTCCAAAAGAATTGCTTTCTAAATACGAGCAAATAAAAATTAAATTTCAAATAACAAATTCAGTTTGCTGTGTCGGAGTATGACCAATTTTCACAAAGATCATTCCTACAGGAGTATCCAGTAACCACCAGGATGCCTTTTCACAGAGCTACAGTGGCTGATGTCTCAAACAAAAGGCAGTTTTCTCAGGGATTATGAACTGCAGACATTCTCCAAGGAATGTCTCCAAGACATTCTCTGTTCCTCTCATACACAGAGCTCAATTTAGTAAAACACAGATGGAAAAACTACAGTAGAAAAATGGCATGTGGCAAAGAAAACTAACACACCCAAGTCCATGACATCACTAATTACACACACAAGAAAATAAGGTAGGTCTACTTAACTGTTCTCATGATGTCTGAGCAAAATGCTCTGCAGGAAAGAAAGAAGGCTTCCAGGGCTGATGTTATTAAAGCCCGTGTTCTCACAGCAAGGCAGGCCTGCCCTTCCCAGGAGTGCACCACACCTGCCCCTGACATCAGGGGGAGATTTGCTGCTCCTGTACAACTGGCTCGAAGGCCAAAGAAAGAATCTCTTGACAAAAAATGTCACCATTACACAGCTTCTTTTCCTGAGTAGCAAATAGTGTACAGCATCCAGAAGATAATACCTCTTTACACCCAAAATCCACAGCCATTGACTCCTTTGCCCTCACCCAGTCTACACCACATGGCATAGACATGGGTGGAAGCCTTCTTGTGACACATTCTCATTTTTTACACCCAGAAGATGCTTTACAGGGAACATAAAATTCAGTTTTGCAGGGTTTGATTTTCATTCCCTCAACCAGTAAGTGTATTACTACATTTCTGCAGGATTCGGTTCTAATGCATTAGACAGATGCTGTAATTATTTTTCTTCTCATTCTCAACAGCTGTGCCACAAAGAAAAAGTGATCACTACTCATTCAGTATCACACCAAATGGAAAGACTCAGACATATAGAGACCATGAAATGTAAACATTTTAGCTGCATATAATATAAATGCCTTTTAGGCATTTAGCTCAGAGCATGAGTTGCTATCCTTTGTATATCTCATCAGAATTGAACATGTATAGTGAGGCAACAAGTTACTAAACCACAATATAGTCAGCTGCTGCTATGGAGACTCCAACTCTTTTTTTTTTCCTTTTTCCCTTAAGAAAGCAAAATTCTCATGCACTGGTTAAAACGTTTTCTTAAATATAGTGAAAATGGCTTTCTGTTTGTTTAGGAAACATATTTCATTAGGCAACAGTGAGTCAGGCAGTCAAACCGCTATTACTTAGCTCTAATAACATTTTCACTTTTAATTGGGGCTCCACATTCTACTATCAAATTATGAACTTGGTTTTGAAGAATTCTTTGGAAGAGGAATGTTTAGCAGGTCTTCTGTAGTGCAGGAGTGATCTCCCTTTATTTATTTTATGGCAAGCAAGAACTGGAGACAAAGCCATGCTGAGCCTGATCCAACTGACAACAGTGGGATCTGGGCCTGCTCTCCAGTATCTGGCACTTCAGGTCTCCATCCACTGCATTATTTCAATGTTCAAAGTCTCAGTGGTGTCAAAAGACAACTTAAAGAAAGCACTGATGGAATTACAGTAAACTGAAAATAAAAGCAGCTCACTGCATGATTACATAAGTTGCAAGGTGATCTGGTTTCTCTCATTTAATTAGATACGTATGTTTGTTCTATGCATGCACAGAAAACTGGCCAAAATGCTTTACCTTAAGTGGCTCTAATGAGTAAATACATTCATACTCTCAGCCGTCCAGCAACAGAGTTACAGATAACAAACCTATTTTGCAGACATCCTGTAGACACCATTAGAAACTATGAGTGACAATAATCCCAGCTGTTATTCACTGCTAATTACTTTTATTTCAGAACATTGGTAAAACACAATCTTATTACTAGCATTTTCTACAATGGACTGTAAATCACATCATTTCTGTAACTTGTGCTAATCCTGCTTAGTGGTCTACACAGCAAGTTTGTGTCCCATGCTAACATATCCTCTGCATCACAAGAGGGTAAAGTGGAACTAAATATACCCACAGTGTTTGTGTTAAGCTCTTGTAATGCAGGGGACACATACAATCTTTACACCACTGGAATGTAATTGATGACCAGTTATTGGTTTGGCATTTCTCTGAATACCCTGTCACAATTCAAAATAATGCATTGCATTAGACCATGTATGTGAAAAATAACTCAGGGTCATCTTCATGTTATTACACTCAAAAGCCACTTTTCACACATACCAAAACCTATCGAAAAGCTCTACCAAGGATCATCTGTCAAAGGCAACTGAAGAAACTGGTTTCCATGCAAAGAGATTGGGAGAAGCACTTGAAGTGACAGTATAAACTGAATCTGTTTCAGATTTCAGCCAGCCAAATTTGGAAGAAACCCACACATTTGCAGAACTGTTTGGATTCATGCACTTTGCTCAAATCTTGGCTTGACTTTCAGATTTTCCAGTTACATGTTGTATCTCTGTGTACAGGCACTAAACTTCTTTGTGGGCTATGTAATTGTCCTTAAACTCCTGCTCTCTCTGGCCTGCCCCAAAGAGGAAAAGTAAAGGAGAGAGAAGGAGAAAGTGGAATATGGATAGATAGAGATACCCTAGAAATCAACATCCACATTTCTGCGTGGTATCAGAAGTGATAGATTTTTGTATCCCTTATTTCATTCTGATCCCAACAAAACTTAATTCCTTGCTCTGCTGTGACAGACTTACATTTTCTTAAGCAGACACTCGTCCCCAACATAAAGAAGAAACTAAACAAAAGCAAAGCTGAAATTCTTCAATGCTATTCTAGCACTGGGATCCAAAGTGCCAGCTAACATAGCTTTTGGAAATCATGAGTACAGGTACAGCTTGCTCTGGAAATATAGGCGCAATTATAGATCAACAGTTCCCTTAACATTCAAAGAAGGAAATTAATCTTCACAATTCTCTTTTTAAAGAGAACCTAATATACAAGTTTGGACTGTGGAAACATGATTTAATTCTCTCCTGCACTGTCACTTGTTTATGAAACCTTTGGATTATCACTTACTTCTGCAGCACCCCAATTATGGCAATATAGTTGGCACTCCTTATTACACTGTATAAAAGAAGACAGATATTAGAATAGTTCTCCATTCTTGCACTGGAAGTGGTTGCACTGATATTCTTTAAAAATTGCTCTTCAAAGTAATGTCTCATTCTGGGATTAAACTGAACTATATTTCACAGTAACACTGCCATAAACTCAAAACTCTTAATGATTAAGTTTATTCATTAATGGAGAAAATTGTCAAAATCTGAAGCTCATGTGTTAATACAACTAAGCTATCTCCTCATACACCACACACATTTCCAAAAATAGCCAGAGAAAGGAGACAAGACAACACAATAATTGACAATGTTTCAAGATGTACTTTCTAAAGTATGTTGGCAAGTAGTTCAACAAAGCTGTGTAATTGAACTATATGTTTCCAACAGATATGTCTACATTACTTTAATTAGTCAAGACAGTGATTTCATGGAATAGATGGACTTGGGCAAAGAGAACTACTTTCTTCTTCCTTTTTCTTAAAAAAGTGTCTTTGATATTTAATCTGCCCTTGATCCAAATGCTACTCTATTCTCCCTCCTTTATAAAATTCATTCCTAAATTCCATCACGTCAAAGCAGTTTACAAGTACTTCTTACTGAAACTGAAAAAACTCACCAAGGAAGAGAAAATCTGCCAGCTCCTGTAATCATGTATTTCATAAAGAAAATTCTACCAGTAGAAACTATATCCACATAAGAGATTCAACCGCAATGATTACATGCACAGGATAAAGCTGTCTTTGACCCCTGGCTTCTTCTGCAGCTACTGATTAGAATCCATCTGCATTGGAACATCAAACGTTAATGAATCTTTTCTTTTTTTTTTACTTACCTTGGTTACATCTTTGGCTAATCAGGAGGTGAAAGGCTTCAGATTCCTTACCAGTCTCCTGAGCCATCCAGTCTGCCTTTGCAATTACTCTTAATCTTCTAATCCTAAAATATTTTCTAATGCTCTTGTTTATTCATTTGCTTTGTGCAATATAGCATCCAGAACATTTTAACCATCCCACATTTATGAAGTTCTTCATGTCATGCAGGCCAGAACAGATTCCTGGCTTTCATGCAAGTTTGTGAAACGCCACCCAGTTCTCTAACCTCCCTTATGGAGAATTCACTCCCTCTCTTTCTACATGTAAAACTAGGAGAATTTTCAGAGTATATTCTTAAAACTATTTACCATACTGTGATTAATTTATAGGTGGACAAAACTATGTTGCACAAGCGAGGCAAAGACTCAGGGCAAACTCCCGGCTTTCTGGGCTGTTCGTACTTACCAAAACAAGAAAGCAAACTATTGGGTCACATTCATTCAAAGTAAGTGCATTCTTGTTGAGATTTATTCTGTTGCCATTGAAGCCAACACAGTTTTTGTGTCATTAGAAGTATTTTTAAAACAAAGACTGTGACAGAACAATAACAGAACTTAAATTAAGGTCAGGAGACCAGATGTGCAAAACCAACAAAAGAAAGAAATAGAAAATCAAGACTTTCATTTGCTAACTAGTGCTACTAGATTAATATCTAAAGAAGCACCATTCCTTCTATTCTCTGTAGATAAAATTACCAGACAGTTCCTTGGCTACCGTAAACTCACACAGCCTTACAGGCTTAGAGGCAAACTTGCACTGATTTATACTAGAAGAAAACCCAGCTGCTTTCCTTTTTCCCCAGGAACTTTATTTTTTGAGCTCTCATCCTTTCTGTAGGCTATCCTAGCAGTTTATAACTTTAAATATAAGCATCAATATTACTAGTCTCACCAACTTTCTTTATTAACCTCTCTTCAAACACTACCAGATATCAATACAGTAAGGTAAGGAATATCAACACATAAACAACTTTGCTTTGAATATACATCATATCAATTGCTCCACAAACTGTCCATCTGAATATCCTAATATTAGAATAGACTACTTCTCACTGAAAGAAGGCTAAAATAGCTTATTTCTATCACAGAGCAAGGCAATGTTCCCAGGCACCTATTCTTTAGCAGCTGACATTCTGTAAATCACTGTATATCATTCTGAAGAGTAAACTTGCTAATATCTCCATATAAGTGACACAAAGAACTTCTACTGCATATAATCATACAAATAATTCCTTATCAGCTATTGCCAATATAGATGTTAAATGCCTCTTTCATTTGCTTTTTCACATATTTATAAATATGTATGTATACAGTTACATACGCATGAGAAAAAGAAGCAAATATATGTATACACACTCGCAAGCATATGCCTATGGATTTATCTATATGTGGTTTACCACCACCAATTTTTCTACCTGCCACCATTTATTTTTCATGTCAGTTGCTTAAAAGAGATGACTGAATCCTGTGCTCCTGAGTCACTCTCTCAGTGTGCAAGGCACAGCCTCCTAGTCTGATCACGACCCAGAAATAAGACTCAAAATAAACAGGTATGCCCACATGCAGGTGCAAGACCCAAGATAGCTTGATAGCTTTCAGTTTATCAGTAAAGTCCCCAGGGAGAGTCAGCAACATGGGTGACATGAAACGGGCCTTCTGGGATATCCACCCTCATGCAAGTTCTGTTACAGCATACGCTGCAAAACCTAGCATGGCACAATCTAATCCAAGAGATCATATCCAGCAACAAGATACATCATATCCAGCAACAGCTGTTCCGTTTATTTAGATCTAATGCCTTTTTTATAGACAACTGAGCCAAAGTCAGTGAGACAAAAGCCATAAAATTTGGACCCATTTGTCTAACCATGTGAGGAAAATGAAATTCATCCACTACATGTTTACGTTTGCTCATGTCGACCACTTATGTATCCATGTTACCTTCTAGGAAGCCCCTTGATGACAAAGTTGAACTTTAAGAAGGTTTTGTTTGCTAGTAATAAAAAAGAAAATGCTGTACTTCTTTAGGTCTCTAACCTGAAATTCTCACTCTATCTGTAAGAGTCCCTTTGCCAAAACCACCAAAAATGTAAATTAAAACCTTTATCATGAGAAGTGCTGTTGATTACATCTATACCCCTAAAGATCCCTACACTCTTTTATGTCTTACCTTCACAGCTTCATATTCAATCAAACTACTAACATAAAAGGGGAGGATAAAGAGCAGAACCTACTAATAAAACCACTGGTTCTCATTCAGCTGAATCCTAGTTAGACCAGACTTTATACTAGTCACACATGTCTAACATAAGAACAGAAAAGATGCTAGATTTGATATATTGAAATCTAGACCACTAAAAACCACTCATGGCATAACACTGCATAGACACATGGAACTCACCAGTGATTTATAAAGGAAGAGCTTTACACATTGTGTGGCACTTCTATCACTTCCCAAGATGCTGAGCAGCCTGCTCGCTCGACATCCAGAAGTGCTTTTGGTTGCTATGAAAATCCTGGAGACGTTGTTAGCCTTATTCATTATATGTACTTATATATGTAACCAGTACGTCAAGGGAGGTGATTCTTCCCCTCTGTTCCACTCTAGTGAGACCCCACCTGGAGTACTGTATCCAGCTCTGGGGCTCCCAGCATAAGGCAGCCATTGACTATTGGAGTGAATCCAGAGAGGCCACAAAGATGATCAGAGCGCTTCATGTCTCCTGTGAAGACAGGCTGAAAGAGTTGGGGCTGTTCAGCCTAGAGAAGAAAAGGCTCCAGGAAGACTTTATAGCAGCCTTCCAGTAGCTAAAGGGGCACAGGGACACTGAAGAGGAACTTTTTACAAGGGCATGTAGTGATAGGACAAGGGGTGACAGCTTCAGACTGGAAGAGGGTAGGTTTAAATAAGACATTAGGAAGAAATTCTTCACTAGGAGTATAATGAAGCACTGGAACAGGTTGCCCAGAGAAGTTGTGGATGCCCCACCTAGAGCTGCCCCATCCCTGGTAGTATTCAAGGTGAGGTTGGATGGGGCTCTGAGCAACCTGATCTACTGGAAGATGTTCCTGTCCATGGCAGGAGGATTGGAACTAGATGAGCTTTAAGGCCCCTTCGAACACAAAACACTCTGTGATTCATATATGACAAAGCATTAGGCTGATTGGTATGGGACAGCTCTTGCAATATTGGATGCTTAGAACCACAGAATAAAACACCCACCGATAACCTCTCATTATTCCATGGGGTACTAGGTAATGCAGGAACTTCATCTTTTTCTTCCCCCCCTCCACCCAGGTGCACTGCAATACAATCAAGAAATTTTAGGATAGCTTTTATTGGTCTATGTTTTTTCAGAAATTTGTCTTCTCATATGTCTGTCTATATCTAAAATGACTAAACAATCAAAATCAGAGGACTGGATTTTAAAAAAATCATGTTTTTGTACATTCTGAATCTTTTTTATGGTTGAATAGAAGAGGAGATAGATCTGTGCCAATAAGCTCCAGAACCAGGGCCATGCTGAGCAGGAAGCTTATCAAAGATAGCACACAGTACGAAGCAACCGTAAGAACTGCTGAGCACTGCAGTATGTCTTTATTCATGGCTGCATAAATACCCTTCTCCCTTGGGACACGCCATTTGAAACCCTCACCTGAATGCAGAACATTTCTGTCCTTTTCTTTGAGGGACACTGTTCTCTTTTCAAACAGATCAGGAAATGGGGTCACACTCCCTTTTATACAATAGCCTAATGGCTTGAACACTTGTTCAGGAAACAGGAAAAGTAGGTTCCTTTCCTTGCTCTGTCAGAGGGGATCCAAGCCTGTTTCTTCACCTTCGCTGGGCATGTCCTACACTTTAGCTATAAGTTGCACTGTGGAAGACGGCACTCTCCAACCTTTCTGTTGAAGCTGTCCCACTTACTACTCATAACAAAATTGGGGGTTAGAAAAAAGACTGCCTACTGTCTACTTGCCAGGAACTTGCCTGTCTCCAGACTTTAAGATACACATTAAAGAGTCATTAGATCAAACACAGAAGAAGACTTAATCATACAGCAGCAAAGCAATATCTTTCAGCATCATAGCTATTAACTTAGTCACATGAATTTTACTTTAAGCGAAGCCTTTAGATCCAATATAAAGGCTATTGCTTTAGGCGCGTCCACAAAGCCTTACACAGGCTCAAATATGCAGCAAGACAAAGCTGCCTATAGAGATTGATCAATTAACTAAATGTGAAGAAAAAGTAATGAGGGGCACATCAGCAAAAGTCAATCCACTGAACTCACTTCAAATATTATTTTGATAAAAGCTATAAAGCTGATTAACACATTCCCTGGGAATTCAAAGATGTGATAGTGAATGTTTTCTGAAATCTATACTGGCAAGAAAGTTAATCTCCCAGAAACTTCTCAGTGATTTTATCCAATCCTGTGGAATTTATCATAACTCAATGAACCAAAAACTTTTGAAGAGAAAAATGGGAACAAAGAGTACAGGAGCTTTTCAACAGAAAATAACATTTTCAAAAAAGACAAAGGAATCTTGTTGGATTAAATATTGACACCAAGTAAAAATATGTACAGTAGTAAAGCCAGAAAGATTGGATTATCTACACAGTTCCCAGACAAATCCTCTTTAGGTACTACAAAACACTGTCCCAATATCTGTATGTGAAGCCAAATGTATATCCCCAGTTTTGCTGATTACACCCCCTAAAAGCTGAATTTATGTTTGGTAGTGTGTTTTCTGACTGGGGCTGAGGTTTAAGTTTTTTAGGACAGACTTCACTTCTATAATACAAGTCCAAACATGCATTTGATTTCTTTTTCCAAGCCTTCAGCAAATGGACCACATCCCTAGATCTCTGCAGATAGGATAGGAGATAATGTTTTTTCCTGCACTCAGGTATTTTCCCATTGCTTTTTGTTTGTCTTTGTTATGAATGCAAACTATGGGGCTCCATAGTATCCCTCACTACTACAAATCTTCCTAGACCATGATCTCCAACTGACTACTGTGAGACAGATCAAAGTCAGTCAACTTCATCCCCTGGCTTCTGCGCTCAGCTCCCTGGCCTGAGACCATAAATCTATTGATAACTTCCAACCCAGCTACAACAGAACAGTTTGCTAAGTGCAAGGGGATCAATAAATCAGATCCTAAGCCCAGTCCATTACTATTTCAAGTTAATTACAAAGGGATTATTTTTGTTTAGCCCAGTATCTATACAAAATAATATTGTTTACATGAACCAATTATTCAGGTTCAGTTCCCTCTCACGTTATACAGGAGTTTGACTGAACCAATTGTAACTGAAGTGCCAATCCATACGATCCCTTGTTGTGGCAGGAGACACTAGCCCTTCAGATGTCTGAGAAAAAACCCTCCAAAATGGATATAGGAGTAATATAAACATGTGTGGGTGCAAAAGGAATTTTCAAATGTTCTTTTACTTTGTTTATGAATCTCACAAAGCTGCTCTGAATCAGGGATGGGGGAAGAAAAAGCATAAAAGTATTAATCAGTTACTTATCTTTCAACATGTTCTGGATCAACATCTGGTGCATGTGCAAGTGATGAAGTGTGGCATTTGCCACAAAAGCGTATTTAATCTTCTATTCCCAAATTGAGCAGGGAAAACTAGCACCCTTAAAAATTAAGTTTCCATATCCTTTTTTTTTTTTTTCTTTCAAAGAAATAGCCAACATTGTATAGGCTGTCTCTACTATTTTGGAAAATGTTTTTCGCCTGAGAAAAGACTGATCTTAAGTAGATTATCTATGGGCTGTTTCCTATGGCTTTTTGTCTCCCCGGCAGCATCTTACTGCCAGAGTTTAGTAGACAAGTATAGTCTAGGTTCAGCTGTTTTATTTCTCAGTCTATCAGTTCAAACTGAGATAGCTCACACATCTGTTTTATTTCTAAGAGCACTGCATAGGAAAAGTGTCTAGCTCATTCTAATCAAGCATAAACTTTCCTATAAATAACTAAGGACCTAACGAAACAATTGTTTGGAGGAAATGAAAGTGTGTTTAGAAACTCGAATTCCTCTATACTGTATGCCTGAGCTGTTCCAGTTTGAATGTCTTCCTGACAGCATGGATCAGTTGCTCTAAGATGCTGTCCCTGGAGTCAGCAAACTGAAACTATAGCAGGAAATCCAGGTATTAACATTATACTATGTACTAATTATAAACCATCATTTCACAATCTGACATTATTCACTTCTAACCTCTTTTAACTACATCACGTATTTGCTTTCTAATCACAGTTTGACAGGAGTGTCTGACATAAGACAGTGATCTTTTAGTAACACAGCAGTACAAAGATTGCAGCTTTTATGCATAGTAACGACCTTAGTTTGATTTGCTGCTCCACAAAGAAATTGCAGATTTTCTTTAAAAAGAGGAAAAGTTTCAATCATTTAAAAAGCTTCAAGTTCCTGACTTGTTTTCTGGTTTTGCTTTCTTCCTTGAAGTTAGATGTTAGACATCCTAACCTGTTTTGCAAAATTTCTTTCCTATAGCTGCAGTTTCTGCAAGCATTATTAAATACTTTCACCCTTCTACTTTTTTATTTTAACATACTTTGGGAGTTTTGTCTCGTGATTACTATATTTCCATGTATGTAGTCACTTGAAAACGGATGGACATTTGAGCTCGTATGGTATGCAAACTTTGTTACTTTGGGTTTTTCTTAAAATCTGAATTTTTGTATCATAGAGAATACTGAAATCTCTCAGCTCAATCCAAAGATTTTTTTTTTAAAGCAGCAACAATTTTTTTTAACTGATTAAATATTAGCTGATAAGAAACTAACAGAGACTCCATGAAAAAGCTTTTGAGTACACTCTTCCACAGTAAAAATATTTTTTGCAGCAGTATCTGTAGTATTTTCCCTGCTTCAAGTAGATGAGAAAATGACTGCAGCAATAATCCTTTTCTTACAGACTTACTAATGTGAAGGACAGCATGGATTACTGTTACTTTTTGAATTGTTTTAAATACCCTTTGTGTATCCTATTTTTCTGGCACTAGACAACTTGAGAGCTGCCAAGACTTGCCATTTATTTTATCTTAATAATCAATAAGCCAAATCTTGACTCCCAGCAGCTGATAATTTAGGATTACATTTTTAATTTCCAGCTGCTGTCTTTTGTCTATCTGGTCATTATTTTTCATTATTATTTGCTCTTTTCTTTCCATGACAGTAAATGCTTCAGATATGATTACCAATTCAGCGGTTTGTCTGTTTGCTGAATAAGATCTCTTGCTATTATTACCACAACGACTAAATTGTACACAGAAATGTCACTGGTCAAAAAGCCAAGTACTCTTCTACTGTACAAGATGCTCAGCAGACCTGCAGAATGCCTGGCTAAAATAGACCAAAATAGTTCTTACGGCTGAAGCAGGTTATATGAGATACACTAATCACATAGGTAGGAGAGGCTTTGCAAGAACTGGCTTTGCAGCTGAGAAGGCAGTGAGCAGAAGCAGGGAGGCTGGGAACATACAAACCTGCACATCGTAAGTCCCATTTAATAAGACAGGCCTCTGGGAATTGATGTCCTGCAGTACCCCTGAAAGCACAGTGCGGTTGACTTTCTGGAAGTCTTTGGAGTGGCTGAATTGCACCATGTTGTGGAGAGCCAAAATTTTAGTGTCGAGCTCAGCATCCTGCCTGGTGCGGTTGTGCAGTCCTAGGTGGTACTTGCGGAAGTGTTTGATGAGATCTGTGGGGTCGTTCCCGTAGTAACCATACCCACAGATGTTGCATTTGAAGTCCTGAAGCTCTGGAGACAGAGGCGCTGTATCTGGGTTATCATTTACCAACAAATCTGCTTTTGATTTGTTCAGCCTTAAACCCCCATCTGAAGGCACTTGTGGGTTTTTTGAGGCCATGGGGACCGGGCTTGAGCCTTGGCCATCAGGTTGGCCACTTTGCACTTGCACTGTTTCATCTGAAGCTTTTGGCGACATCTGATGCTCCTCATTTGTCTCCGCTGCATCTCCTGACGGGGTACAGACCACATCTTGGGTGTCATCTGCATCTGATTTTTGAGGAGACTTCAAGGGCTCACAGATTCCCCCAACAGCTGGAGATGAGAAAGCCAGCATATTTCTGTCTGTCACCTCATCATGAGGGAAGGATGGAACATTTCCTCCCTTATTGTGGCTTTCATAATTGAAGCCAGCCTTTTCACTCAGCACTGAGCTTTTCAAGTCCTTTTTAATGCTGGAAGATGGCTCTTGGACATGCATGCAAAGTTCCTCCTTGTTACTTAACTCTGCCGCATCACCCTGGTCAGTGTTTTCTTGCATCTGCTCTGTAGAAAATTCTTTTTTCCTTCCAGACTCTTCACTTTCAGTACCTGTAGACTCAAGGGTCTGTACCTCACCTTCACTAGCAACGTTTCTTAGAGGGGGATTCTTTTTCCGGACCATATCTACCACAGAAAAAAGAAATAAGAAAGAAAAAAACAAAAGAGAGAGGAAAAAAAAGAAAGAAAAAAAGAAAAAAACCCTATAGAATTATTCAAGACATACATTATATGTAACAGATTACAAACCTACAAACTTGACACTTTTAAAAGCATTCTGCACTATATGAATACATTGAGTACATCAACTTTTCAGAAAATTTTTGTCAAACAAGTTTTTAAACTATGCAGAAAACTTTTTTTAAAAATTACCACATTGAACTTAACTAAAAAGAGAGCTTTAAAAAACCTACAAAATCACTACCATGAGAGTCAGTGAATTGCAGGCTTCATTATCTTTTGGGAAGATAATGGTCTGGCAGAAATAATTTTAAATCAACACTTCTTTTAAAATAATTTTTAAAAACTAAGGGGAAAAATAAACTTTTGAAGCCTAAAGTTCATACACTGTACACCTACATATAATGTAGCTTTGCAAAAATACACCTAAAAGACATAATCTTAAGAAGAACTTAAGTTATTAGGAAGAAAACATATTTTAAAAAGTACTTGAGGTTTCAGAGAAAGTATTTTCCTAAGCAGGTATCGGTTTCTCTACAGCAAAAGTTTCCCCTCCTACTGCCCATAAACTTCAAACAGGATTATATGGATATTCTAGAGTCTGGCCCCACAGTCCATTATTCATGTAATTAGTTCTATTTGCCAAACAAAGAGAAACTAACTTTATTAGGAAACCCGTTGTCAATAAAATTTTACAGGCCTGGATCCAGACATTTGACATCACTGTGCGGCTGAGCCGGGATCTACCCTGAAAACACCTGGAATCCACATGGATCTAATCAGCCAAAACTCTGTTCAGTCCTCCTTGCAGACATAGCCACTACTGCTAAATCTGCAAGTACACTTCCAAGATCTATTTAAGAAAGCTGAGACAGGACAGCAATAAGGATCAGAGAGAAAGGAGGAGTCTGCCACCAGTGAGTTAGATGCTCTCTGAACAGGGGAGATTATGGAAGGACAAGTAATCAGACTATGCAGGTACTAAGGCAAATTCCTCATCCACTATGTATCTTCACCTTCCCCACCCTATTTAAGAGAGATTACATACATGAAACTCCCCTGCCCTCTCTACTGTGTGGTTCTGGATTTGATATTCATCACCAGCTGGTTTGATCCATTTGTATTCACATGCTAGCTATGGGCAGAAGACAGATGTGCTACAACTTTTTCTATGCTCTTAATCTTTGCCAATGCTGTACACAAGGATGGATGTTTCTCTTTGACAAATTGTGTGTGGTCTGGTGGCAGCAGCTTGCAGTACCACACATGAGATGTGAGCTACAGACTCGAGTCTGAGCCCCCATTCCCAGGCCAGCCACAGCCAGGCCCTACAGAGGCACTGGAGATACATACTGCTCTGCCAAGGGACGACCACCTGGTGACTCTGGGAACAGCACTGATGAGATCCAAATGGTGCTGTATCCAGACCTTTGAGAGCTGAGGACAACATTCTTGAAACAGTACTTTGAGAAGTAAGGCTGGGGACAGAGGTTAAAAATAAAAGCACAGGCGTCTGTATATCCTCTTATTTACAACTGCTCCACATGAAAGGGCACTATATGCTCTGTTGATAAAAACAGACAACTTCTTAGGGGAAATGTTCAACTTGTGTCTTGGGCTGGCTCTGTTGTCTTTGTGGTTGAGCTGATCCACAGGCAGCATGGGCTACAGCAAGGCGGCTTTCACACAGAAAGCCAGCTCGTGTTCGAGAAATTTTGACGCTCCGTGTGGTCTTAATAGGTTTCTTAAATGCCTACTGTGATTCCTTACAGTAGAAGACACGTATGCTTGGGAACCAAATGTCTTCTTTTTAATGTCAACCACACCTACCAGGGCATGTATGAACAAAATTGTACTTTTTCTTTCCCCCAGTAACTTCTGAACCATGAAGTTACTCAGAACTCAGAGAAAAGAAATATTTTTTGCTGTGGTAGGAGAACTATTACAATATAGACTCAGCCTACTAAAACAACATGCACGCATATATAATTAAAGGTATAAAGATAGTCCTCAGCCTTTTAGCATTACTACTTCTCTGTGGGACTCCATGAATGTTCTTGGTTAACACACACTAAAAATATCTGTGACCATCTCTGGTAGGTGTTCGGCTAAGTCTGTATTTTTCTCCAGGTTACACATCCCAAACCACTTTTTAAATAACTTCCACTTAAATTCAATTCGTGGCAGAGGACAGAGAAAGAAGTCCTGACTATGCCGTGAAGAAAAATCAGAAATCGAGAAAGTAAACATCATGACTGTTACCTCAGTCAAAATTAAACAAAACTAAATGCAATGTTCTAAAATGTTTTTGTTACAGATATTTTTGGCAGATAAAGAAAGCTTAGAGATTTGATATCTTCATGACAGAACAGAGTCAGAGAAAAGGACAGAAAAAAAGTCCCTTTAAAGAAAAGAAAAGAAAAATCTGGACTGTATATAGGCTAACTGGACAGTAGATCTAAATACTTTGATTCTAATTTTCCCAATATATTTGTGAGTCTGGGTGTTAATGGAGGGGAAAAAGGAAACCATATCTGCCTAATGGAGCTTTTTCATGCAGCATTCTACACTTGGAGAAAGAAAGGAAAGAAGAAATAAGAGAACATTAACTTCCTTAAGTTGAATTTAAAAGTATTTTCACTTCTTTTTCCTTTTAACTTTTGAAAAATCATCTGTCATTTATTTGTTTGATATCCACTCAAGGGGATGGTAAGAAAAGACACAGGGATTTTTTTATTGCTGAAATTCCACCACTATCATTTTTCAGAGACATATTATGTAAATAAAACTACATTTGCAATACTCCTAAATTGAAGAAACCATCCCCTAGCAAGTCATAAGTTAGATACAGAAAGAATATAGCCACTCTGAAATTATTATCTCTAAGACAAATAACAGATTGCACAATGTTTTATTGTGTGCCAAGAACGTTTTCAGTTAACAATTTCGCTTGAAAAAATAGATCACATACTTGTAAAATCATACCCAGCATTGACTTCATAAGGCATGTGGCTTTAGAGTGCTTTTTACAATTATTAATTCTATTAGTCAACTAGCAGGCGGGCTAATGCAATTGTCTTAGAAGATGCACGGAAGACACAGAAGACATTTTGAGAGCTGATCTGTATATCTGCAAAACAAAACAAAAAAAAAGGTTTTCCTTCCTAAATTATGCATTCAAAATATGGTTTTTACTTACAAACATTATTATACCTATTGTACTTTCCCATGCAGCTATTACTGGGCACTATATGAATAGTGGCTGCTGTTCTCTATTTCCCTCAAACATGAGAAATCCCATAGCTGTGTTCTCCTCAGACACATGTGCTCTTGCACACATACACACTCACACAAAGAGACAAAAATTATCTCAGATGTTAATGTCCACGAAATACAAACGCTAAAATAATTTTGAAGTAACTGTTGAAAATCAGCTGTAGAAATAGGTCTCTTAAAAATTCACATGCATCATAATGGGACTGGCCTAATGGGATAGTTAGTGGCACCCAAATAACTGGTTTCATCAGCAGTTGGAAATTAACGTCTGCTGGCTGCCTTATGTTCCACTTGAAACAAATTAGTGGTACTACTTTCGTTATTAGCAGGTAACTTCCCACATCTCTAAAATGCCATCGCAATAGTAAGGACCTTTGATGGGTGTTAGTAACGAGGCCAAGTGAAGAACAGTCTTTGGGACTGAACTACCTTTTCATCACTGAAAATAGTGGTCTTCCCAAAATAAAAGAATTAGTAAGCCTGGTGTGAATGAAAGGACATCCTGAGCTGAGGGAATTCTGCATAAGGCCCAGGTTGCAGAATGTCTTTGGGCTCTGTAATCCAGGAATTTGTATCTTATTTTCCTTACACTGAAATTACCTTTAAACCACATGGGGTTTGGGGTTTTTTTAGCTGATATCATCAATCACAGCTATTTTCAAGTAGAAATAATAATAAGAGCTATACATACTTTCCCTCAAAAACAGCCAAGGCTACTCTATCTGATTCATGCATCTGCAAGATAAAGACCTTGATGTTCAACAATCACATCAGTTTACGCCTAGAAACAAAAACATCTGCTAAAATCAGCTTATAATTCAGGATAATGAATTACCATAGTGACTACTGTACTTCTTTTTTTTTAAAAAAAAAAAAAAGCAAGCAAGCAAATTCTGGTAATCAATAGTTTCTTAAGAGTGGTCAAGATAATGGCTAATTTACCTGCTGATCACCAGCTCCCTAGCATGTCATTTTTGCTCATTACTTTTAGTGAATGTGATGGCTTGTCATCAAAGCCTGTTGCAACAGAATGGTTGTTGCCTGGTGCTTGTGCTGCAGGTTTAGGTCAGATCTTAGTCATATATTCTTTTTAACAGAATAATCCATCTAGAAATATGTCTGAATTTTATGAGATGCCACTGACTAATCTTTGTACAAGTAGATGCACAAGCAGATGAACAGCAAACTGAGTCAAGGGTATATGAAGACTGTGATGTTATCAGTCAATATGCTGCAGCAACAAAAAGTTAAATGAAAATACACATTTATATTCAACAGGCTCAAGTAGGACCTCTTTGTTAAGGGATAGTAAAATTAATACTTTTACACTCATATATATTACACACCCACACAAAGACATATAATGCACATACGGTGCTTGAACATCAATCATTTTCCCAGAATAATGCAGCAAAAAATCATTAACTCTCAGTGTCTCAGCTTAATATATGTCTAATACTTACCTATCTCACAGGAGTGTTGTGAGGCTTAATTAATTAGTGACTGCAAAGCACTTTGTGATCCTCTAATGAAAGGTGCTACACAGCACAAAGTATTATTAAAATCATTAGGACCACAAAAAAAGCCCTGTGGAATTCCAGCCTACACTGTCTGTTGGGGTTGGGAGTGATCTTGTTATTAAAAGGAGACCATCAGACTAATTTTCATAGTTTTTTCAAGACTTTTTCCCCCTTTGCTGTTGTGATAGCATGCTAGTAGCTAGAAATTTAATCTTTATCATCTTAATAACATACACTTATGTAGTTTGTTACTGCAGGGCTAGAGAAGAGAGCAGGGCTTTTGGCATTCATCTGGCTTTCCCTTTTAAGAAAAAAAAAATAAAATTGAGAGACATATTTTGACACCTTCCCACACTCCACCCCAGCAGGACAGCCGATCATGTGAGATTGCAGGATACTCGCTATAGCTGCATGGGAAAATTATGCTGTGGTTTTAATTTCTCTCCTTTTTAGACTTCTTTTTCTTTCACCAAAAAAAAAAAAAAAAAGAAGAAAAAAAGAAAAAAACACAAGACAAAAAACAAAACCCAGTTTATTACACATAAATAGACTACAAAGACTGTCTGCTGTGCTTTATATAAAAAACCCTTGAGTGTTCAAAGTGTCGGCTTCTATCAAGCACATAAAGTCCTAATCAATCTGGAGCCTCCTCCCTACTCTCCATATAACAATCGAGCAGCTGTAACACACGAGCTCCGAAGCCAGAAAGCTCCTGTTTTGAGAGACTGAATTTCTGGGAAAGCGTCTCAGCGGCGGGCTCCGTCCCTGGGGAGCCACCAGGCACCCAGCCCTCCTCGGCAGCCTGTCCCACTGGGCTGGCCCAGACCTGTGCTGAGCACAACCAGAAAGTTAACAAGCTCATTAGTACAGCCCACAGTTCAAAGACCTGCTATGTTTTCTAATTCAAGCATTTTCCAAAACAAAAAAAAAAAAACAAACCTGTAAATAACACTGGAAACTCCAGGTGAATTGCCCTCACTGAAAATTAGATTACCTTAGATGTGAACTACCCCAGACTCAGACATAATGGTAGAGGACTGGCTAAAGCTTCTGCCTTTCTACCTTCCCTTGTGGACACTTGCACAGTGAAATGACAGAAAAGAGAAATACAGAGCTTCACATCCCCACCAACTCTGGTTCTTGGAGCAAGCCTGCCAGCAAACAACCAACACACGGCCCTCTCTAACTTTTCTCTGTTGAGAAGGAAAGGGAAGAGCAACCCCTTTTGTGTAAAGAACCCAAGGGTCAGGCCCTAAACCAGGGGAGGGCAGAATAAGCTTCATGACAAGCAACTGGCTCTTCAAGAAGACTACCTCCTTCCCACTTTGGTTCAAGTGTCTCCAAACACAGCATACAAGACAGAGGATGTCACAGCTCTAAGCAACTGCTAATTCCAGAAGAGTTTTTTATCCATACATGTTTTTCTACAAGCCCTACAACTGCATGTCCACTCCTTCCCACCTGAAATTGCTAGGGTAGAACATGCTTCCTCGTGTCAGTAAAATTAGGAAGGATGAGACATTGTATTTGGACAAAATGCATCTGCTTAATATTCTACACTCCGCATGCTCCACTGAAATTATGATAACTTCATCAATCTAGAAAATGCATGGAGAAAACTATGCCTTATACGTCATATTAGTTGAGCAGCGTTATAGCAAAACACTGTTGTTTTTCACCTCCTGTCTTACTCTTTGCATTTTCAGACACTTTAGTTTAGTCTCTGATCACCAATTTGCCAAGAGCTGTTTGCAATTTTTTTCCCCCACAAAGTCTACAACAAAGAGACAAGTGAAAAGAGCCGCAGTCTGTTCAAGCTTGCTCCTTCCCATTTACATGTACTTTCCCAACATCGATTGTTCTCAAATCTCTACAGGTACACTTTTGGACATCTTAAATCCTGTTCAGCTACAAAGTGCCATCACCTTCAAACAACTCTCATCAGATAAACCTCTTATTAATTCACATTGAATTAATTCACAATGATCTTTTCGATTACCTTATGCTTCAGAGCACAGCACACATCAGTAGTCATCTAGCTACTGGAATAAATCTAACCTTTTCTATGGGTATAAAACAGACACTTGGTCATCTCAAGGGAGTTTAGGAGTGGCATTTCAAAACAGATTGTTTTAGCCCACTTCCAGGCACTTATTTCATTTTAAGCTCACTCCTGGGGTAATCACAGAGACACTTTCAGGTGAAACTGAAGTCAAAAGGTGATGTGTCTAAGGAGGTGACATGCAGGGGAATGTTATGCTATCTTGCAACTACAATGAAGAATTCTAAAACTACTTCTATTTAAAGGTTCCTGAGCACAGCAGTTTATTGCTCTGCATTTCTTACTGGCCTGCTGCAGAGAGAGCTTGTTCCTACCTGCCCTCCACTGCAATCCATCCACGATGGGAGAGCCCAGCAAGGCAAGATTCACTTTGTCCTCGCTTCCAATCAAGTACCCTAAAAGCACTCTGTACACATGGCAACCTATTAAACCTCAACAAACCTTGTGAAACAGGAAAACTAACATCACTGCCATTTTATGTATAAATATAATTATCTATAGAGAAATGAAAAATTCAAGGTGTTGAAGGAGACGAGCAGGCAGAGCTCTTGGCTAGTGACTGAACCTGGGTTCTCTAGATGTCCAGGTCCATATCCCTCTCTTGTGTGTATTTCAGTAGAGAGAGCGTCAACCTGGCACCTGGCAAAAGGCCAAAATCCAATAATTTAATAAGGTACAGAAAGGAGCATCTCGTGCAAAAGGCTAAATGTTCCCATCTATCATGACAGTTATGGGATAAGCTGACATTTTATTTGTATGTAAATTACTCTCCAAAACAGCATTAAAAGGCTGCACTTTCAGAGAATATTGTGCCTTTGCTTCTCTGTTCTGCATTTATCTAAACTCAGCTTTGTATAGTGAAAGTAGTTTATTTTTTATGTATTGATGCTGCTCACGCTCCCCAATCTACTGTTACTGCACCAGAGAGAGAATCCAGTCTGATTTGCTTACTGCAATAGAATAATTGACTTCTGCCAGGACAGACACATCCTATGAGAGACCTGCCATCCTCTCTGAATCTTCTGGTTATTCTATTAAGTTGCTGTCTTTACACTTTGTAGGACGTAGAACATTCCTTATTAGATGAAAGCAGAGGTCTATTTAGTCTGGTGTTCTCTTTTTGAGATACCAGATCCTTCAAAGAAGGTTCAACTGCTTTTGGATAGAATCGCCTACTTCTGTGAAAAATAAATTGCTCCTAATCCTCAATGCTTAAGACAGTGGCTTACTTTCTGAAGAGTAATAGGGTTTGTAGGCCTTAATTATCTCTCACATTCTACAGTTTGTTTTTAAAGAAATCTATATATCCCCACATCCAATAAAAGTGACCAGTATCTATCTGAACATTACAATGGTCCTGCTATAAGTGACATCTTGTAGCTCTCACTTTACAGTCTAAATCTGGGGGAGGGGGAAGGAAGTCTTTTAAGTGTTTTGAATTTGGTTCTTGCCAATGGAGCAGAGTTTTCCCTCAATCTTTTACTAGCGAGAATCAAAGACCCCCTAGGCTGTGGGTACATCTATTGCATCCCCACTGTTCATCCTGTCTTTAGAGCAAACAACCACTGTCTTGTCAAACTCTTCTAGTAGGTGTGGCAGTCTCATATGTTTCAATTTCTTTTCAGCCTGAGTAAACTCAGTGTTCTCTGTAATCCAAATGTCCTTTGAAGACAATGGGAGTTTAGGGTTTGCAAATGACTCAGAACTGAATCTGAGTTGAGTATACTGGCAGAGGCAAGTACAGTGCTACCTTGAGATGAAGAGTGAGGAAAGAAGGTGACCTCCAGGCTCCTAGGCAACAGCAATCAGGTATGGCTACAAGAGGTGACTCATTTGTTCTTTTGCCTTGAGAATACAATGGACTGATCTTATTTCCCTTGAAGGTAATGGCAAAAGCCCCGCTGACTTCGAGAGAAGCAAGACTGACATGTGCTGTCCCTTTCTGCCAGGTGAGGTCTGCCATACAAGAGAGAGGCATCAGAGTTCCCTTGCCCAAAACCTCAGTCAAAAGGAATCGTAAGTTACCCGGGAGAAGAGGAAAAGATGCAAGGGAGATAGAGGATAGTTTCGCTAGCATTCCAGAAAAGTTCAAATAATTTTGTTTCCAACTAGAGGTAAAATCCTCGCATTTGAAACAGGGTTGCAATTTCAGAAACTGCGAAAGAAAGAGGCAGAAGTCTACAGCCTAGACCTAAAACAGCACTATTAAATCACCACCGGAGAGGGCATTATTGTAGTACTTTTCCAGCCAGACCAGAACCAAGATGAACATGAGTTTGCAAAAAATGTCCTTTTTTTTTTTTAAAAAAAAAAAAAAAAAAATTGGCAAGAGTTTCCAGACACAAGTTACATAGGTAAGAGAGGGCAACCAAGGGCAACCGGAGTTGAGCCCACATACATCAAAGCAGACTCTGGCTTTGGGTACCTATCCAAACTGAGCCTTCAAAGGTTCTGATGTTGCCCTATTGTTTAGCTTGAATCTTGTCTAAGCTTGTTCAGGAGAACCCACATTCAGAAGTATGGGAGAAGGGAAAAAGAACACACATTTTCCAAACTGTGATTGCAAAACAAAACAAAAAAATGTAAATCTACATGCTGCAGGGTGTTACTGGTAAGCGTGGCTAGCTATTGTTGCTCCATGCTTTTCAATTTCCATATATTAGCATTCATTGCTAACATTATTAAATCCAAAGTTATTTGGATGCTTTGATCAGCAAATTGAATCTTGAGTCTATATATGATGTACCTATAGTCACATAAAGTTTACAAATCTATTATATTTCCCTACTCTAACTTTTTCCCCCACATGCTGTGAGTTTCCATATATCCCACAGTCATACATTCCAAACACAGACTATTTTATTTAGTAATTTATTCAAGAATTTAGATAAAAAGAAAAGCAATGGAAATTGTTTGGCAATGTCTATATAAACAGTTCCTATACATTTGGGTTGAATCATCCAGTAAACTCTCATCTTGACATGCCTGTGACAAATAAAACTTTCATCACCAACATGCCCTCTTGACTTGGAGATGAGGATACAAGGGGATCCATATTACAAAATCTCTTTTACCCTTTATGGCTATCACAAAATTTAACATCACATGAAACATAAGCAAGTCAGAATTTTGGCACTGGTTTTCCACTCGGCACAAATAACCCCACTCTCCATTGTGAATGGGGGAGAAACAACAGCAGTGGCAACCACAACAAAAGAGTGGATTGTGTGTTCCCTACACAAAACAGAAAGCTGTGCCTATTCAAGAAATCTTGGCCACTTGTCAGAAATTACAGAACTGATGTTGGAGCCCAATATTAGCTCCAGCCAAACCAGTGGTGAATTACCTTGCCTTTGGAATCTTCCCTATTAACAAGGAAAGACTCTGTTGCAGCACATATCATATGGTCCTCATGCAGACTGAGAAACACTGATCCACTTTCTTAAAAAAACTCAAAGTAAAATAAATTTTTTAAAAAGACCAAAGAGAATGCAAATGGAATCACTGTGAGTGGTATGTCTATTATTTGCCCTTTTTATCTCTTATTTTTCTTTTGAAGCTGAGAAATGAAGTGAAATGCTGCTGAGAAAGCTACTCTTACAGTGCTTCCACCTTAATAATCTGTTATGAAACAGCTTTAAAACAGAAGCATTTTCTGGATAGCCATAAGAACTGAGTAAACGCATTCACTGAAGAGCTTAATTTCTGTTTTACCCATTTCAATTCTGGTTGGAAAAAGGGGAAGGAGGGTGCAGAATAAGAAGACTCCTTCAGACTCTGCTGATGTGGCTTTGCAACAGCTTCATGAGTGCTGGCAATCCTTTAAAACTGGCAAGGGGTGCCAGCACCAGCCTGCTGACTGCTGGATGAATATATATAGTGCAAATAATGCTGTTCTTGAATCAGTTTTTCCCAAACTCCCACATAAACTTTCCATGGGAAAATCTCATAATGCCTGCAGAAGTGATTTTATGAATCTAGCTTTCAGCTTTTGATAGAAGATTTCTTACACTACTGGCTTTGATTCTTTATTGCACAAGGGGGTCTTGCCAAAAGCCCTCACATTAGCCTCGACCATACAGACATCAGAAATTTAATTTAAACATCGGTAATCTGCCAGGATCATAAAATACATTCAGAATAAGATTTATTTTTTTTTCCCCCAAGAGGTAAACATGTAATTTCAGAAATACAAGTACAACATAGGTGGCAGAATCTGCACGCAGCAACATACAGACAGGAACTAAAACTACCAATAGGAGTAGAAATCTTCAGTCTGCAGAGACAAACAGAAGCGGACAGTTGGTTCTTTTCCTATTGAAGATATATTTTGAAACAAGTTGGGCACTGTATCTCTTTTCCAGCAATAATGCACTTAAATGTTCCCTAAAAAAATACAAAACTTCTCTAAAAAAGTTACACCGATGTACAGCTACAGGTTACATTAATGTTTCCATTCTCAAAAATCCCCTGTATGCAAGCAAACCTTACCACACTGCTCCTGTCTTCCTCCTCAGAGCTGCCTTCATGCCACCTCAATTCCCAATTCAGTACCTCAACAGTTTTAAGAAATATCCAGCAATGATGTAGAGCTGATTTGTTGCACTAGGATGTATCCCACAAAAAGTGAAAGCTTTTACTGTGTTTTCACTTACGAAGAAAGCAACTATTAAAGCAACTTCTGGGTTCGCTGGCATTTTGGAGTCTAAAAAAAGTCCCAAAATTGCTTGCAGAGGCTACAACACCCTCTTTGAAGTAATGTTGCAACTTGTGCAAAGGAATTTGGGATGTACCTGAGATCTGAAGGTGCAGGCTACAAATTAACACAGCCAATTAGGTGGAGAAGCTGAGAGTCCAACACGGATGGGATGAGATAACCACAACTGAATAAAAGGACTGCCAAATGTGAGCCAGTTGGCTGAGTATAGACCATGTCATCCTGCTCAGCTACCTGCTGCCCATCAATAATCTGTTGCTGTTTGCTCTCCCCATGACAATCAATCCAAGCTGGGGCTGCTTCTAATTTTCCAGGCTAGGAATAGCTTCAGAACATCCACAATTGTTATTTCAAAGAACTCAAGAGATAAATGTTTCATCCACCTATCAGTGTGCAAATGGGACTAGTCAAGAGGAAATAATTACTCCTGTAACAGTCTGATCTGATAAACCACAAGACATAAGGCTGAAAAAATGATCTTTGTATCATTAATAGTCAGGAGAAAATCCAACTTCTAAAATTACTTGATTAACTGATACAGGACGCAAAAAATGTGATAATTCTGTAGAGAAAGTTTCACAAAAGATATAGCCATTTTTTAGGGATTAGTATTAGCTATAAATTTCTTACCCCCTGAAATCTAGTACAACCCGATTTATACTGAAACGATGTCTTCCTTTGAAGAAGACAAAATCAGAGCCAATTAAATTTAAGCATCTCTTAAACAATTCTTTTGTTAAGCACTATGTATTGAAAGAAAAAGAATACATGAGAGAAATTAGAAATCATCTTCATAATTTGGCTGTGGCTTCTCTTCCTGTGAGTCATGAGAACAGCCCAAGATCACAGATAAAAATCTTAAGTGTCATAAGACATTTGTACAACCATTTGTATGTAGATAACAAGATGAACACATACATGCATACATGACCTAAAGAACAGAGACTGCAGTAAACAGATGTATTTGTGAAGTAGATGGTACTTGGGTCTTCTCCAGCACCAAAATCCACTGACTAAAACAAACATAGACTTGATTCTCCCTTTTACAAAAAATACCTCATTATTATTGAATCCTATATCATCTTGATAGGCCTTGGCCTATTAATAGAAAAATAATTACTCTTTATGACTCCCAGATCTAAAGCAGCAATTTGATTTCCCATCCCATTACACCCTAAGTTGTTGCAGCTCTGGATCTCCTTTGAGTCTGAAACAAAAACACCCAACAACTCCACTCAACAACCCTCACTCTTCATTCGCCCACAGTGGAACCTACACGTTGTTCCCATTTTGCCTGCTCACAAGATGGCACGCTTGTCTCATGCCAACTGCACCAGTAAGTCTGTATTACACTCACAGCATCAAGGATAATTAAAGGTTAGGCACAGAGGTGGCAGCAACAGGCTCCCACAGCACCGATGGCAGTGGCAGGGCTGCAGCACTGACCTGCGGCCGCTCGCTTCCCGAGCTCAGATGTGGGAAACACTGGGGGCCTGGAAGCTGCAAAACCAGAAGAAAAAAATGTGGCTTCTTTAGCCCAAACTGAACTTTATCTATGTAGAACTCTACTGGCCTCTGAGCTAGAGGGTACTTGTGTAATTCAGCAGTATACTGTAATCTGGGCAACATACACACACTTGATTAGACTCAAAAATTACCATCTCCCTTGCGTCTTTCTAACAGCTTGACATATCAGTGCCTAATGTCTCACTATGTTTCAATTTGAATCATGACTGTAAATCACTGGAAATACACAAGAAGAATGATACATAAGAATTGGGTGACAAAAAAAAAAGAATGCATGAGAGACTGGACTTTAGAAACTTTATGAAAATATTAAAATCAGCAACAGAAACATCATATGAAACTGAGAAATGTTAAGTCTACTGGAGGCAGTGGAATAAAACCCCATGGCTCACTCATCACAGGTAGAGTTACGATTTGTTTGGATTTAAAGAAATGTCCTTTTTTTTCTTTTTTTCTTTTCTTTAAAGTCAGATGTGGGTAATAGAAACAATAGAAACATATGAACATTATCGTAACTGTTGATTTCACTCACATTCACTATAAAAGATCTACCAAAACAGAAAAGATACCACCTTTTATTTTAACTACAGCAAGAGTACATACAGTTAGGATTTTTGTTTACATGGCAGGCAAGTACACATATTTCATTGTACACATAGGCCCTTCAACCTGTGTCCTTACACAGGTAACCAGCTGCTAATCGCTTTCTGCAGATCCCTACATTTTGCCCTGAATTCACAACATCACAAGACAATTTCATCTTTGAACCCAGCAAAAATGAAATACATCTTAGGCTGTACTGGAAGTGGCATGTGAACACTGTAACCGGGGTTCAAAAAGTGAGGAAATGTCAATGCTTTGGACATCAAGACAAGCAAAAGGAAGACCATATGCAAGCTCACACTGCCATAGCAGTGCTGTGCAAGCTGGAAACAGTGAAGCCACATGAAAGCACTGAGCACTTCTCACTGCCAGCTAAACTGCTTCCTGTAATTATAAATACACAAAGGTTAAAGTAAGAAAATTATTACAATGCACTGATAGAAAATTAATTCCCAAATATTCAAAAGATTAATCAACAACAGTCTATCAGCACAAGATACTATTGCAACACACAGCATTTCCGAAGCAGACAGCCTGTCACTTTATTTGCTCTGCTACATGAGAAAAATCCAACATCAGATCGCTGGTGCTTCCAAACTGTGGGATACTCTTCTGAAGCTCCCAGCTCCAACTGCACACCCTGGCAACATCCCGACTACACGTCAGAAAATCTGGTTTGGCACCATTCTCCCAAGCATTTTGGACTCCATCAGTAGAAACTCAAGCGAACAGACAAAGCACAACATGCGCCATCCAGCAGATCAGGATTGCAGTGTCTGGTGTGCAGAAGAGGATCAGCAACTGCTCAGTGCTGGCTTATGCTTCCTACAAGCACTCCACATTTCAGCAATATTAAAGAGACACTTTCTGCTCTGGTTCATAAAGCCATTTTTTCAATATTATTTCCTTTTTTTTTTTTTTTTTGACCCTTAAACAAAATAGTAGATGATTAAAAGAGGAGAAGCAGACCTCTGGTTAGGCAAGCAACCGCGGACTGTGAAATGTCTCTAAACTTCCTTTGCATCCTCAGAAAATCAGCATTACACACTAATCACTCCCACTCCAAAACAGACATATTACAGCTATGCTTACACTGTTTTTGTAACACTCATCAGTAAGTGAGCCTGATCTTGAGGCCAAATGACAAGGCAGAGACCGAAACTCTACTACTTTATTCTCAAGTCACTCCTTTCCATTTAGGAAAGTCCATCAGGGTCTAAAAGTCTCATTTCAAACAGCTGCATCACAGATGAGCTAACAAGACAAATACTCAAGTATGTTTGTACAGAAAATACTAAGGAAACTGGATGATAACAAAAGTTTTGTGGTATTTTCAATCTAGAGAAGTACAGAGATATCATACCAAAAACTACTGAAAATTGTATTACAAGTGGGAACGAAAACTAGTAGGGAAGAGTGCACGCTCTGCGAAATAACAATCCCTTGCACCTTATTAACTGTGATTTAAGAAGGAAAAAAGAAGGAAAAAAATGTAGTTGACAACAGATATAAACCAGTCCAATCACACTTTAAAAGGCCTTATGTCCCAGGCAAAAATCCGAGCTGAAACAGGTAAGTAATTATGTCACATATGATACTGCACTAAAACCATTTAAAAATGTTCAACAAAGATTAATTTCAATGAAAATTAATGAAGATACAGAAGATATAACTGTTCTCCATATGAACATGTGAAGTACAGCTCATTTAGACTAGAAACACAATTGCTAGCAGCAGGTAAACATTAGGGAGGGAAAAGCTTAGGATCCAGTTGGCATAAGAACAAATAGACTAGCCATGATTAACTTTGGGCTGAAAATGAGAAGGAAGGGTTTTAACTGACAAAGCAGTGAGGCTATGAAACATCCTTCCACCAGACGCTGTCAAGGCAAAAAAACTGTACCTAATTTTAGGATAAAGGTGGGTCACTTCATAAAAAGGATTACATACTGTGGTTGATGTTCAAAGAGCTACCCACTGCTGACAATTCCCACAGAACTTCAGAACAACATACACAAATCCATCTTTCAGGGTATGCACAGACTTACCACTATTCCTTAAAAATATACATACCAAAGGAACTGTTTCCTCAAAAGCAGTTGGGGTAAATGTTATTCTTTGTCTCTATCATTTTTTTTTAAATATTTTTATTTTCATAGTGATCTTCTGCTATTCCCTTTAAGGTAAGTAGTTTTAAAAAGACACTGTCTTCTGCCTTCAAACTATATAGAAGATATGTATTACGTACTTTGGCAGCAGGAATTAACTGAACATTACACATGGTTTGTCAAAAAAGCCATTCTTTCTATCTACTGTCTTACCAGTCATTTATATGTGTGATTGTGCCATACTCCAAGCAGGTATTGTACAGTTCTTTTTGTATTTTGAAGACATTTTAGTAATTAAAAATGCAATGAGAAGGCAATTCTTCAGCCCTCTACATAGGTTTCATAAAAGACACATCCAGAGTTGCCGACACAGAGTTTGCCAGAATAATCCAACCAGAGCTACACTTAAAAGTGGGAAAAAAAAAAACAACAGGCAAAGTTATTTTCAGCCAATTGTATACAAAGTCTGAATAGGACAGCAGTCTACAGATAGGATGCCTGTAGAGCAAGTTCAGGCACTTTGAGACTACGCCTTGCTGGTCATCAAAAAAATATTTTTTATTTTTTTTGTAACACAAAACATTGAAATTCTGCATGCTACAATTTTCAACTGAACTTAATCTCTTTGGATGAAATTAAACAGGTAACAGGTGATACCTGCTACTCTCACTACTGAAGAGAATAAAAGCTTTTGCTCCAATTCAATGGGGAAAGAATACTACCTGTCTCCCTGCTCCTCCTTGGAGCTACCACATCTCTCTGGATTGTTGCAACAACCCTATTCTCACATAATCCACAATGCCAAAACAGAGATGGCTGCACAGAGAAGCCTGATGTGGTCAAACTGACCAATGCAACTCTTAGAATTCCTAAAAAGCTTTTTATGGGGTTCATTTGGGCCTGACCAACCTTCACATTATTATTTTGGTTTAGCTGTGTAAACACCAAGCCATTTGTTCCATGTTTCTTCTTTTTCCATACTAGCACAACATATCACTATTGCTTTTTTTCTTTCTGCTGCACTGAAATGCATTTAAACATGTATTTATTTATTTATGGTGCATACTGTTTGCTAGAACCATGTGTCTTGGATAATCCTTGATTTGGCAGTCCTTTCCAGCATTTTGGTTTTGCCTAACACAATACATGAAGGTTTTTTTCCCCTTTAAATATATCGGTGGTTTTGCTTCTGCTTGTGACAAAATGCAAAGACTGAAGATTTCCCCTGCTGAGTGCGCAGAGGAGAGGGTAACCCTCACAGAGTTCCAAGTGAAACTTGGTGACATTTTTCATCAGGAGCAGAGCTGTCACCGAGTCAAGCAGAAGGTGTCATGGGCAGATCCAGGAGCCAGAATCCGGGTGTGCAATTTTGTGTGGGCTTAAACTCTGCTGGCCCTGAAGGGGCCCTGCCCATCCCTTCACCATCTGTGCCCAAGCCCTGCCCTCTGCCTGCACCCACACTCTGGCCTAAAATGCCCTGCCAGGGCTGGCAGGGGCCTGGTCAGACCGTGTCTCCCAGTGACAACTCAGGCTTGGATTAAAAGATCTTACTTGTCTTCTGGAGAGCCCAACTCCCTTCTTCTCCTCTGTCTTTGCAAACTCAACCAGCGCTGGAACTGGCACTAGTCCCACACAAGCCAGGAAAGGGTCACACAAACCCGAAAAACCCGAGAAACCTCCATACCAAAGCAGCACCCACTGCCCACCCAGAAGCATGGCAGGGCAGGTCACTGCACCCTGAGGGTCCTGGGCCAGAGGCCACAGCCCTGGCCTGGCTGACGGCTCCTGCACACCTGCAGCCCACCTTGCCAGCACACGGGGAACACAGAGCCACCCCTGACAGCGTGGGGAAACAAAATTAAGCCAGGCCTTAAAGGAGAGAACAGTTAAAATGTCTTTTTTAAAGCAGAGAGAGGGAGGAAAAAGGATTTCAGGTGAAAATAATCTTTATCTGGCAGGAAATATAAGTCCTGGCTTCAGAAAAGTAAAATTATTATTGCAAGCAAACTGATTCATTAAGTAATGTGCAGAGGAGGATTATAATGCCCTCCTTGTCATTAAAATGCTTTGAAACTATACTTCTGTCAGCTATGCTAATGACATTCAGCTTTTATATTACACGGCAGAAGCTCTGGGTAGAAGCTGGTGCGCTGTGTTGCACAGGACTTCAGGTTAGAAAAGCAGTTATTCCTTCACATTGACTATAAACAAGTTTTAAATGCACAGAAAACTAGCCATACCATACAGAAACCAGATGGAAGGCTGATGAACTGGTCCACACCAAGAGGCAAGTTCCCTTTCCGCCTAGGAACCTCTTTCCATGAGTGAGAATCCTATCTTTGGCATACTTTTCTCCTAAATAAAAATCTTCTTGAATGCTAGAAGTCTAATCATTTTTCTCTTTCCTTATGTCTACATCTGAATACCAAAGAACAGCACTATTAGAAATAAACTATACATTTATATTTACCTTTTAGAAAGTTTATTTCAGTGAAATTAACACTTGGCATATTTTGACCACTTTATGTAAGTCCTTATTAAATATATCAAAATTCTGACTCCAAAACCCAGGAGAATTGGCACAATCAAATTTCTATGTGGTTTATCAGCTTCACTGTCACGGTAACTAACTTGGTGCATTTCTCTGCTTGGTTCTCTCTGTAAGCTGTCAGGAGAAGTCACTCTATCAAACAGAAATGTAACACTATTTTTATTGCTTATCTCTTTTGCCTTGGGTTACATCAGTAAGTCATCTCCCTCTGTCAACTTGACAAGAGTCTTTTTGGTGTTGACCTTAAAAGGACACAGCTGTGACAACTTTGGTTTGTCTGGCACTGTTTTATACCCCATGAGTAGACTAAGCACAAAGCTTTGGACGCTCAGCCCCATGGTACCTTCCAGCCTTTATTGCAAGAGGCACTGGAGAAGTCAGAGGTAGATATTATTCCAACAAAGCCATGATTAATTACAAGAGGTCTTCTAGATTTGGTCTTATTTTCTTAATGCTCTGTAATTAATTAATATAAACATACATCCTTATTTCCACAGCCTTTGCTCAAGATATTAAGAACTCCAATCCCTGGACTCAATCCCCCCTGGCATTTTCTCTCATGTTACATAAATAACTGTGGCTGATTCTCTCCAAGTCCCAGCATTTGAAGACCAGGATCAAAAATCTGCTTAAGATTTTAGACTAAGGAAGGAAGAATATACTATGAACTACATACTATCAACTTGTCTTAATACAGTAACTCAGCTAGGGGATATTTGGAAAATACAAAAATATTTAGGTAATCTGAAAACAGCACTTAACATTTCTGCCATGCACCATCCAGTAAATGCAACACATTACTGATTTAAAGAAATAATATGATTTTGTGCCAAATACCTCAGAAAGTAAAGAGAAACAACACGGCATATTTCAAATTCGTTGTATGATTTACACTGATGGTTACTCACATGAATATAGACTTTAATCATAGCAACTTACACGTCGCAGGCCAAGAACATCAACATACACATACAATGAGGTTAAAAGATATTACGTATGTTTTCACGGTATTTCTGAAAAGTGAGAACTCAGGAAATAATTATTAAAATGTATTAGTTTTTCAAAGGAAAGAGTCTTGCTCTGGACAGTGATTTGTGTACTTTGTATCTATATGCTCTCAAGCAGTTACGCAGGTCAACATCATTTTTTGTGTTTACACGTGGTTTTATGTTGATACAGACTACAGATTTCATTCCATGTTTCCTATTTACTAGATAAGAAAGTTTCTTTATGGTTTATGAAAGTTGGAATTATATTAAAAATAATTAAAAATCTCTTTAAAGTATTGCTTGTCAGTTCAATGATGCCCGAGGTATGTAGGAATGGAAAAAAGAGACATTTACAAGACCTGTTTTGCATTAAAAACTAATTTAAACAAAGAATTACATGTGAGCTGTTCACTATGCATTGTTCATCCAATTGTTTTGGTTTATCACATCTAGAGGTAACAAAGTTCATCATCTCACACTTTATTTTCATCCATAGAATGGAAAAAGAAAATAAGCTTTCTGTTGCCTTTTTTTTTTGGTTTCTGGTAATCTTAGTTTTGAAAGTGAGAGTGACTGAGTAGAATGTAAAATGGAGAAAACAGTGTCATTGCACCAGCATAGGAAACCTCTGGCAAAAGCCAATTCAATCTCTTCCACAAACTAGTTCCAGGTGTTTAGATAGCCATTTCCACCACGATTGTGGTGTGACATTACTTAAAAATTTGGCAGCAAATAGGTAAATAAATACAATCAAAAAGCACATAAAGCTGTGTACTTAGACCTTAACACAGATCAAAAAACCAAAAGTCCTATTTTTAAAAGGTACGTATTTAAGTCTTTTTTAAACACAGGTTTCTCTATTTTAAAGAACCCCCTTTTTTTTCCTTAAGCATTAATTCCTTAAGCATTAATTATTGTGTACCTTGGTTATTCTTATTAGATTAGTTAGGAGCCCAGCGCCTGTTTTAATATATACTGAGGTAGTTTCATATAACATCTTTCGGAATAGAAATATGCTTTAATATACTATAAATTAAAAATCAAACCACATACATGATGCTACCAGTTTTGTTATGCTCCTGCAAGTATCTGCAACATCAGACTATTATGAGCGAGATGATCACAAAAGAGAAAAACCCAACTGGCAGAAGTCTCAATGGGCTTAAACCAGAACAAAAAAAAAAAGTACTTAATTTAGGATCTGAAAGTCTGTCTGTAGTTTGGCACATACAGCACATCACACCATGTAATTTTATAAAAATCAAGTAACTTTGCAAATCACTTCAAATATTTCCTTTCTCATTGGTTTTAATCATGTTTGAAAAGAGAGAAAAAAGAAATTATAGGATTAAATTAAAGCAAAATGTAATGATCTAGGACTGTAATTCTCCTCAATGAGCATTCCTAAATTTTTGGATCCTGGACCGCTGTCAAACTTCAAACATAACAGTGAACCACTATGCACCCTTCACAGCAAACTTTTAATTAAAACCCCTACATGGATGATATGATACTGCAAATCAGTATCATACCATGATTATATGTGTCTGCAGACCACAATCTAGAAACAAATATATTAAAAAATTAAGTTTTCCAAAAGGGAATGCTAGTTTCTGGGCTTCTTGACATACCCATTTTATATATTGAGATATTACATAGTATGTGAACATGCAAATATCTTAAGACCTTATCTTATTAGTTTTTAATAGTACAAGTGGAAAACACCAGTTTAAGACAGAATTTTTTAATGGAATATCCAACGTAAATTTCAAGACGATTAGATGAAAAAAAGTATTTCTCCTAGTATCTCCATTTCCATCTAAACTGTCGGGTTTTGGGGTTTTTTTCCATGGAAAATGACTAGATTCACATCCTACCTAAAATGTGGACTACTAAGTGATTTCCAAAGATGTCCCTGAAAGGGCCAGCCTATGAACGGCAAAAGCTGTACTTGCTACAGGTTTATCACTACAGAATGCGGAACGCAATTCGGGGGTTTATGCATATATACATATACNATATATACATACACACACATACATACATTATTTTTAATGTATCTTTATAGTATAAAACAAAATGTTGTTTCATGTATACACGTATATATAAAGGCGTTCAGAATGAAGGACAAAACCAAAAAAAAAGGACTATATCCATTCTTATGGCTTTATCTAAGTTTACTGGGCAGAGGGGAATGGAGGGGAAGAGAGGGAGAGACTGAGACAGGATTGTCCTGAAGCCGGAGCGATACAACCGTGACTGCTGTTTTCTGCCCAGCACTTGAGTGACAGCGCGGGGGGAAGAGTGGTTAATCACCACGTTCTGGGAACCGGGCAGAGAGAAGGAGCAACTGCTTTCCGCAACACTTCCTGCGATAAGGCAGGCGAGCCAGCGCTGGCACACGGACGCGGACACACGCGAGAGGCGGCTGCTCGGCGCAGCGCTTCATGCGACTGCAAACGTGACCCGCAGCCCCGCACCCCCGACACACGGACACGGGCACACTCGGTGCTTCCAGCTCTGGCCGACAGCGCTGCTGCGGGTGCCGGGATCCGGGCGGGAAGGGGAAGCCCCGGTTCGTCCCCTCCCTGCGCAGCCCGCGGCGGGCAGAGCCGCGGGAGCCCGCCCCGTGCCCGCCGCCGGCGCTCCCCGGTGATGCTCGTTCACGACACGCATCCAGAACTTCGGCGCTGAACAAAGGCTGCCGGACTGACGCCGCAGCACAGCCAGGCTTCCATTTCTTTTCTTTTTACTTTTAAGAGCGATTCCAACAAAACTTTCGTCGCTCAAAGTCAGCGCGGTAACCCCCGCCCGTTCCCACTGTTATTACGCCTTGAAAGACTTGCAAAGAAAGTAAACAAGGGAGGGGAGGTAGGACAGGCATTAAGGCCAACACGTCCCATATCATCCAATAACTTCCCCTTACATGCCCAGTACAATGCGGGTTTGCTGATCACAGCTTTTCCACTGTACCAGAGCCAAGTGCAGGCAATTACTTACACTTATGTAGACTTTTATAAGAGATAACAGTTATCTCTATTGAAAGGCACAAGCTCGGGTTTTTTTCCTTACTTTCTTTAACTTGTCTTTCATTACCAAACTGGTTAAAAAACACAAAAGCGTTTCTGTGCGGGGCACTGGCTGACCCAGCCCTCCGCAGAGTCCCAGACAGACCAGAGAAGCAGCTCCACGCTCCGCCGAGGAGCGCTTCATCCAGGCCTAGATGGAAAAGCCCTGTCGGGGCCCACCGAGCTGCCAACATCGAGCGAAGGGTCCCGGAACCCTCAGCCCGGCAGGTCGGGGGAGCCAGGGCTGGGCTGGGCAGGATGGGGCCGGGGGCGGCTGCGCTGCGCCCCCGCCCGCCCCGGGCAGGGGCATGTCCCGTCCCGTGGCGCTCTAGCTGGACCCAAACCACAGGGATCCAGGAAAAACAAACCGTGTTGGACCCTGCTGCCCCTACCAGCCACGTCCCCCTGCTTAAGATAAAGGCAGGAGCGATCTCCACATTTTTAATGCAAATGAGATGCAGCCCGCAGGCTCTCAGCAAATTACCAATGCATTGGGGATGCCCCTGCTCTTTAGCTTTGTTTCCATACGTGCTGAAAGTTGATGAGCGCTGCTTGTGTTTTTCGTCCCACCACCAAAGGACACAGCACAGATATAGGAAGTAGGAAAACTGATGTTCCAGTAGCACTTACAGACCAGATGGCCGCTGCCAGCATCTTCAGTTGTTCACTACTTCTACCAGTGCCATTTCACTGGTATTTCTTCTAAAATTCATGTTGGATAACTGTAACTCAGAGCCAGAGTATCTCTGAGCAAAAGGAGAATATACTATATTTACAAAGTCACCATCTCTGCAATCATGTTTTAAGCAGAACTATCCGGCCCTTATACATTTGAGGGAAAGGATTTCAGCATAGAAGGTCTACCCGTGTTTATGAACCAGGGACATTTTACATGCTGCAAAAGTATTAAATGATAGCAAATGAAAGAAGGTTCCATTGCCTTAGTATGAACTCACCACACGTGTGTTTAAAACATATACTAAAAACATGATTCACTGTAATAAAGACACTCCAAACAACTACTTAAAGTGATTCAAAATACAACATTTGGGGGTGGGGAGGTGATGATACAGTGCTCCTACTTCTCCCCCCCCTAAGAACATACAAGCTCCAATAATAATAACAATGATAAAGAAATAATAATTATAATGGCACATATTTATACTTTATGCAGAAGTACAGCAGGATTCTTAAGACTAGTCTCGCTTTCAGTTTCACTCAGCACTGAACTAGTCAGCTTTGCGTTGAAGAGGTGTGGAGTGTTACTTAGCAGTTACGGAAACTACATCGGCATGTTAAAGAAAGACAGCAAAAACAGTATCATAACCTATACAGGAAAATGATGGCTAAAACAGAAGATACGATTCTAACACACCTCTCAACACATCTTTTCCTCCCCAAATGCACGACAGACATAGGAACCGGAGCTTCAAATACTTACTAAACTTAGGCAGAGAAATAAATGGGTTTCAGCTGCTTGACTTAATAAGCCAGAAGAAAAAGAAGGAGCAAATTTTTCATGGAAGCCTTGAATCATACAGGCTGCTCATTTGCCTCATTCACATCCTCCTCCTTTCACTGCACTTCAATGTGAAGAAGGCAGCCTTAGCAATATTCATCTCAGAAAGCCAAAACATTGCAGAGACTACACTGCAGCAGCAGATCTGCTTCACATGCACTGACGTACCTCCTCAACTTCTGAAATTCCAGCTCCAGCCAACCCATAAGAGCCATGTTGCCTGACTGTACCTTGATGGTATTGTTTATGAAGATGGTGATTTACACACTCATAACGATTTAAGCAGCTACTTTGCATACATTACAGAGAGAACCTGGAACATGTGACCTGCTTCACAGGGCAGGATTATACCTGTGTTCTTGTTGTGTCATGTGCAACCACATTATTTAGTAGTTAAAGGCAAGCGAGCACTCTGGTATTCTATTGCCCTCACCATGTATCCAGCGCGAGAGTTTCAGCATGCCTCTGAAACCAAAGGTGAGCCTTGCAACTTCTAAAGATAGACAGTTAAATAAATGATAGAATTGTCAAAGGGGCTCAGTCAAATCTACCACATGGTTCTGCCTATTCATGATTATGACGTTTACTGGCAGACCTCTTAGGACAGGCAATCTTTCATGGTGTTAATAAATTCGTAACAATAATCATATTCTTAGGGACTACTCCAATACAAACTTTCATTAGCACTCACATCACCTCTCACAAAGCACTGAGAATGTGTGCATGATCATCTTCAGCTAGGAATAAACAATAAGAACTTAAAATCCTCTTTTCTGATGTTGTTTTAAAGAAAAAGGCAAAAGCTTTTCAGAAAAATGGAAACTAACATCTGAGGAATGGCTGGACTCATCCTGTCAGCTCCTTCATAATTTTTAGTTGTTTATATTGATCCATACACTTCTTATGCACAACTTCATTACTGCTTTGATAATTACAAGATAATTAAATACAAGACAGAGCATGTATCATGCTGGGGAATCATTTAGCAAGTGAACTGTTGTGCTGAAAAGTGGAATTCTTTCTGTCACTCACACCGCGGTGATACATCAGTAACAGACGCCACAGAAGCTATTTTAGGGATGATCCAGTGGTTTACCAGAGCCATGGAGGGCAGCAGCAAAGCATAAGGTTCAGAATTCCAGAGAAGTCCTGCCACAGGGGCCTTCACACTTTGCAGACACATAAAACAAGAGCACATTCACACACAGGTTTACATCAACTTCAGAGCAAGTACAGAATTTGTCATATAAAATAAAAGGAAGTCAAAGTCTAACTTTTTTTTATTTACGAAAAGAGAGGAAGACTGGTGGGTTGAAGGGGAGGTATCTTAGCAGCACCAGGAATGAAGGCACCAAAGCTCTGATCACAGCTTTGCCACTGGCTCACTAACACTGCAGTTATTTAGATTCCCTGTGCCCTGGCTCACCCATCAGTACAATGGGTATAATACTTCATCCTGTCCTTAAGAGGCAATTACTGCTTGTAAACTACTCTGGGAACCTTGATTAAAATGCGCTGCAGCTTTGCGATAAGTATTCCCTCTGAAAGAGCACACAAGCTGGGTTTTGATGGTGGGAAGTACTACCTGACGGCTGCAAAAGAAAAATAATTATTCCGGATGAGACGTATGTGCCTGACCTATGCACATGTGTAGGTGGATCCCTCCTGGAATATTTTTTCTCTCCTTTTTTCAGTTACTATATGTATATTCCAAAGAGAGGAGCAGTGAGAACAGATAATTATAAAGCTTTTGAGAAGCCCTGGTATTTTCACCAGAGGATCACAGTGGGCCATCTTCAAGAATTCTGATGCAGAACTCCATGTAATTAAAAAACATAATTATTTGTAATACTTCTCAAACCCTGTTTTCATTAAGGAGGGGAGGGGGAAAAAAAAGACAGATCACTTTAAATATGAATGCTTTATGAATAAAGAAATTTTTTTTAAATTGATGAGCATTCATTTTCCCATACAGTCACATAAAGTCTGAGTAGTTCATGTAAAACATAATTATCAACGTTTTAAACCACATTTTCCCCTTGAAAATAAATAAATAAGGACGCCAAAATCTTTTTTGTTCATTAAGAGTCAGATCCAGCAGAAAACATCTGCAGACTTCTAGACCAAGCAAGCCCTGGAAGGCCATGGTACTGGCTGCACCTCGTGCCAACCTCAAAAATTTGGCTGGTTCAGAAAGATTTAAACAAAACAAAAAAAGCCCTGCAGCTTTACATGTCTGGGAATTGTGGAACTGCGTTAGGTTTATGAATAAAGAATAGGGGTGAGAAAAAAACCAACTCCTTTTAAAAAGGAGATGCCTTTCTCCCTCCTGTCCTCCAGCATTCTGGGAACTAGACAGGGCTCCTCTCCCTGCCCAGGGACACCACGGACATCAACAGCTGCAGCCCAAAACGTGGGGTCCACCTGCAGGCCCTGCTGCAGAGGGGGTGAGCGCCCCAAATCCAGCACTCGCCCCTACTTGGCACATTCAGCAGGCGCCTGAGTATCCAGCTCCCAGCCCTGCTCCCAGACGCGTGGTAGCTGCCACTGGCAAACCCAAAGGAGCGTCCCCGGGATGGGAGCCAGCCTGAGTTGTTCACAGGACACTGCAGGGCCACCACAGACGGGCAGGCGCAGCTCGGGGTGAAGAGCCACCCCTGCGAAGGCGGCCAGGGGACACGGGGGTCTCTCCCGAACCAGCAGCCTCTCCAGCCCCAGGAAAGAACCGGGCCCTGTGGGCAGCCCAGGATTTCTACCGCGAGCTTGAACAGGCTCCAAGGTGCAGCGGAGGGAAAGAGCCTCATCTACCACAGGCACCCAGAAACTCTTATTTAGATTTCAGGCTATGCTGAATATGTGCATGCAAGCACCACAGGGGAATTGATGGCATTGCCAGGGTTCTTGCTGAAATAAAGGAAAAGTTTAGGATGTGGGCCCTGCTACTGCAGTGGATGAAAATTAAAGAACCCGCTGCTAGTGTACTTGTCACATTTTTAGACTTTTGATACAAACAAAGGATTTTTCTGACTAGCCCTTCACTACATCCCTCTTTGGGAAGCCAAGAAACCTCCCACTTATTGAAGTCACACCTTGTCTTCTGCTCTATCCAGAGGACCAGCCTACATTTTGGATTGACACCCAGCTCATCTTGTGCAGTAGCCCTGTACGAAGAAAAGGACTGGGCAGGTATGAAAAGATCAAGTAACAGTATGCCCATGTGTTCTGCTTAGAGCCATCCCAAAATTTTGGTTTCGCAAGTGTTCATTTTACAGATACCTCCTCGAGAGGAACAGCAGCTGTAGTATGCTGCCTGGGTTAGCAAGATGTGATACACGCAGAGATATATACTGGATATATATTAGGAGAGCACAGAGGGAGTCTGTGTGATGACCATATAACTGCAGACACTCTGCAGGTATGTATTTACAATACTATTTATATAGTGCTGAAAGTGGACTACATTAATATACAGTGTGCATGATTCACTGTCATTAGTCCTGCCTTCCAATAACGTGGACCCTAAGATAAATAATATTGCTAAAGCCTCTCCCATACAATAAACAGACTTGTTAGTTTAGTTATATATACAAAATTTCCAACTGCAATTAGAGATTCTTTTTAAATTATTAGAAGTTCTTGAAGTGAAACCTTTGTTTGAGCTGAAATAAGCGAGCTGACATAAAAAAAAAACGGAGAAGCCAAGAGACTTGTATCTAAAATGAGGAATAAATTTGGTATCTTAAATAAATAGTATTATTCTGAACATGCACTAAAATAAACCAGATATTTTAACAACAGCAGATACAAAAAATCATCATATTTATCATTAGAGCTTTATATACCTGTTGGATTACTGCTTTCAAAGCCTTAAGAATTGCAGCAGTGTCTTTGAATTAAAATGCACTTTCTTTATGCTAAATCTGTGAAGGTGCTCCTGGGAAACACTGAATTCTACATTAATTTTTTTATTAAAAAGAAAAAAGCTTACACAGCCTCAGAAAAAAAATAACCAAGTGGCAAAAATCCCAACTTTGTCCATTCAGCCTTTGATTCTGTCTTTGCCTTAATAAAATTGTTGACAGAAATTAAACTAATCTTTGCAACAACTTTTTCATCTTTCTTTAAAAACAAGGAGTTTAACTAGGCTGCAGTTCCACCAACCCTGATGCACAGCTCACTATAAAGATGAGATCTTTGTAATTTTTTTTTTGGTCCAAGTCTAATATTTAAGAAGGAAAAAAAAATTAAAAGAAAAAAAAATTTCCGAACTCTGCATTTTGGCTACAAAACACCTCAGTAAGACACTGAGGTAACGTCTCTCACAAATCAAAACAGTAGCAGTAGTACCATCTGTAAACTCAGAATTAAACAGCCAGCATTTTCTATAAAATTTTTAGAAGTATTTTTAAAATACTTTTTAAAAACACTTTGCTTATTCTATACCATGAGCACCGAAGGCTGTAAATAACTGAATCAGTAAGTAAATTCATCTTCTGCTAGAAGAATGACTCCTGATGTAACTCAAGAGAGCAAAAGCTGAAGAGCTTGCTGCTAGTAGTTAATGGGATAGCCCAACTCAAAGTCAGAAAGAGCAAAATATCTCCCTTTCATTAAAAGGGTAGGGAGGGAAGCTTTAAAAGGTACACAATTAGTTAGCTTTGCAGTGATTAATTCAACAACTGCAAAGCCAAAAACAACTTTAGGCACTTAACCATGAAACTGTCAGTACTCTGTGCTTGACGATAAAACATCTAAAAAGTAAACATTAACTTCTGTGTTTTTTCTACGTGCATATTCCATCACAAGAAGACAATAACCAAAAAATTACCAGGCAAGCTCAGCAGAAGTTTTCTATACCTTATTCCCCCTAATAAAGAGGTAAGACGTGCGCAGATTCCATTCCTTTTCCTTACTGCCAGCTCTAATAAGACAGTTCATACTGTTCCCTAAAACCTGACAGAAGGGATTGACAATCAGATTGAAAATCTCTTCCCCAAGGAAGCAACGAGTTCATCGTGATAAGGAAGCTCTAAGGATGAGGGGACCCCTATACTAACCACATCCTATCCACATCAAGGCAAAAGCAAGCAACAGCTCTTGCTCAGAACAACTCTCCCAAAGAAGCAAATGGAAGCTCTGCACAAGTAAGGAATGCGAAAGTATATACTTTATCACCTCTTTTCAATAAACTCCGAAATTCAATAACTATTGAACAAATTGAAAAAGAGCAGGAAGGTGATGAAGAAATTGAAAGAACAAGTCAACATATTTCTCTGACCTCCAAATATTTAATTCAAGCACATTCTTCTTCCAAACAAGATGCCTATGAGTGTTTTGATGGCTGCTCATAATCAAATGTGTCACTCGCAAAATTACAGAGTTCGAGGAGAGTACCGGGCAACCGAAAATGGCTTTTGCTACAAGTATGTCACAAGCACGTCTTTTAGTTACCTCAGAATTGCACACGACTTCACTTCATTCCTTTGCACTGGCTGCATGTGGGTTGCTTCACAGAAATATAACTGCAGTAATCTGCTTGACGGTAAACAGTAATCAGTAAACACTATTTACTGAGCAGATACGTGCCCCTGCTATACCCTCAGTTTACCTATCCTCCATCTCTGCCTTCCACTGTCACTCCCCTCACTCTTGGAAATTTTAGAAGGGGGAATAAATAAATACAGGTAGTGAAACAGTGAAATCCCATAGTTGGCATGGTTTTCCTCTCTGAATAGACAAATTCTTAATTCCACGCAGCTCCAGACATTGAAGGATTAGATCCTAACCAGGGAAAACACAGGAAAATGGTAATAAATATCGCATGGTAATCCACAGGAACCTTGGTCCCAATGTGATTTTTCTGTAGTCCTACAAAAAAACAGCATTACAACATCCATAATCTCAGCTCATATATCAGAGCACTCTCTCCATCCTCCTTGCCCTTCCTTCTTTCATGTAGTGCATTTTCTAAGAAAATGTACTTTTTCTGCAAAAGCAAAGTCAATGCAGTCCCATTTCGGACTGAAAGCAACACAGCAACTCCGTGAAAACTGCCACAGACCATCACACTGCACAGAGATACAGGTGAGGAGTGCAGGGTTTATGGCAGCATTACTCTGATAGGGGCTTGTCTGAAATTCCTTCTGACAAGACACAGGAAGTCACAGTTTGCTGGAGAGAAAAAAAAAATTGTATTCATGTGCAGTAAGAGCACTTCATGTCACAGTGCATTTTACAGTATCCTAGTTCTCCTTCTATTCAGGCATATGTCTTTTGGGCAATAAATTCTGAAGACCCACGAAGGTAAAGCTTGTTTAACCATGAGTCTCCTTTCAGCAGATTAAAATAAATTCCACGGCTGCTGCTTCTTTCTCCTGTGACTATTTTTTAAGCTCCTGCCCATTGACAACTAGCCACTGTCACACACCACTATAGATACAAAAGTCTTTTAAAATGTCAGCTTTTCAGATTCTTAATCTTGTCCTATTTAGGTAAAATGTTTTGCAACATAAAGTTCAGCAGAGCTGCCAGGTCGTCTTCCTTAGCAAAGATTTTCACATGCACAAATAAAAATTGAGGAATGGCTGAAGAAAAAAACCCTGGACAAACCATTTTAAATGTCCTTAGATAATGCAGTACCACAACAAATCTCCAAGGAAAGTTAAGCTGAGACTGCCATGAACACCAAATAAATCTGCACCACTGGGATATTTAAGGTCCAATAAATCTTACTTTCCAGTGTTTTAAAACTCCAGAAGATAGTTTTGCAGCTCTAAACTCTGTCTGCCTACAACCTATCAACTCAGACCTGCCATTCGAGAGAAATATTTTCAGAATATACTCAGGTTTGTTGAACTACCAAATTATGAAAAACTTTATTAAAAAAAAACAAACCACAAGTACACATATATATATAAAAACCAACCAAACAAGTTACTTACTTCTTCTGTTTGTACGAAAATGCTCAAGAAAGTTGGTCAAAAATGCCCCTATTTCCAATTCAAATTATTATTTCTTTTAATTATCTCTTGTTGCAGTTAAAAATACGAAGGCAACAACTAACTGCAAAAAAATGAAATGCAAAGCAATAAAATTCACCACAGAAGAGCCAAGGCTTAACATCAACCTAAGAAATCACACCATTGTGCAATTTATCTGATATTGTTAAAAATACTAACAACTGCTGAAAAATAAACATGTTATAAAAAAGCATTTCATGTACTATGCGGCAACTTTGTGATAGAACTTTGGTTCTACCAAAAGCACATTTTGTGGATTATGGAAGTCACTGCTTCCCTTGCCCTGACAAAAATACCCTGACGCCCATGGATGGCATGGTGTGCAACCTGGCAAGGGCATTAGACCCTGCGTCCACAGATCTGTACCTGTCCTACCAGAGCTTCAGTCGCTATTTCTATGCTGCTGTTCTTCACTGCTATCTCTACAAGCCTTTCAGAGAGAAGCTGGTGAGGACAAGATAAAAGCATGGCCGTGAAGCAGCATGTAGTAGCAGGGCTCAGAAGCAGGTGCCCTCCCTAAACCTACATTTTGTTTTCATCCCCCTTTGGGAAGTGAACTGTTTTCAAACTGTGGCAACTGTGGTCCTCCAAAGGGCAGCTTCACGCAGTGAAATACTCCTTCATCACCCTGAGTGGGGCAACAGAAAAGCAAGGTGGCACCTTACAAAATGTTGTTACTGTGTCCTTAGTCCAGGGAAAATGCTGTAAAGTACCAAACTGCAGTAAGTGTAATAGGAAGCCTCAAAAAACAGAGTTCCCTCTCAGTAAAATGCAACAGAATTAAAAAGTCACGCAATGAGGATCGGATCTTACTCTAGATGAAGCTACAGAAGTTCTGTCCCTTCCAAGTACAGGAGGAGATCAGGGCCATAATCAGAGTGATTTAATCCATCTTTGGTAGTATCTCAGTTTCTACCAGGTTGACAGACAAAGCAGGTTTCCAAAAATCATTTGCCAAAAAAAATCAAATCATCCCAAACATCAAAAATATCAAGTTATGCTAAGCTTTGTTTTCCTGCTAGCAAACCGCATGTCACAAACAACTGAAAGGCCCTGATGCAAAATGGATTCTTGCCTAGATTTGTAAATTTTTCCAGGAGTTGTAATATCCTGTATTTGATGACATCATGAAACTAGCAAGTAAAAGTTGGTTTTCAATTTGTTCTACTTTTCCCTCATTAGTGTCTGTGTCAGAAACAGAATAAGAACCCTCATTAAGTCACATTAAATTCTTTAAACTCATTAAGGGCTCAGAGAAAGAACAATACAAACACTGGTGTTTTTGTAAAAAAATTATGCAACACAGATGGACTTCCATTTCCATGTATTTTTAGAATGGATGTATGTGCCTAGAGCAGCCGAAGAGAGAGCCATCTGCATGAGGGAGAAACAGAGTAACAGAGGCAGAGCACACCTTACATATGACCAAATGACACCCAGATAGAAGTGAATTATGCATGATCACTTCTGCCCCGATATTGATGAGGCTCTTAATGCTTCGCATCCTGAGTTCTGGCAGAGCTGGAGTCACTGCCACACTCCACACTTCTTCTCAACTAACAATTCTTCAAGACTTTCTCCAGGGAGAAGACAACCTTGAGGGCCACACAGGCAGCAGCAATCATGTGGCAACCAAACTCTTTGTCCATGCACTACTTTGATCGCAGCTGCTGCAGCCTAACATACTGTCTGATTGTAGCTGGAGATACATCTACTAGTCATGCATATGGACTTACACATAAGATACAGGTGTGCGCAGTTTCAACAGTCTTGGAGAATATCTCAGGGTGTGCAAAGGGTGGGTATTTGTTAGAAGATTTTGTGCAGCTGAATGACTCAGATAGATGTTGTTGATAACTTCTGATCTTACCCCCCATAAGACTGGAAATGTGAGGTCAACGCCACAAAATTATTTACATTCCTACAGTATGCTCAAACAACTATTACAGGATTAATTTAATCCATTACATTATTATTTTTTTCATGATAGACTAACATGCAAATAGGAGTTCAGTTCTACAGAAAACTCCTATCTGAGGAACGCAGAAGGAGACTAACTGGCATCAATTTCAGATAGCTGTAGCAGGCCACAGAAAGAAAAGAGTATATACAGTAAATGGGAGGCCTGAGTTACTGTTTCTTCCTTCCTAGCACTGTAACACCTGAAATGAGAGGTGGGATTTTTACAGACAGCCCCCAGATTACAGCATCCAGAGCTGGGTGCCAGGGTGGCGCGGGCAGGCAGCCTATGTTCCGAAGCTCTCCTCTCCAGTTCTCTAGCAGAGGCAGATACTGTTTACCTGCAAGGCACATGGTAAGGCTAATCTATTTTCACAAGCTTTTCCCCCAGGTATTCGGGGCAAGGTTTACTTTATTGATCGTGTGTGTGTGTGTGTGTGTGTCCATATCTGTGCAGGAGGAGAAGGCTCGACGTGTATTGCATTTTTGGTTTGTACTCTGTAACTGCAGCTGGCCAACGTCTGATGAGTGTATTTAATATATCTAACACTAAGAACACTAAATAGAAAAGCAAACTACGTTCAGGTTAGAAAACTGGAGTTATCTTTCTTTCCTTAACTGAATTCATGAAGCAACATTTCAACGGCATAATAAGTTTGGGATGATGTTTCACATAACTCACAGCTTCTGCGTGAAGAGTGCTGTGAGAAAGTCAAGAAGATTGATATGTTGGAAACACTGAAACCCTTCTGCCCCCAAAGAAAATTGCTTTATCCTAACTCATTTAACTTCCATTAAGCATTAAACCACATCTGAATATAGGAATTTTAGGCCATACTTAACTTCAGTATCTACTTCAAACTTTTTTTAGCTAAATTGAGATTTTGTTTTTTAAAATAATCCCTGTAAAGTCACTGGGATATCCAAAAGCAGACTGCAAGGTATTCGGCTAGGCAGACCATGCCTTTTTTTTTTTTTCATTAACTACTAGCAAAAANTTTTTTTTTTTTTTTTTTTTTTTTTTTTTGGTGAACCACCAAGCTCTATGTTTAATTTTTAAAGTTTCAGTATGTACTCCAGACTTGCAGACTTTGAAAAGCAGGTCAGGAATACCCAAAGGATACACATTTGAAGGCTACAGATAGCAGAACACACCATTTACGGCTTTGTATATACACATACATACACATTCTATATAATATAGGTAGATAGATGCAATGATTTAAACACACTACATCTATACCGTGTGTTTCAAGAACATTCATATATTTACAGTGTTAGATCACCACTCATTTTAGACTCACACTAGTGCCAGCTGCCAAAAAAAGGTACACAAATCAAAATATGTTACCTTTGTTCAAACAATACTGCTGTTCATTATATAATAGAAACTGTCATGCTTAATCTTCCAGGAACCAAGAACTGGTACATTCTTGGATCAGAGGTGGCTTGAAATGGTTTGAGGCAAAACTGAAGCACACTGTTTAAGTAAATCTTGCTGAGAACCATAAGTGCATTGATGATTTTCTGCATCTTCTTTTACAGATTTTTTTTCCCAGATACATTAGTGCACTAAAAATGCTGGAATATTTTCAAAATACAGAGAGATGAACACACTAGTGATTTTTCTGTAATACTTTTACAATATCAAATTATACACTCCCTCTTGCATTGTCAGCCTTGCTAAATGTAATGAGGGATCTGAAAAGGATGCCTGAGAACAGACACCATGATGAAGTAAAATGTACCTATAAAAATTATATATTGACTTTGAAAATACACCAAAACCAAATTTTTTCTTGGGCATTCTCAGTATTATTCAAGTACCCCAATGCCTACTGTCGGCACTAAGCTACAGGCTGTGATTTTCATTTTCCATTAGAGATGAAAAAAATTGCTAAAAGCAGCATTCAAAAATATGTATAAGGCATGATATAGAGAAATACAGAAAAAAATGGCAGAAATGTCTTAAAGTCTTCAGTTGGACCTTTTGAAAATCATATTGTAGCCTGGGAAAACGCTAAATTAAAAATAAAGTACACTTCACTTATTGAGGAAAATCTGTTTTACAGCATTACGACTCCTGGACTTCTTCAGATTTTTAAGTATTTTACAAATTCATCTTAAACAACATGGATTATACAATATTTATCAGGCAGACACAATCTTACTTACAGACACAGACACACACAACTCTGCAGAGGCCAATCCTGCAGCTTTTACTGAATCCAAAAGTCCCCCTGATGACAGTGAGTATTTTTCAAGAATGAGAATTGCAGGATCAGGCCCCAAAAGTGCTTATGAAGATGAAATGTTACTTCAACAGATTGAATGTTAGATTAAATATAAAGATTGAGGCAAGACAAGTCTGGGGTTTAAACCCTAGGGAGGATTGACATTTAAAGTGTTGCCACTGAATTATAGCTCTCCACATTGGGTGGGGTAACCTCCTACTGGGTGGAGTGTCTCCCCTAAAGGAAGGGAAAACTGGCACAAGCCAACTCAGTCTTTGAACGATTTTCCTACTTGCCAACTTATGAAGTCTTCCTGACGTCAACTTCGTCAAGAAAGTCTATTGCCCAACTCTGTCTTTTACTGTAGAAAGTTTGCCTGTGCTCAAAACCCCAGCAGATGTAAAAAAGAAACTAAGGAAATGAGCCAGAAAACCCTGAACAAAATAAAGAAATGAGGAAAGAAAAGCAAGTTGACTGGATTTTAAGGTTATTTTTAAAAATCCTTTTGTTGAGTTTTCTTGTTTCTACTATCAAGTTAACATACAGATACACATCACTCGAAACTATTACTAAATGTATTTTAAAATCTGGTTTAGCTTTAAGACACGGGGTGGAGAACACACAGAAAGTGGACATTCTGAAAGATAGGATCTCTCAAGTCTTCTGCAATAGCTAGATCTTCCCGATCAGCGTCACTAACAGGTGTAAAACACCCTCATACTAGGAAAATTATGTTCATTGAACTGCCACCAAAGGTATGTTTAACGTATCATTCCTCATTGAATCAAAATTAATCGTTTCTCCAAAAGAAGGTCAGGTGCTGGACAAGACAGAAGGAATGCTGAGGGGAATCAAATAAAAACAAAACAAAAATAAAGGATAAAGCATCTCAAAGTGCCCATGGGGGGAAAAAAAATCAGAAAACAGTTTAAGTTACCGTAACCTGAAATGCACCAGCCATCACAAAGAGCAATTGGAGAAATCCAGCATAGCTCAGCAGGAAAGATTTTTAATAAGAGATTGAAAAACAAGAATAAAAATAACTGCATCAACAGGGCCTTTCTTCCTCAGGCCACAAGCCCGTTTTTACTTGAAATTTAAAAAAAAATGCAGTTTGGCCACTAAAACCAATCCAGAACATTATTAAAAGTTAAAAGCTACCAATTACTTCTGTCTGTTCTTTTAAAGCAAAGTTTGGCATTACGTCAGTTGGTTTAAAGAAAACAAGAAAGAGAGAGAGAAAGAAGGAGAGAAAGTTTCCTGCTTGTATAAATTAAACCACCAGGGAAGGTGTCTAGCCACTTGTAAAGCATTTATTACATGTTTTTAAAGGGCTAGTAACATTTTAAAAATTAAATATTTTAAAATAAATTTAAAGGAAAAGAGAAAAGATGATCTGAGCCTGGAAAGAAAACAGCCTTATGAGAAATTAGACATGCATCAACTGAAGCTAAGAAAGTAAAAATTACTATTAGGACTATACTTTGCAATTCAAAATAACTCTATATGCAAGGCAGAAAATCTTATTGTAGCTGCTGTACTCACACACATCCCCTGTGAGCACGGAAAGGTTCCACCAAACTTTATGGGATGGAACCAATTGGGTTCTCTAGAGATGTCCTACGGAAGCGCCACTTGTGGCAGCTCCGCGATTTAATGAAGCATTTTCCTTCCATAGCTTTACTAAATCCACATACAGAGACCTGCAGCAGGAGCAAGATTGCTTAGTTAATGCAGCAGGACCATAATAAAAATTACTGATAGAAGGATTGGCAAGTTCTATGAAATTTCAGACATATTTTTCACTGGTGGTGTTATTATTAAATTTTAAAGAACCGCTTTAAAGGTATTAGAAAATAAGAATCTGATAGCACAGAACATGAATAAAACATAATGGCTATTAAACAAAGTTTCTTACACACAGCCGCGCCAGTTCACCTAAATCACAGTCTTCTAAACTCCGTGATGCCAAATCAGAGGCTCCTCTGACTCCGGACGACACATCAAGTGGAATGGTGCTCAGTTGTGCAACGCTTTTGGAGTGTGACAAAATGTCCACTGGGGATTTAAATCGAGACTAGAGGAGCTTTCCTCCCATTGCTCCGTGTTTCATTTGAGCCTTGGTCTGCATGACAAGAAGTCAGAGTAATATGCCAGCACTTCCCTCCCCTCCCTGTGCTCCTCTGCCCCAGCAGCGTTTCTTACGTTCTGGGCACATATACAACTGGCGAAGGAGCCGCGTTCTGGAAGGCCCTTTATTGATTAGGTGCAAAATAACATCAAGGAATGAATAATAAGCATAATCTGAAAAATGTAGTTGCATGTCTTGCCCTTGTAAACATTTACTATTTAATGGTGTAATTGTACTTTAATCCTTCACATCATCTGATATAACTCATTGTGCTATTCTTTTAATTAGCAAACACACAATCCAAAAAAAGCAAAGCCCAGAAAGTTTGTACATACCATAAAAACTGAAGCGAAAATGCTTTTAAAAAAATCAAATATTCTCTCTTTGTATGCAGGCTTATCTTTTAAAGTATAAAGAGAACTTCATTGGCACAGGACAAGAAAAAGAACTCCATAATTCATGACAATACCAAAAAAAAAGTTCTTCTCCAAGAGGACTGGAAAGGGCACCTTTATTTATCTTCTGGACAGACAAAAATAATAGAACCTAGACCAGATATGCTGTAATTAATGTATCCAAAGGTCAACAGGCAATGGTATTTATACAATAGATGGGTGCAGACTACGCTGGTTATAGTATTAATCACCAGTATTTGAAAACAGCATTGTTTTCTTACTAGGTAAGAACTTGAGAAAGTTTCAGAAACAGAAACATTTTTCTTTTTTTTTTTTCTCATACCTGCCTGCTATTCTTTTTAACCAATTGTTTTTTAACTCGTGGGGTGTAATATTTGGGACAAATATAGCCAAGTTTACAGTCGCCCAGGACTGCCAAAAACAGACCCAGACTACCTCACTAGTTGTGTTGAGGAAACTAAATTAAGCAAGGGCAAACACCAACTGGAAAGTTGTCAGTTTACTGAATGAATGGCTTCATTTTACACACCAGTTAGAATACCTTAATAATCAGAATATATTTCTGTTCAAGGCCAATACTTTTACTACCAGATGGCAGTTTGTTTTACCTGAAACTGTATTAAAAATGTAATTTATTTCCACTTTACTTTCACCTAACAAAAAGGGTTGTCAGATTCCCAGCCTACCATGTTCAAAATTATTTAACCATAAACGTTCTCACAATGTTGTATTTGGTGTTACCCACAAACCTTTATTAAAGCGATACTGCCAGTGTGGCTTCAGTTAAGATATGAGAATGTTTCTATTAAGATTATTACATTAAAATACTGTCAAGAGTTTGTAAGAAAGATAAATATTCATACACATACGGCCCCCCCCCAGCCTCAGAAGGAAAGTTCCACATAAAAAGAAAAATTTAAATACGTACCAAAAGTTGCCTGGTTGTAATTACAATTTTGGGTTTTTTTTCTAAATGTCTCTGCTAATTTTTTAACTCTTTCACACTGTAATGTAAAATAGTTTTATTTCAAAGCAACTGCTTGATAAAGTGCTAAAAGAGGTAATTCACATGAACAGAAAGTAATTAGTCATTGTTTGCACAATGCTTTGAAAATATAAAACCCAATGTGTCAACTAGCATTAAAACATAATATGATTGGAATACACAGATTTGACAAGCAACAATTGCATGTCACAGACACTCGAGTCCACAGACAAGAATTAGTACTACGCTGTTATTAATGCGCTATCATGATACGTGAATAATAACACTCTTTACACTCAGCCAGAGCGTGCATGATAATAGTGTGCACTATGAAAGCTTACTACAAATGCTAGAGAAGAGATTATAGAAAATAATCCTGCTAGGGATTCATCAAATGTTACTGAATTTACTCTCACTGATAAAAACATAAGTCAACCCATAAAGCTACCATATAAATTACACTAAAAATGCATTAAAAACATAAAAGAATAACCTGGCTGGATCGTGTTTGATGCCCAAAGAGGTCTCAGATCTCTGAAGTTATTTACATTCTTTTCCTTTATTAACACTGCTATGAAATAAAGAAAAAAAAAGCCATACTCTCACAAGGAGAGACTGCTCAGTGTTATTCAGAGTCTGTTTTAGAGGATCACAGGCAAAACATGTAAACTTAAAAGCTGATGCAACTTTGCCCTTACTTTGTTGTGACTATGTATATGCAAAGTTGCAAACAGAGAAAGTTATTATACACAACCAAACAAAAAAAAAAGGTGATAATCAGACAGAACAGGGTGGATTATGAACTATTTTTCTCTTGTCTAATCTCCCTTGACTTTAAAAAGGTGAAGCAGACTTCTGTTGTCACAGTCTGAGAATAAACTTGTATCTAGACACTGATGCACTACTGAACTTCAGAATTACTGATTCTATGTGGCAAACTTCAGACAGGTATACATGATTCAAGAGGAAAAAAGAAAAATACTTTTTTTTCCCCTTTACAGAGAAAGGTTCCACTTGTTGGTTTGACCATGTTATTAACAGGCTTTCATTCAGTGGTTAAAATAGAAAAAAAAAAATCTTTCAAAGTGTTGATATCATTTCCAGACAGTCTTGTCAGCATCACAATTTACAGGAAATAGTTGATGTTCTCAAACAAACCCTGTATTTACTCATAGACACAGAGTATCTAAAAAAAAATGAAAACCTTCACTCTTTTGGAGGTTTTTTTTTTCAAATGTCACTCTGGTGGAATATCTGAGAGAGCTGTCTAACCTAACACACAGATTGTGAACATGAGGCAAACACAGACTGCAGTTCAGAAGACTACTGTAACTTTTATTCTCATTTTGTCCACGTCAGGAACTGGCTCTTACTACTACTTTCCTTTGCTGCCCCTTGCATTTTTAACTGTGGCAGTCTTCTCTAAATGTTCAACTTTTACTAAAATCAACAGAAAAGTAACATGATGCCACCGACATCCATAGGACTTAGTCGCGTAGTTGAAGACGACAGCCCGAATGACAAAAAAGTTTGATGGTTCCTTAAGAGACTTTACTGAACTCGATTTAATAAAACCTGAGGCGTATTAAATTATTGTCTCTTTCCATCAACATTCAAAATGTCCTGCGTGCTGTAAAAGCAGTGAAGGCAGCATGGTCTGCAGAACAGCTTAATTCTCTTTACTACAGAATCTCTTCCCCTCGGAAGGGACTTGTCGCCTCGGTTCCCCAAGGGTGCTGGGGTGACCCGGCTCCTGCTCTGCCAGGCAAGGTGCTCGCACTGGCGGAGGAGAAGTGATGGAGGGAAGACGTCTCTCCACCTTATCACTTAGTTAGCTTAGCTCAGTCGGTGCACTGGAGAAGTTTGCCATTTGCAGACAGAAAACACAACCGGTCGTGGAAAAAAGAGATAAAGGAGACTAGCGGGCCCCACTAGAATCCGCGTAGGAGTGCCGGGGTGTCTGAGCGCCGTGATTTGCAGCAGGGAGGCAGATAAACAAAGCCCCCGAAATGTCAAGCCCCGTCGGGGAGCCGCTCGCGTCCCAGGGCAGCGCAGCGGCCGCAGCCCCGGGGCCCGACCCTGCGCGGCCCCGGACCCGCGGTCGCCCACCCCCGGCCCGGACCACCCCGGCC
>VZRZ01005967.1:1199703-1318961 GCA_013398175.1 Climacteris rufus | reverse complement strand
CCCCGCGGCCGCGGGAACTTGCGCTGCGCCGGAGCAGGGACAGCCGCAGGCCACAGGCGCCCCCTCAGCGCGGCCCGCGGGAGGCGGCTCTGCCCGCGGCTGTCACTGGCACCCGCGGCTGTCCTGCGGGGTTGGAGAAGGTGGCGGTGGGGATAAAAGGCGCGACCCACGCGCGCCTGTAGCTGCCGCCCTCGGGAGACCCCAGCCTTGCTCGGGGTATCCCGCAGATTCAGTGTCACCTCTGTGCCTTGTGCCCCCCGTTTGTGTGCGGGCGCCCAGGCGGGCGGGCAGACAGTTCCCAGGCTGTGCGATGAGCACTCCGTTATCGCCCGCGCTTTGATACCGGTCGCAGGTCAGCCCCGAGCTGCTCCGAGAAAACCCTCACAACTTTTCCGCCTTGTGCAGAACTTTCTCAATTCGAAATAGTCCGCTTTCCCCCTCACTACGAAGTGCCAGAAGTCTGCATGTCAATGTAAAAATTCTCTCCAAGGAGAAGCAGTACATAAAAGGTTCCTATGAAAGGATTTTAAAATCCCAAATATAGTAGGCGTTAAAAACTATGTAAACATTTGTTGGGCATTTGGACACAATTTTTCTGCAGTTAGGTGACTTTATATGGCGTGCTTTTCCTCCCATGCAAGTCGTTTAAAGCTGATTTCACATTCAAATAGATGCATTCTGCTTGCTTGCAACTACTAACACATTATTCAAGGAAGAAGCTGGAAAAGAGTTAAATGATTACAGTTCGAGAGATGAAGCTGCTGCCCCCCAAATATTTGAAATTACGTAACCTCTTCCTTACATTTTTACTCTCAAATACATGGTGAAGTGTAAAGCATAAAATCTGCAGAGATACATGCTGACGCAAATGAAACTCTACTGTAAAACTTACGGCATTCACAGCCCTCGCTCCAAACTTAAACATTCTTCGTACATGTTTAGTATAATCCACTGGAAGATTTGTAAAGTAATTGCTCATGTAAATCACCCAGTAACACATTTCCCCCTTTAGTTCTTTTGTAGGGTTGTCTGATAAAGCACTGTATGAATAGAAAAGCAATAATTCACATACAAGAGGTGAACTTGTCATGTTGAAAATGGAAGGTTGCACGATTAGGCACACACAGTAGGATCCCCGACACAGGGAAAGGAGAACTCACTGATTATGTGTGGTACTCCCTCTATACCCATGCACAGAAAATGAGTTTGGAGCAGAAGAGACTTTTATATATGGAATGCAATGGAAACTAACATCAGAATTTAAAATTTGTTACAAAGTCTGCCTTGATACTTTAGTACCTCATGCTCAGTAGCATCTCACTGATGCGCCCAGACAACCTTTCCTGACTTCATAAATTTATTTTGTCACAAGCTGCAAATGCCATGGCTGAATCACAGTCAAAGAGACAAGCTACTCCCACAAATTTTACTGAATACAGAACTCTAAAAAGCAAGTATTTTTTCCCCATTCACATTATTTCAAATTTGTTCTTCTCAACAATTTTGACTTCATTAATTTTACTGGGTATGTCAGCCCCAAGGGACTATTCACTTGGCCTATGTCTTGCATAGGAAGGGTTAAAATAGGCAGGTATTTTGTCTGATGGCTTGGCTAAGCATCTTACAAGCAGGACTTGAGTGGAAAATATTTAAACAAGGGTTATTTCCCTTTACTTCTCTGCTCTAGTGAGACTTATTAATGTCTTTTTATTTTAAACTGGGAAATTATGCTCCCCACACCTTAAATCCCAGCCAGTTCTTATTTGTGGCTGCAGCTTTCCTAAATTTTATTCACATTATGGCAGACAAACTGTGAAGATCAATAACAGCGAAAGCACAGATTTCAACACATGTAAACCTTGATAACAAACACACCCTTTTTTCACCTGTAGAACAGTATTATAGAGGTGTGTTTTTAAAGGACGTAAGCCTCTCTGTGCATGCACTTTTAAAATGAAACCATAAAGCTATTCATAAGCAAAGATGAGAAGGACACAACATGTCTTCATAGTTTCAAATAGACAACTCTAATGAAATAATCTATCAGAAAAAGTTTGTTACCATATTTTTATTAGAAATGCTTTCATGATACATTCTGCATTTCAAGCTAAAATAAAGCAGATCGAGAAGATGTCAACATGAATCTGTTTATATTTACCACAAAGAACTGTAGAGGACTTAATAAAGGAAAAAATATTTTTATAAGCTTTTTTCAGGCAATTTATTTATTTATGAAATAATTTACAAAGAAAATTTTTACCTCATGGCTTAGATACGTTGCATATGCTTATGATTGACACAGTATGTTCAGGCTCTAAGGCCCATATAGACTTTTTTCCCCCCTTTTTTTTTCTCTTTTTTTTTCCTTTTTTTTTAATCCTAGCAGGAATATTTCAGAACAGCCAACTAATTCATGAAGTCATACAATAATTGTTTGACAGTTGTTTCCAATATAGGAAAATAAGTTATGTATATTGTTTTCATTCAAATATTTGTTGATTTGTTGTTAGAATGCTTTGACATTGACATGCCACAAATTGCATTAGGAGAAATATTGTAGATTTATTTTCATTTATTACCTTTTGCTGTCAAACTTTTCCAAAACCACTTAAAACAAGTTTTATTTCACTTTGTTCAAAACTCATAGTCTGCATGAAAGTAGGTTGTTGTTGAAATAACAAGTTCAGCTTTCTCTGATAGATAAGAGCTGAGGAAATGAAGGAAAAGCAGAAAAGTGAGAAGATGCAGAGAAAACACTGCTTTCACTGAAAGGCATGAACAAAGTAGCTTCTAAATAATCCTCTGGGTTTTTTACACTCAGCCACATTCTCCATTGAGGGAGAATACAGAGGCCAGTCACAGTTGCTTCTTGAAGGAAAACAGTATAACAGTCATTGTTTATCAAGATGACATAACATGCCATTTTTGCCTTTATTGTTTAATGCAGTTTCTCTTGTAGTTTACTCAGCATAGATACAAAGAGGGATTAACAGTAAAGCATAAGCATACTTGTTTTACAATTTCAGCCTTTTAGTGCACAACTTACTTAAAGTACTAGGGCCTATAATCACAATGATTTTACCTGATGGAACATGCATTTCAGAAATATAATCCAACTGTTTACCCTAACACGTCATAAATTGCAATTCTTTACAAAAACCTCAGAGATTGACATCCATTGCTCTTAAATGCCTGCTGCTTTAGCACACATCATCAAGAAAATATTTCTGTATTATTCTCCCTCTGCTTGGTAGTATAGTACATGAATTCTAAAGACGGTTCTCTTATACTCTCTTCAATAATGAACATTTTGAGAAGCACTTAGTTATGTGTCTGAGGCACTCCAGTGCGAGTTTCCTGGGATCATAAACACGGTAACATGCAGGATTTCTGCAGACCTACTTCTTTTCTTTGCACAACATCTGTCACATGGAATCGTAGGGAAACTTTTGTTCCCTGTCTTACACCCTGCACAGAGTCAAGTTTCTAAACTTCAAGTTGTGCGCCAAAGGCTAAAAACTACCACTGATTTTCAAAGAAATGGGACTGGGGACCCTCACAATGTGGTTGAAACTTCTCAGAAAAGAGATTATACATTGTGATAGACAGGGCAGCGCTGAGAACAGCCAATGAAACAGCATGCAACTGAAGAGCTAATACCATGGCATCATCCCAGATTCAACAGATGTTTTCTAGGGGGATTGGATATCTGGTAATGGGAAATGGAACCTTTCTTTTCTATGTCACTGGTTTTAACACAGGCCAGTAGTGATAGAAAGTCAATAATAAGTGATGCTTGTTTGGTAGCTTTCTCCACTGTGTGGTAGAAAAGTGTCCTGACCATAGCACCCCACAGCTGCCCGGTACTTCCCCGCACCCCAGTGGCACTGCTGGCAAAAGGGCCTTGCACAAAATGCCTGGAAACCCTTTTCCCTATGAGCAGTCTCTGAGGGAGGGATGAGGAACACCGAGCGGGCATAGACTGCTCCTGCTAATGGTGTGTCTGTAGATAGTTAAATAACTCTGGCAGCCGCAGAAGATAATTTATCACTTTACACTATCATAAAATCTACTCGAAAATTAAAAATGCTAAAATACCAGACTCTCTAAAATCATTTACATGCAGGAATCCACATAATTGTATAGATTTTGATCTTAAAAATGCTATGTAAAAGGCATTCATCCAAAGCTCTGAAGAGCCTCAAATGCACATACACATACATATGGAGTAATACATAATGAGTGTCTCCCAACAAATATCAATGAAAGAGGTGGCAGCATTTCTTCCCACATTTCAACTGCAAGTTCAGCAAATCAAAACAACCTGAGCCCCCTGTCCTGTCATCACCCCCTTCCAGACAGAGCCACTATCTTTCCCTGCCTTAATTCCATATTCATCCTCCCTCCAGCATTTCCAGCATTTCTGGGAAGGTTAATCTGGATTGGTTCAAAGTGCACTGAAGTCAATGGAAAAACAAAACAAAAAAAGCTGTAAGTGAGTTTAGTAGTTTTTACACTAGGTCCTATATGCAAGAATTTTTCAATCTTATTCCTAAGGTTTATTGCTATGAAATTGGAGTGTTCTGAACATAGTAATATTAAAACTCACTATAGTGTCTTCTAATATAAAGCAACAATTCTGTACAATTGAAGTGTTTGGCTCAAACAGAGTTTTCTTTCATTTGATTTCTTGTAAATACTTTTTTCTTTTCCATTTATGACTTCTCACTGTGTTCAAATCTTTATTTTAATGTAACAGACTACAAACAACAAGGTTTTATTGCAAGAAAAGATTTATTCACATGGATACTTACACAATGTCTCAGATTTAGTTTAGGGACAGAAAATATCTTGCAAATATGTATATTTCACTTTGCAAAAAAGTGCACTTTCCATTCCATTGTGAACCTCAAATGCATAGCCACAATATATGGCCCAGGAGGTGCAGTAATAGCACTTGGGAATCTCAGGCACACAGTGCATCGGTAAGATTACCAAAATGCTGTCACTCTTTCCAATTACAAATGGAGGGAAATTCACATAAGGTAAACGTGGCAATGTAACACGTGGCCTTTAGTGGTCTGTCTCAGTCTCCTATGAAACTTTTAGGCACACACAAGGACACACAAATATCTGCATTAAACCAGACTAATATATCTAACTTTCAGAGTGCTCAGTCCTTTGTGTAAGGAAGGGCTTGACCTTAATCTGGCCTTATCCTTTGTATCATAAGCCAGCCCATCTTGCAAAGACCTGATGAACCACTGTGTTCTAGGGGATTTTTACAGCAAAAAGGAAGAAAGATCAGCATGTTCACAGATTCATAGAACATAGAATGTCTGAGGCTGGAACGGACCCCTGCAGGTCATCTGCTCTGATCCCCCTGATCAAGAAGGGCCAGCTACAGCCAGTTGCCCAGGAACCAGGTCCTCCTTTTGGACACTTCATGTTTCTCCCATAGTCTACATGACTGCTATAACTTGGTCCTGGTCTGAGAGTACTCAAAGGAGCTTTCTAATCTGAGTGAGAAATGCACCCTGACCCACTTTCTGTCTGACCTCTGCATAAGAATTAATACACATCCACGACTCTTTTAATGGTTAGTCTTTGGAAACAGGTAACCTAACAAGAATGCCATCTTGACTAACACTAAGGCTTGTTGACACCAAGATTAATATATACCATGTCCTCCAGTTGTGAAATGGTAGTGCCAGTGCCTACATGAAACAACAGTAGGCATCCTTTAAACTTATTCAGGAGTTTGCTTCATTTTCCTCAGTGGTTATCAGTCTTGAAAGAGGTTTTCTTTGGAAACAGTCATTCCTTTAGGGAAGAGCTCATCAACCTACACAAGCAGCAGCAGCCTTAGCTCACTTGGTTCAGGTGTCTCATTTAGAAACCTCATTTCTGTTCATACCTCTCACTCTTCAGGAGCTGGATCACGTGCATATACACAAGGTTTTACTAAGCACAGCGTGAATCAGGCAAAAATAATGCTGATGGATCAGCATTTGTTTACACTTTGGATCTTGATGTGGTGAAGTGCAGATCATGACCCAGAAAACATGTGTGTCCTTGTCCACTTCAATGCCTGGACAAACTGATCCCACAGAGGGCAAAAAAGTAATCTTTACAATTTCAGTTTTTTTCCCCCTTCCTGACTCCACTGCTTTTAGTTCCTTTCACTGCTCACATAAAACAGACTGTTACCTTATGACATACTAAAATATTTATGTGTTAAGATTTCTTGTTTAGCAATGGCCAGAGATACCTTAATAAACTGGTGAAAAATCAGGATGGTTTGTGCAATTTTCCTGTATGTATTATTTTTTTCCAGTTAGTATATGCATCAATGGAACAAAAAAAACCCTAAGCCAAAACAAAAAAAATCTCTAATCAAGTAACTCATCTCTGACCAATCCCTTCCCTCTTAGTACTTTAGCATTGCAAAATACGCTGATGTTATTGACAATAGCATACACATTGAACTAAGGATCATTAGCTATTTTTAAATAAAGGAAATAAAGCTATGTACTACATTATGACTAATATGTGAAAGAGTCACTCATACAGTAAGATGTAAATAGAACGTTTGTGATTAATAGCTTTGTATTTGTGGAAAAAGGCATCCTTTTGAAAGACTGATGCATAGGATATGGCCAGAAATTAATCTGGACTATTTAGGAATTAGAACAGTAAAAACAAATACAGACAATTTGAAAGTTCTATCTAAGAAAGAGCTATGTGACCTTCATGAGCCCTTAGTCACAGAACCCAGAATGGCACATAGGAAGCATTCCTGGAGGTGATTGTACTGGTGCCCTATTTTTACTTGTCAGGAGCTAGAGACAGCCCAACTTGCAATTCAGAGATACAGTGAGGAAACTGCACACTGTGATGCAAATTCAGATGAGCTAACTCAGTGCAATGAAAAATTAACTCTTTTTTGATGAATGCAGGTGATGTAACACACAGAGTGAATCCAGACAAGCAGTGGGATGTGTGTTCTCAAGAGCAGGCACAGAGAAGAGACAGTGACACTTTAGAAAGTTTAGAAACTTTGGAATTTTGCACATCACTGTTTAATTTGATTTTCACAGGCTTCACTGAGGGTGTGAATGAAAAGAAGGGACCCAAATATGGAAATAGAAGTACCTGCTTGAAACAAGCTACGAAGTATAGCTTTTATGGAGATGTGTGTACCTAGGCTGCTAATTATGACAAGCAGCCCAATGAGGCTGAGAAAAGTAAACAAAAGGATATATCAGAGAAAGGAGCACCTCTCCTACAGCAAGCTTCATGTGTCACTGAGACTCTTGAAGAGTATAAGAACATGTATAAGGACAAAGTCCTTTTTTCCTTTCCTCTCTAATGCCATTCTTGTAGATATGCAAGTGTTAGAAGAAAAAAAGGCTACTTGGGAAGGGCTCATGCATAGCAAATTTGTTTTCCCCCTTCCCCATCAACTGTAATTACAACTATTCAGACAAAGCTGGTTTTCCCAGTAGGACTGGCTGAAAACGCACTTCATTTACATGGCCTAATTGGGCTTTTTTGGCCAAGGTTGTTCTATACACTGACACTAGGACTAGGTACTTAACATTGAAAGTTCATTCTTGTGGTTTGAAGTTAAGGATTTCATTACTTTGAAGTTAGAAAATTCAGAATGAAGGTGTCTCCTTTAACACTGGTGCTTCAGTAATGTGTACATGCATAAGAATAATATTGGCAATTATATTGGCCCCAAACAGTAAAGAGTCTGGAAATTAAACAGACAGTCATTTTATTTTCTTCTTTCTCTAGGAAAAAAAAAATTGTGATATATATGCTATTGCATGAAATGTTGTTTATAGAGTCCTGTGGCCTTCAGAAATCAATACAGTGAGCAGATCAGCTGATTTGTGAAGATCTACTACAGAAATGGTTTAGGAAAAATCAGCTTCTTCTATATTCTATTTGCATTATGAAAGACTTGGTTATTTTTGTCTTTTATTATTTTGTTTGTAACTATCTTGTCTCACTCAGCAAGACACACAGTTCATGAATATGTATCTTATAACCTTTTCTAAGCCAAGTGCACAAGGTTTAGTTTCAGGGCCTTCCATATTGTACATGTCCTCTACAATCAAGAAAGATTTTGCACAGTCATCAGTGCAAACTCAAACCATGTCTAGAAAGAAAATTTACATAAATATTTCACCAGGCCTTGGTGTACACAAGATTCCAGCAGCTGAACCTGTTTTTCCACATATTTAATTGCCACAGTAATTAGAACATAAGGGTTCAAATCCACAAAGATATTTGGGTGCCTAATTCTCATTAATTTCAATTGAGAGGTGGCACTTACATCTCTTTATGGATGTTGAAGGCACAAAAACCTCAAGAATCTTATCTGTTCTAAAACTCCCAGACAAATATTGCTATCAGCTTCTTCAGAGCAGCAGGATTTTATTTTAATTCCTTATGAAGGTACATCTGAAGCACAGAAAACTGCATTATAACAATGGAGCCTGTATTTCTCTTTCACCTCCTTTCCACCCATCCAGCCATTATGAATCACAGGAAACTCCCAGACCGTGGGATGCTTTAAGAAACTCAAAAAAGTAAAATTTCCTCTGGTGAATGCTGGAAAATTAAGATGGCAGTTTATGCTCTTTTATGGTCTGATAAAACCACATGAAGCTAGTGGGACAAGCATGGTTCTATATCCCTACTTAATCCTCAGATGTAAAGAGAAACTGTGATCACACCTCCAGATGTGAACCCCTAAGAATGAAATTTCTGGACCTGAATGTGACTGTCCAAGCCTGGGCTGATGCCCAAAGGCTGGACCCGCTGTGCTATACTGTCCTGCTCCTCCCAAGTCACACATCCATATCCCTTTGCTCATGCTGTGCCAACATTCCTGTAACTGCACTGTACGCCATAAAAGGAAACTGGCCCAGTAGAAAATTATCTTTTTTTGTCTCTTTTATTAATTGCCAGTTCAAAAATACAGTATCTAGAACAGGGAAAAGGGTGGGATTTTCTTCTTTTTAGGAACTTTGTCAGGAAACAACAGCTCACCTTTGGAGGCATGTCTCCAGAGCCACCTGTGTGGGCAATAGAGAGTGATGACTACCATCAGCTGCCATTGGAAGGAGTTTCTCTCTCTTCATTCTTAACTACTGAAGAAGCCCAGCCTCTTAGTTTAAGCAACTGAGTTTATTATTTGTGTGATATGAATACACACCCAGAGTTACATGATAAATCACAATCTCCCCACCTTTCTTCTTTAAACTTCAGCCTGAGCTTTGCCTGCATATGTTGTGTAACTGTAATGATACTTGCTAAATAAATGTTAGAAAAAGAGAAAGTGTATATCCCAAAGATAGAGCTTAAAGCCAGAAGAAACCATTACAAGCTTTGTTCTGTCTTCTGCATAATTCTGGCCACAGAACACTCAATACTGGCTGTGCCAGGCTATAAGTGCTGTGTGAAGATAGTATATCTTTCTAAAGATGTCTGTTTTGATTTAAACACTTCCAATGTTGAAGGATTCACTGTGCTCCAAGGTAAGTTGTTCCAGTGTTTAAATACCATCACTCTTTTAAATGTCCCTGACCTGATTTAGTATAATTTCAACTTCCAGTTCTACTTTTTTAAAATTTTATCTTGGTTTAGTTTTGTTTAATTTACGGACCTATATTATTCAAATGAGACCCTCTCCTCCATGTATGGACTTATAGCTTCCTTCTCTTTGTCAAGCAGACAAAGTTGCCTTTGTGCATTATCCTGGATAATTTCAGTATCTTTTTCCAAGTCTTTCATCATTCATTTAAATACTTTTTGAAGTATAGCTACTACAACTGGTCAAAGGTTAGACTTATTCTGTTCACTTTCAAATTTAAGTGATTTTCTCACTTCATTTCCAATCCTAGTGCAAATACTTCATTAGTATTTGAGATTCCCATATAATTAATATAAACATAAAATATCTGTCTGAGGAAGACCCCAGAGATTAATTTAGACTTATTTGTCAACACAGAAGGTTTCAAAATCACTTCTCACTCTTTGTAGAAAAGTATTTTCTGCTTTGGGCTTTCTTTTTTTTTTTTCTTTTTAAATTTCTTTTTCTTTCTTTCTTTCTTTCTTTGAAAAATTCTTTGAAAATTACTGAAATAAGCACAGCACACTTCATCCTTAGACTTCTCACGGCAAGACTCACACTAGTATAATTTACTAGAGGCTCTAAAAATAAAGGACTTCCTTTCTAATGGTAAGAAAGAATCACTCACTAGTTGTAGTTTCTGTCATAAGCCTGGGCAGCAATATCACTAAGTACAGAGTCACTTTTTTTATACTGACTATTATTACTTGGGCTTTAATGAGAAAATTCTGCCTGCTGAGACACCAAGTTACAATCTTTCAAATGAAACCAAGCTAATAACCAAGCTACTCCCAGGACAAGACAAATCTGCAGGCACTAACTAAGTTAGTGGCTATTATGCTATCTTGAATATGATAGATAGGAAGTGGAACTAAGGGGAATATTGAACAGCAGAAGAAACCATTCCTCTAAGGTGATAACTAACTTGTTAAAGCACCTTGAACATCTTTCTTTGCATTCAAGACAAAGCAAGTTGAACTAATTTAGTAATTTAGTCCTCTGAAGGAGTAAAATGTAAGGTTTGCACAGCTTTTGTCACCATGAGAACTTCTAAGCCCAGACACCTGCATCAAGCAGGGTCATGGGGGAAACCCAAGTTAGGAAGAAAGAAGTCAGGCCATGCTGCAGTGAGAGTGGGTCTGTGGCAGCCTGTTTGATGGAGACAGCACCTTCTCCTGTCACACAGAGATATGTGTGCACCAGTGTCAGCAGATTGCCACCTCTTCTTGTGTAGGTGGTCAGTGTTTGTGGATCACCGCTCTGCTAGAGGTCCAACACAGCTGACTAAGGTGGCAGGAGGGCAGCTTCCCAGCCATCCCCACTGCTTATAGACCAGCTCCTTTCAACATCTGACTACCAAGAGAAATGTGCCACATCATGAAACTTCAGCTGTGGGTGGCACAAAACCCACAAGCACGTCTCTGTGCCACCAGGTTTCATCCTGAGCTTGTGCCATCCCTACAGCAGCTGTTAGCCAGTCAGTCTCAGACCTACGCTCAACAACAAGGGCTTGGGTGGTGCTGACTGAATACATGTTTTTAGTTTTTTGGGGGTTTATAGAGAGTATAGAAGTTAGTTTTGTTCCAATTTGAAAGCAGATCAAAGATATTTGGCACGTCAGTCTCTGTTGAGGATGAGGTTCCTGGAATGGCTAAGCATTCAGGAGCTGTGAGTTCCTGCCACAGGGCTGCCACAGAGCAGCCCAAAAGGTGTTTGTGTACACAGACATGAATGGAGAGCAGATCACAAAGGGCAACATGCATAACAACAGCCTGATCAGTGAAGAGCATGTCATCTGGCATAATGGCACCTTCAGTGGCACATTCTTTTCCATGCTTTTCTGCTTTTATTAGTTTGTCTGGGCAAATGTCTTAAGAAAGTTTAGAAAAATGAATTGTTTAAATGTCAAATATAAATTATGACTTATTTTAAACAATGTGTGTGTTTTAACCAGCTCTTTGACATTAAAAAGCATATTTTGTCTCACAACCTGCTTAAAGCAAAACAAAAAGCTAAGCTACAGCTCCTCACAAACAATGAAGGCAATAAATACAGTAAATTACTGTTTTATGTGAGACAATATACTAATGTTAACTGAAGCAATGGAATTAGAAAACAAACTCCCTCTGGGAACAATTCTCACACCCCTGTTTTAGAAGGAAGCAGAGTTTAGTCATAAATAATTTAATGTGTTTACTCCTGCTAGACTGGACTGACAGGTCTTCCATATACTGAAGCTTTGCTTCTCTGATAATTGCAAACTTTTTGAACTGAGAAAGTTGTCAACTACAAAGGTCTGTACGGTCACCGTAGGACTATCTAGGAACATAAAGATGTGCTCCATAACGTAGTATTAGTGAATTTAGCTGTTATGCCAATCACCATTTAATAATAATATTCCTTCAGACCTACTTCTGTTTATGAGCATGTAAATAATCTCCCCTTCAGAGTCACATAACAATCTCTTGCAACTTTAACAGTTGCCTACATGGACAAGCAAGAGAAAGGAACAGACACATTATTATCTGGGTTTATTTAATGCAGTTCAGGAACTAGCATAACACAGAAGACAGGGCAGCTGAGTCTGTAAGCACAGCATGATGTGTGCTTACAGACTCAGCTGTGCGGCAGTACAAAAGAACCAGAACAGAAACAAGAACTTCATAAATTGTGTCCCCTCCGACACAATTGTTACCTGCCTCAGAAAGCTGCCTCACTGGACTTTGTTATTAGATTTGTTAATATTTCCTCTTCACGTCTAATGCCATGTTTTTGCCTACTTTATTCACAGTGTTGCTATACCCTCCTTCAACTCACAGAAATAGATTTAGAGTTCATCAAACCTATTTTCAGCACTGAGAGTACAGATCTATTGTTATCAATGGCTTCTTCTAACTCCCATCTTTTTGACTTAATGTCTCTCTATTAGTCACTCAAATGCATCTTCATATGCATGCTATGCACCATCTATCCCTAACTTCAGCCTTTATGTGGCTTTCCTTTTCACAGATGACTCTCAGGCATCACAGCTACCCACAGATTTCTTAAGACTCAAGTGGAAGAGAACTTGGAAACTGGTCACTTGACTCAGAGAGAAACAGTAAGAATTTCGGCACTGATTTTTCCCAAAGATTATTTTTCACAGTTGCTTATTCCCTGAATGGTCAGGGCCAATCTTGGAGACCATAGGCACAGATCTGTCAGCATTTCATAGCCTGCTCTAATCTAATTTGTGGCCGTGCCACACTGCTATTTAGACTGGTCACTAAGTAGCTGCACACCTTGCTCCAGTCTCGGGAGGTGAGACTATTGGGAGCATTGTGAAAGAGCTGAGTAACCACAGCATGAGGGGAGGCCACCATTCCCGACACAGCTCTATCACTGATCCTTCCTGTGGAGCTCCTCAAACCACTTCCACCGGTGCAGGAGTTACCACTCTTCTTTTGCTACTCACTGCAACCCGAGGAGCTGGAGGAAGATCTGATGTTTCTATTGCTGGTCTAACCCTCCCACAAATTCCAGCAGGGAAAGACAGTGAAAATTATCTGGGAATGAGCTGAATCAGCTTCTTTTGTGTCGATGCCACGGCCGCACCCGCTGTGTGGCCAGTTCCACCCAGCACTCAGCCGCTTCTGAGTAGGAATTGGGGAAGGCTTGTGTATTTCTGGACTTCCCCCCACGCTGAGAGAGTGATAACCCAGTCTGGGAGTGAAAGGACTAAATTTAGGTCTCTGCTTTGGGTTTCTCATAGGCAAAAATTGGATCTCACTACTTCTATGGGATTCTGGAATGAATTTGTAAAGGGCTTCACAAGAGATAGAGTTGTGATGTGCACATTCTTCTCTGTTCAGTATTTACAGGAAACTGGCCAGTGTCTGTCGGCGCAGGAGGGTCTGGACTTGCAAATTCCTTGGTCAGTGGTCATGTGCTACATTCCTCTGAAGACAGGGAGAAAAGCACAAACCTCACCACCAGCATCTCGGGATCTGCCTCTGCAAAGCAAAGCAGCAGCCCAGCAGCTGGCTGCCCCCACCTTTTATATGTGTAAATGAGTGATGCTTCAATACGTTCCTGAACCGTGTTGCAACCATGACCCTAAAACATGAGGGGCACACACACCTGAGTACGATCCCAGAGTCTTAAAACATTTTTAAGTATGAAGAGCAAAAGGTTGATAAATTGCTTCTGGACACTCATCTCAAGCGTGTGATGCCAGCTCAGCAGCTGTCACCGTTTTCAAGTTGCAGTGTCTTTATCTCTGGTGCCCCACCCCAACAGGATTTGCACACAACCTTTCAGAGGGGAGGAACAGATACCTGCACTCAGGAGTGCTCAGGGTAGTAAGGGCTATGCAGCACCCAACGTCAAAGAAAATAGCAAGAGCATGTTGAATAACTGGTTTGATGTGTATGTTTCACATAGGTTATTTTCAGTGGGTCATCACTCTCATATTATATTATTTGTTTCCTAGAAATGCCCTGAAATGGTCACATTTCTAGTGTCCTGCTGATATGACCATTCCTACATCTGTCAGATATAGAACATTGCTGCCACTAATGTTTTAGCTTGTGTCTGATTTAATTGAATAGCCAAATGTCAACTGGATAGAGAATTGCTTAGACTTACTTTCATTTTTGTTTGTTCTTTGTAGGATCTATAAGATACAAAAACTTGCTACAGAGACAAGAATGAGACACTGAGAGACTTTTCATCTGACTAAAAGAAATAGCCAATCAGGGTTTCACAGAGGGCACTGTGATGTGCTTGTCTGATATGTGTGCCTTGTGTTAAAGAGACTTCTGAAAGTGTTCCTGCAGCTATTTACTGGGTATCAAATTATGTCTATGTGCTTATTAAGAGAATAACCTGTGAGTTTGCCTATAATCATTGCAGCTAATATTGTTATAACTCAAAGAGTAAATGGAACCCTTTCTCAATACATTTTCAATGTGTTTGTTTATGTGAATGTACTTCCTGTATAATTAAGGGCATTTTCATCACAGGAGTACATATGGGCTAAAATTTACAGATAAGCTTAGTCTCATCAGTTTTGCTGAACTACTGGAAGTTCAGCCAGTGAATAAATTCAAAAGAACAATCATGCAGCTACAAAAAGTAGTAATTGGGGTTTGAAACTCAGAAACTCTAGAGGCACACACTCAAAATTAAACAATGACTTGACTTGTTTTCAAACTTTTGGCTCTACCAAGTCTCCTAAGGTCTGGGACATATGCCTGAATCATGCCTATATTAGGTTGTTTTAATTATTATATCTCAGAGTTGCCACAAGAATACCAATAATCTCTATTATTAGTTTTTGCAGTCAGAGACACAAAAGCAAAAATCACCTATGCATGTTAAACCCGGAAATATTCAGATTTGTGCATCCAGGGTAAAATATTACTGGAATTTAAGAACAGCATAAGTTATTCTCTAATGTATAATGGCAATATGGGCTTAAGTTTTTTTTCTGATTTAATTCTTGCTTCATCTCCAACAGCTGTGGTTTAGTAAGGCATCCAACCCTGATAAAAGTAATTCCTGTGATAGAAGCTATACCACAACGCTTGGCACTTCGTTCTAATGGTAAAAACGTGTTCCATATTTCTCATGGAATTTGTTTGACTTCTCCTTCCAGCCATTAGATCGTGTTGTGTCTGCTAGACTGAAAAACCCTTTATTATCAAATTTTGTTCTCATCTGTGTATATATGTATATATCAAATCAAATCCTTTATGTTCTCCCATATATATTAGTACCCTAGGAACCCTGAACTCTTCCATCTACTATATCACGAGCAGCAGAACTGGGCACAGTAATTCCAGTGCAGGGGTAATTTAACTTTGGCAAATGAATATTTCCAAAGTGGCTTTTTGTCTACAATGTCACTGTTACAAGTCACATTAAGCTGACTATCCAACTCAACCATCTAAGACTATTTCAGACCATGACCTCAATTCTTAATGGATTGCTTTCCTTGTTCTTGTGTTCACAACATTGCATTTTCCCATCCTGAAACACTCTGGTTCACCACAACTAGCTTACTAGGTCATTCTGTACCAATTCTGTGTTCTGTGTTATTTATCTTTCTTTCAATCTGTGCAGCATCTAAAACATATATCTTTTATATCCTGCCCAAGAAATTGCTAAAACATTATAAGTAACTGACCTTGTTAACTAATGGTTGTGAAGACTCAGAAAAATCAGAATTCTCTTATTTGTTAGTACAGTATTACCTTTATTTTAGACTGTTCTTTTTTTCCCAGTGTTTCCTAGCCATCTCTTTAAAAGTTATTACATACATGTTATTTGGACTTGCTGATTTTAAAACATAAACCACAGTTATTTAGCACTTTTGCTGTTTGTCCATTAGTCAAAAGTTTTAGTAATCAGTCAACACTGTCATTTTGATTCTGTTTGCCCTCAATATTCCTAATGTATTCTTTTTGTTTCCTTTTAACTTCCCTGACCCATTTTTTTCTGACTTCTTTTGGTCTCCACCTCAAATTTGTATATTTCCTAACTTATTGTCACTGCTGTCATCTTTCTATTTCTTTATGTAATCAGATAGTTTTAGATAGACACATACTGGAAAGAAACAATATTTTTTATAGTCTTTACAGAAGATTGAATTTCCCTTTAAGCCAAACTGTTTTTTTTAATCCCCTAGACTTCCCTTTTGACTTGGAGAGTGGTGGAACCACCAGTAGAGTCAACCAGTAGAACAACTTCTGGAATAGTAGATCAACTTCTGCCACTTCATCTGAATTATTATTTGTGTTCTTCTGTTTACTTCCACCCCCATCCCACCTTTACACACAGAGGATTGTTTTCCATGTAGAAACACGCATGGCAGCACAGAGAAGCCAGCAGGGAAGCACTAATGAAACAGAGGTATGATGCAGAACATGTAATTATAGTTGAATTTGTAGTGTAGTATAGCAGCTAAAGAGTATAGCTGACGGAAGTATCAACTATGCAAGAAGATATATAGTGTAACATTATTTCCCTATAGCTCTGGTTTGACCATGGACAAATTATTATATTCAGTCTTGGGCACCTCCTTAGTAATTTAGAAGGAATTCAGAGAAGAATGACAGAATTATTACATGCTGATCAAATAAGACTGAGGCTATGGACACGTGAAAAAAGCTCAAGGCTTGAGCCTGGAGCAAGTTGTATCATTGCATCTCCATACAAAGAAGTTAAGCATGATTATATGTACATAGCATAATCTAAATACGTGACTCTGGACTATATATCTACAGAGAGTTTCATTTAAAAATTTACGTTTAAAGACTGTTCAGATTGCAAAATCAAGCATTCAAGTGGTAGGAAATGCCAATGCAATTTTAGCTCAGTCCCTTTGTGAATATTCATGATGATACAGCCTGTAGCTGTATGATCTGTCAACAGTGTATTTTTCCAGACTCACATCCTGGCTCATGTTTACTTCTGCTTGTCTGATCCCTGTTTTGGTCTTCTGCTTGCCACAGCTCCTGCCTCCACTATCTCTTATCCTTTCCTCCATCCACAGCCTGACACTTCTTCTGTTTGTTCATAATCGTTGCTCCATGCTCCTTAAGCTTCTCTTTTGGCTCATACTGCTTCCTTCTTCTAGTCTCCTCTTAGCACTTCCCACCTTCCTCATCTCTCCACATTAGTCAGGCCATCCTTCTTTACCTCCAACAAACTTCATAGTGAAGGGAATGATGAGAACACACAAAACCCTAATTTCCTGCTCTCATGTGTGATATTCAGGCCCATAAAGGCATGAACAGTTGGGACAAAAGTTATAAAGGCTTTTTCTACCTTTTCAGCTCTCTTAAAATAAGCTCAGTCACTCAAGGGGAGACGAGGTTGTGTAAGAGCTCTGTTGTTGCTGAGCTTGCTGAATTAAGGTAAAAGTTTTAAAGAATGTAATCAATATAACAAGGGTCTGTTAAACCTGTGTAAGGAGCAAATTGTATTTTCCTCTGAAATTGCATAGTTTGACAGAGTTGCTAGAGGGTGATGAAAAGGATAGGCCTACTTGTAGGGATCATCTTCTCCAGAAACTGAAAGTCAAGTGTGTGCTGCAAGGCACATGTTTGTTGCGGCTTCTCAAGAGGAAAGAATGTATTTTTTTCTCTCTTGTGACAGATTTTTTTCCCCTTAATCCCAGTCTTAGGGAAGGCTGATTTGTGCTGTTCTATACTCTCCAAAGAAATAAGCACAAGACGTTCATGTAGAGACTAAGAATTCTGTCCAAATGGTCAAAGGTCGACATATCAGCATGGAGCAAGACTAACAAGAAGTAATGGCAGCCGTAATTGTAGATGGGTCTAACAGCCCTACTATACCATGGAGAGAAAAACTGGCGACACGGTGGCTTGGGGGAAAACATAACACCCTACAAATATCTGGCAAGTACAGTGGAAAGGATGGACAGAAATTATTTAGGATTCCCTGAGTGGAACTTAAAGCATGAAACAGTGGTATGAAATAAGCTCATATGGGAAGAAATGCAAACCCTGCATTTTTTTCTGAGCAAAAATATGAAGTGTAGCATTGGGAATACAAAGTGTAGCACAGAGGAGGAGCTGGACTGGATGATTTAGAACTTTTCCATCTCTTTTTTTTTTTTTCTGTAACTAATGGTATAAAACTTACCAATGACCAATAAGAAAAAAAGAGTTCCTTCACACTGTTCATCCAGTCCCTCTCTGACTCTTTAGGTGGTGACTCTGCTATCTTTATGTATCCAAGAGAGAATGTATCAAGAAGATGAGGAAACATCTTCAGAACATCTTCAGTAGTTAAAAGAATTGCAGACCATAATGGTTTAGCTGTGGGCAAAAGGCAGCCAAGCTTCTTCCTTTAACTAAAGAACATTTAATGGAATTTCACATACTAGAAGATTTAAAAAAAGTCAAGACAAAACCTTTACTGCTGTGTAATTTATACAGTCACTCGAGAGGAAAAAAAATAGTCCAACTGTATTTCAATGACTGCATTAGAAATGGACAGGATTATAGTTTACAGCTTTTACATTGCTTCTGCACTTTGTAGAGAAATATATTATAAATTTGCAATGATAATTTAAGGATTTAACTTCTAATCTAATCTTCTAGGTGAAAGAGCCTGTAGTTCTCCACACCTACATTCTTTTGAGTGGGTGAGGACAGTATGAAAAGTATCTCCTAAAAATTAATAACTTGCAGTCTGCTCAAATTTTCCATCTCGCTCTCTCCTCCCTTACCAGTTCTCTGAGAGACCCTTATTTGATGATATTAAATAGCCTTAGAGTGAAACAGCTTACATATTCTTAAAGGAAATTATTTCCTGATAGCAGGTTCTTCGATATGAGCTGCTTCAGGTGGAGACAAATTCATTTTTGTGGATTGCATGCATTTCTAAATATTACCTGATGTAACTCTTACAAAAGACTATACTCAATTATCTGATAATATACATGATAAAGCTTCTTATGACCTAGAGCCACAAGACTAAAGCCTCGGTCAGGGAAAGGGTGGATGTGGGACACAGAGAGAAGTTTATGGGTGAGAGATGGCAACTGTTTCTTTAGTAATACTGGGTCCAACACGGTGTCCAAAGGCGATTTCCCGGCATCCATCACAGATCACTTCCTCTCTCAGAGGGAACTAAGGTTGCTTAGGAGGGCCCAGGGTAGTAAAGCCACGATAAAGAAAGTCGGAAAGTCCCAGCATGGAGTCATTCTTAAATGTATAAACACTGTAGTAGGAGGTGCTGATCTCCTCTTTCTGGTGATCAGTGGTGGGACATGAGGAAATGGAGTGAAGCTGAATTAGGGAAAGTTCATACTAGACATTAGGACCACCAAGAGGGCGATCAGTCACTGGAACAAGCTCCCCAGGAAGATGGACATGGCACCAAGCCTGAGAGAGTTCAAGGGGCATGTGGACAATGCTCTTGTCCTATAGTTTAGTTTTAGGTAGTCCTGTGAGGAGCAGGGAGTTGAACTTGACCCTTATAGATCCCTTTCAGCTCGACATATTCTATGGTTCTATGTATGTACATTGAACATTACAGTATGCGCAGCCAATTACAAGACAATAATAGTAATCTGTTACAGTTAAATAGGAGTTATATTTACAAATCTTTTTGTCTGAGATGTTTGACACTACCATAGACAGAAAAATAGTAATTATGAAATAATAAATAACCTTGTTCTCACTTAGAGGTGGGCAAAATAGGTCTTCAAAATAGGGCTTCACAGACTTTTTGTCTCACTTCCCAGTAATTTTCAGCCTCAGCAGTGGACATAGTGGTGAGAAGTAGTGGTATTTCTCAGTTTTCTGTCGTGCAACTGTCAGAGGCAGAGTGGGAGCTTCAGACAGAGTTTATTCAAGAAGCCTTCCCGTTGAGTCAAGAGGTGCAAAAATGACCCCCTTGATTTCTAAATTCCTCCTCAGAGAGAAGACAATGTGTGGCTGGATCCAGTGTTAGCCCCAGAATTTGTGAATGGTTTATATGTAAAGGATTATACAGGTGTAATTGAACCTTTATGCAACTTTGTCCTGCAGAATTAAGGATGGCAAACCAGATATATTTATATAGATATATACGATTTATTATGATAATTATTAGATAAAAAGATCTTAATCAGAATTATTTACTACAGACTATAGGAACTATAATAACTATTACAATATAGTGCAATATGAAGCAATATTGAAGAAATTATATTAAAGCAATTGTATTAAAGCAATTTTATTAAAGCTGGCACAGCCAATTATTAAGCAGAGATTAATGTTGTTACTCACTCATTCCAACGACACTGAGCAAGTCTCTTTTGCTCAGCTTCCAGAGTAACCTTGAGGGTCGTCCCCTGTCAAGGGAGGAATCTCCACACATATACCCCGACAAAGGATATGTTAGAAGACCCTGCTGTTAAAATTTGGGACTGGGCTTTTATATATGACTGTCATATATCTCCAGGCCAGCTGTGTCAGCTCAGCAGCTTTAGATAAGTTATCAGTAGTATCACCTGTTTAGTCCTTTATCCGGGTATTTTACCAGGTCTATCATATCTTATCTCAATATCAGGATGTTCAGCTTTGGGATTGATGAGTCAGGCTGGTTTCAGCATTGTTCAACACCAAAAGCAGCATGACACTCCCTCTTCATTTACTACTGATAGCCTTGCAAATAGGGCATTGTTCGAGTTGTTCTCCCCATTCTAGGCAGAGCATCCTGCTGCAGCAACATACCCCTTTGAACTGGACTGTGTATCACCCGTGGAAAATATGGCATAGGATTGTTCCTGTCTTAGTTCAGATCATGTCCAGATGTATTGCTGAAGAAATGAACCTTTGACAATTTTTGCTTAAAGGTTTTTTCTATCTCAAATTTCATGTTATTCTGTTTTCTCTAATTTATAAGCATTCCTTTCTGTACTATTTAAATATGCAGCTATACATGATAAAACATCTTACTTGTAACTGCTTCCTTATTTGCTAAAAGTATTTCTTAAATCCACCTTCTTCCACAAAGTCTCTCATCTCTAATTTACATAAAAAGTGCACATCATGTTAATTCAGATTTATTAAAAAAACAAAGCTGCTCAGCTATGAGATTAACACATATTCAGATCACTAGATGCATAGTTTGTATTTAGGGTCTATCACAGAAGCTGCATATTTAGAAACTTACAACTTTCTGCTATCATCTACATTGAGCTAACTAAATGTGATCCTAAAATTATATAGTTTCAAAAGCCTGTATCTGAAGCTCACGTAGTATCCTCATTGAGGCAAAAGCAAGCAATATAAAAGGAGTTTTGAAAGAATAAAGTAGAACATTGACTAGTAAATTATGCCTTTGTATTTGCTTTCTCTGGTAATCAAGGACATACAAGTGAAAATCCAGGGTACAATTTCAGAGAAAGATTTGTTTCTCTTAGGAAAGGAGCAGGTTTGTCTCATTCAGGAGGAGAAGAAAGCTTGTAGCTCCTCATTCCACCAACCCTTTTATGGATGGTTGATATTACCCATTCCCACACTGCTGCTCTGCAGGGTCTGAAGCAACCAGACCTGGTTGGCCAACAATCATAGGATGTTCTTACCATTTGTAGGTTTTGATAAAATACTAAGGGTGTGCAGTGACATGACGAAGGTGCTTTTGCAGGGGCAAATTCCCTGAAAAACAATATGGATAAGGATGGGTGGGAATGGATGGAGAGTTGATGTGTCTCCAGTACTGCTACTGCAGGAGTAAGCACTGGAAGTCCTAGCAGTTCCCCCATTTCTTACAAGTCATCCCAGTGAAACTGACTCTTCCAGAGATGTTGTGGTAGGCACCAGAGTCTGAAGAGGTGGACAGGAAACTGCTCAGGGTTTTGCTCTCAGCTCTTTGGGGCAGGATTTCTCAATATGAGGACAGATAAAGGTAGCTATATTAGTACACCAGGGAGAAAAGTAGACCTGCTATATAGTGCAATCTTTTCACATGAACAAATAAATCATAATACAAAGACAGCAAGCCCCAAAGGTCTTTTATTCAGGTGTTGTAAGTTAAAAAAAAAAAAAAAAAGTCATTTATCTCAGGTAGACTGTTAAATAAAAGGTTCTTGGAAGACAGCTCAGAAAGCATATTTAACATTAATGGGATTGGGAAGAATAATTTATGTACATTAGAAAAAAGGAAGCCCAAAAAATCATAAGAACTGAACACAAGCCAATTCAAAATTATTTAGGATGTTGTGCAAGTTACAACAGTACATTCCGTGACTTGTAGCCTAATATCAAATATCTTGAGGAGTCTTTACAAAATCAAAGACCAGACACTGCTCAGCATGTTAGATCTATGATGAATATGAATCAGTTCCATTCTCTTTTCAGACCTGACCACCATTCCCATGCCAATTGATTGAAGTTAAACTATACAAATTAAATACAAAATGAGAATGCAGTAAATAGTATGCACTCAAAAACATGTAACTTCAAAAATGAACTTGTGATTGTGTCTCTTCCCCATTTCAGTCCATCACCTACTTCTACTCTGCCAGGTATCATGTCCTATTATATCTTTACTCAGGCCACAAGACAGTAGACTTAGACTTTATTTATCTGTCAGAAATAGGCACATCTATAGACTAAAACTCACAATAAGGCTAAATTTGGATTCTAGTCCTGTTGCAGAATACCATCTTCTTCCATAAATGGTGCATTTGGCAGTAAGGCAGCTTCATAATATGTTTTCCCCCTTGGAGAAGGTTGATGTTATAAGGTACATCAGAGTATTAAGCCCTGGCTTTAGAATAATAAATAAAAAATATGCTGTAACTGGCAAAGTTCAATCTGACACATTTATAACAGTCAGAATAACCATCCTGTGAATCAGATTTTCAAGGGATATGTTAAATTTTTTGTAATTAGGGATCTTAAATCAAAACTCAATATCTTATTAAGAGGAATATCTCAATTCTAGTATAAATCCTTAAGCCTAATGCAGGAATAAGCTTGCTAGAGCTATATGGTCTAACTTATGCAGGAAAGCAGACATCATAGTGATTTTGTGTGAATTTATCATCTATGAAAAAGAATAATGGTAAAAATATTAGCATTACAGCTACGTAAGTAAAGTTACACATGAGAGTCCAGACTTAGATTATTTAAGCACTTGATGTTTAAGGATACTAAGAATCAAATATGTTTTGATGGACTCTGTGGACAATATCCTATAGCAAACAGAAATCAAAAAAGGGAGTTATTCTACATCAATATCTGAAAAACAATTCAACAACAAAAAATAACCCGAACAAACCAACAAAGAGAAAGTAAATTAAACAAGATTATGAATACAGGGGAATTACAAGCTCCAAATGCTGAGGAAATATTTGTTTAAAAAGGAAAGCAAAATCAACTTTATTCTCAAGAATGTAGTGGGGATAATTTTTTTTACAATGTAGTTTTTCTGCAGAGATTTGATTCATTGGAAAATCCACTTGGCACTTTTTTCATCACTGCTTTTTATAAAACAGTATTTTCTTAATGAAAATGATCTACTATGAGATGAAGGCAGGAGAAGATTTAGAACAAAGTATTTTACTGAAGATAATGTAGGAAGTAGCAGTCCATGGAGAGTCCCATGGATGGGGAATTTTGGGGCAGAAATTTCAAAGGCAGTCATTGTTGGCCCAATGTTGTCATCTCTAAAATCAGTAGAAAAACAGTGTGCTTTTTCTTTTCATGTATGTTCACTTTGGATCAGGGTGCATAAACCTAGCCAGATAACTGGAAGAATCATGACACATCAGATCCCCCACTGATTTTTTTGCACAGAAAATATTTTAGACTAAAAACACTGAATTGAGCACCTTAACATACATTTTGGCATCTCCTAACCACTCTTGTCAAAATCCTTTTAAATTTCAGAAAGAAACGTTATTACTTGAAGCCCCTCAGAAATGAATTTCCATTGTGATAATGCTATTTAATCTCTTCACTGATGTCAGCCTGCCCTAAGGTTGTGTCTCAGCCAAGTGAGACCTGGGCTGGCCAAAGCACCAGGGCTCACAAGCCCAGTGCTGCCCCAGGTATCCACGCTCACCAGAGGATCCCTGCACAGCACCACACTGGGCACCTTTAGTCTTCTTACAACATCAGCACATTAAGAATCATGCACTAGGAGGGTAGTACTGTTTTTATTCCCTTTTTACAACCAGAGAAAGATGATAATAATTTGCAGAAGTGCTCATAACTATTATTATTTATTATTTTCACTGTGATAGCATCTATGAACAGTCTGTGGCAGAGCTGGAAACAGATTCTAGCTCTTGTGAGCTTACCAGTCAAGTGCCAAAACCACAAGTCCTTCCTTCCTCCCACACTTCATGTATTTGTAAAGAATGATGCTTTAAAAAAAAAAAAAAAACTGCTACAGCAGTATTAACCCCCCCTATTCCCCCTCCCCTACAACATTCTGATGCATATTTGGTCTAGGAAATTAGTTTTTAAGGGGATTTTAATTATATTTCTTTCCTCTAGATCAATTTAATGTTTTATCCTTTGAAAAGGCCATGAATGGAGGAAAAGAATTACCACAACACACTTGCACATTCTTAACAATTACTCATATGCTCATATTCACACATTCATATGCACATAGTCACAAAACTCAACTTGTAGAAAACATTGATTTCCAGGGTACTCTCAGTTGGTGACTGATCAAACACTGAAAGCACTTAACCTCTCTCACACTCTACAAATACAAGTAAGAGGAAGTGAGAAAAAAAATAAAAGGAACTAGCAAAGTTTCAAACAATGGAGTCAAAGAAAAAGGTCTGTGTACAGTTTTTTTACCACGACCACAATAAAATGTAAGTCTTTTAATTTTTATTCCTATAGAAGCACATATTGCTGTGGATCCTGCTTTCAAAAGTCACAGTGGGGAAAAGGGGCAGGAAAAGGGCTAAGTGAGCCAGGATAGGAGGAGCCCTTCAGAGTCTTTTAAAATATGTAAATAACTTTTCTGCTGAATGTGGCTGTGATTAAACAAAGCCATTATTATTAGCTTTTAAAAACTGTAAGTCTGAAATATACACAGCAACTTGCCAAGTAACAATGCTGAGACACTTGTTTCCTATTCTTCTCGCTCTCATCCTAGCTTTCCTCTCTTTGTTCTCTGTATTATTCTCATTCTTGACTTTGGGCACCATAGTGATTAACCCAGTGGAGCCCAGGTCCATGACTTGTCTTCTAGAGGCTACTGCAACATGAAGTGCACATAAGTAGCAATAATAGTAGTCTCCAGACACCACTGGGCACGGTGCTTATTACCATGAGTAGTCTCATTGAAGTCAATGACACTGCTTTATTCCAGAAGTAGTTACAGTGCAGTTAATGGCACTCTTCGTAGTGTAAACACCACACCCTATGAAAGTGTTTCAAACATTAGGACTTTATAAGCTATTCTGGCTAGGTAATCTGTCTTTATTTGTCATGCTGAGCATCACATGTGATTATGACATGATGTATTACAAATTAGAAATGCAGTAACTTCAGCTGTTAGATGTAGATTTTTTCACTTTTATAGTTCTTTCACTCTTTAAAGAAACATGGCAGCTATGTTAGAGCGAGGACTCTAAATGCCTTTTTCTCTAATTTATCTATGTGCCTCTAAATCTTATGCACATTTTTCAATCAGACCATAATTCAGATGACCATAATAGATACATTTAGTGCTACAAATAGTACATTTAGTACTGGATACATTTAGTGCTTCAAGCATTGTGCTACTTGAGTTAGAATTTCCAAAGATTTATCCATCTTTGGAATCAAGGGATTAAAAAAAATTACATGCATGAAAAAAAAAAAAGAAAAAGAGAGAAACTCTCAGCAGGGCTTTTTTGTGCATGTAGATGTGAAGATCATACTGGAGCTGAATTATGCCCTAAGTGACCTCAGTCACTCAGCGTTTTTCTCAAGCACTGTGTGGTTCCCTTTTTTTTTTGTTTGTTTGTTTGTTTGGTTTTTTGGTTTGTTTTTGGGTTTTGTTTGTTTGTTTGTTTGTTTTATTTTTGAGGGAGAAAGAATTGAGTTTCAGTAGGGTTGAGTGTTTGGCAAAGCAGCATGTTTGTTTGGGAAGGACTGTCTTGCATGGATACGAGTGATTTACAATCAGGTGTCGTGGCCAAAAAGATTAATGAAGAAGACAGCAACTCTGTCCTTCAGTAATTTCAGTGAAAATGGAACTACACTGTATGCTGGGAGAGAATTGCTTAGAGAAGCAGGACATAGCATTCACCAGACAGAAGAGCCACCTACATGGGTCTTCCTTTCAAAGGATTTGAAATTCTAGAGGAATGGAGAATACATTGTTCTTGTGTGTGCTGAAAGTGCTTCAATCTAGAAGGGTACATCAGATTCCTTTTTAGGAATATCTTTTTAGGTGCTTATATATTCCAATATGCTGCAATGAGAAGAAAAGCAAAATGAATAGAGTAGAAGGTGAAAGGGTGAGGGGAGGTAAAATTGCAGGGGTGGGCCGGAGTGCCCAGAGGACAAGACAAATACACTAAATTATTCAGGTGACTAAAACTATCTCCCTGTAATAAAGCTCAAAAAGAAAAATTGTACAATTTTCTTTTGTGCAATTCCTGATAGAAAAATTTCTCTTTCATTAAAAAACAGCAAAAAGTAACTCAACCCAAGTAGATCCAGTGAGAAAAACAAAGCAAATCAGCAACAGCTTTGTTTAAACCGATTTAGGTTTGTTTAGAGGTGTTTTATGCCCTTCCTGAGGATCAGGTGCAGCAAAACCTAAGTTCCTGGAAAGCAGGAAATGCATGGGCAAATCTCTCAGTTTAAATTTTTCGAAACCTGGGGAATTCAAGTTTTAATTTGCCTCCATCTGTCCTACTCTCAAGCACTTACTCAGCTGCATAAAAAAATCATCACATCAACGATTTTTGAAAAAAAGTTATTTACAGTGCCTTCATCCTCCTGCAGATGACTCAGTCTAACACTTTTCTTTCACTTGCCATTCTGTAAACCTACAGACCACACATATCTCCCATCTAGCTGCTGACAATCCTACCACTAGCAATGTACACATGACAGTGCAGAAATGAGGTACAAGGGCTTTTCCCAGGTGCATCAGTATCTCTTCCCTTTGATCATGAATGCAGGAGTCACTGACAGGGATTCACATGGACACTCAGAGAGACACAACTGCTCCCCAGGCATCTCTTACCACAGCCACTGTCCTGCTGCACTGCTCCATCCTATCCTTCTGTCTCTGCACATACACCTCAAACACCGAGAAGCAGAAAAGCCCTGGCGATTCCCCAGCAATGTGCAACTTCCAGAGGGCACAATTAGGCTGCAGGGCCATGTCATTTAACTCTTTGCTTTCCAGTTTTCCAAAATCTGAATTTTGCTGTGTCCTTGCTGTGGAGTGACACAGAAGGCATTTTCTTAATTAATAAAGCACTGTTTGCCTCTCACTGAATATCATAATATTTCAGGGAATGACTTTATAGCAGGTATGTTCATCAGCACTTTTCAAGTTGTCACTGCAGAGCATGTGCAGAAGGCAAAAGATCACAGTCATAACTCTGAGTATTTACCCCATGAGACTGATTTTAAGTGCTGCAATAATTTGATTACTGTGTATTTTCAGTGAAAATAGTTCCAGTAACTTGCTGCTTCTAATAAAAGTACTTCTAGTGTGTATACAAACGAAGCAGCTGTTCAGAGTTTGAGTGGTAAATACGAGTAAGAGAAAGCAACAGTTTTTAGGTGTAATCTGTGGATAGAACAATAGACAAAATAGCTGAAGTAAACAGGAATTAAATATTCATGGTGAAGAACTGGGGCTCATATTGTACCACAGAAAAATACATAGATGTATCATGTAACACAGCCAGCACTTTTAATGATCCTTCATGGAGCTGTGATAGCATATCTTGCAAAAGGTACTTGAAGATCAATTAATAGTTAGGATGAAAGGGCCAAGAATCCATGCCACTGTCTTACCACCCTGAGGCTTTGAGTTTAGCAAAGAAACACAGACCTTGCCAGTAAACTTACCATCCAGGGCTTTGCAGCTGGCAGTCTGTGGAAAGCTTGATATAAAAGCTAAGTCTCAAGGTGTGCTCTCAAGCTCTCAGTATGTTCAAAATAGGACCAGGTTCAGGTTTAGACACGCTGTCAGCAGGCAAAGGACTGGGCCTGCTCCTGAGGATGCCCAGGAGCTTCTTTTGGCACATTTAAATGTTAAAGAGTATAGAAGTTAGGAGGCATGTCTAGCCTTTGAGCCAGCTGGAATACACACTTGTCTCAGCAGCATGTTACCTCCACAACCCACATATGTGCCGTTTCCAAATCAGTAAAACAATAAATTCCTTTCAATCTCCTGTGGCAACACTTCCTGAGACATTTTACTGAGCAAAGTTGTAGATGGTGCACTTAATACTTGATTAGTGACAAACCATTGCCACTTTTTAAGGTGGCAAGGTAAGTGTATGTACAAGGTAGCTGACATGTCAGAAAGTAGGTCCTGAAAAAAATGATCCTGTGAATGTTTACTTTTGGGAGAGGTGGGCAGTGGAAGGCTGCTGTGTCTTTCTGGCAGCCTCACAGCTGATTCCTACCAAAGGTAGTACTCTGCTCAGCTATGCAGCACAAATGGAAAGCTGCAAGCACTCCAAGCAAACAAATTCCCAAACTCTGCAACACCTATGTCTGTAAGGGAGAGGCAATTTCAAAACAAAAGTTTATCTCTGTTGTTAATACCAGGCACTTAGATACTGCCATGAAATTATAGCTATTTTAATTCACAAATGTGTGTTTACATGCAATGAAGAGACAGCAAATATATACAAACAGCCTGAACTACTCTTAAAATACACTTAAATTTTGAGAGCAAATGCAGTAATAAATCCCATGGCAGTTATTTTGCTGAGCTCATGACTCTCTTCATGATTGTTATGCCCACGTACAACATTTGAACTAGACCTCTAAACATGGAAAAGGCAGCCTAACCTGATGGAAAAGGACAATTGGCAGCAGGCAGATTGCATTTTCTTACTGGAGAATTATTCTCTTTTCCAGACTGTGTCGTTCTTCTGGACAGAGTGCCAAAAATTATAGGTATAAATGGCAGTTTAAACAAAGCTCGGTTTAAATTCAGATGGTAATTGTGCAACTAGACCATATCTCAGAATACATGCTGGGGGCACAGGCAGAGGCCTCTTTCCAATCGCTACATTTGAATGTGGTGGAAAAATCCATCCTTGCTTAAAGGTTACCTTAAGGAGACACTAATCTCTGTGACTAGGTAATTATGACATTTTGTGTTTCTCTAATAAAATCATGTGTCTTTATTTTCAGCTTTAAAAGGAAAGTAATAAAGAGCCCTGGCCACAGAAAGCTTTTTATGAATATGACCCTTTGTCCTGGGTAGGTATTGCATCAGGAAATACAGTGGCATACTTGTTGCTTAATTTTAGAAGGAAAAATGGTTTTAAATTTCACAGAAAGATAAAATATTAATATTTTTATAGGGAATAATTTCTGAAAATAACTGCTAGTAGGAAAAGCAGAAATACTTGGGCATCTAATATCTAACATCCCAGGTGGATCATTAGTTGAATATTTTAATTTTTCATACCAACATACTTGTTCCCATAAGAAACAGGTCTCTATTTTCTTTCTTAAAAAATGTTGTTACTGTTTTTACATTTTTTTCAGCATAAAAACAATAAGGAAACTACTTACCTGGCATTTCGTTAATTTATGCAAGATGTATGTACAGTAAAACGTAATTATTGGAATACATCCCTTTTCTAAGGTCAGATGAATACTTCAAAACATAGATACATAATAAATAACACTGAGCAAGTATAACACATACATAGTGGAAGAATAGAAGATTAGTATTAATAGGTATCAGTTCCCAGTTGCAACCCTTTTCCAAACGAATACAGTTAGAAGTTAAGCATTTTATTTTCTATGCTTATGTCAAATTTGCCTCGAGCAGATATCTTCCCACAAAAAAGTCTCTAGCAGTGCCACCTTGGGATCTCCAGGGATCATATTGCCCTCTTGAAAACATTTTCGGGAGTTGCCAAAAAGAAAAATAAAAAGGGAAAAAGAAAGAAAAAATAAAAGAGAAAATCGACTGTCTCACTGGATTGAATCTCAAAAGCTTTTTTGATGCAAGTGTTACTTTGACCATGTGAACATGGTTTCCATTAAAAAAAAAAAAAACAACAAAAAAACCTAGATTAAATAATGAACAAACTGTCCATTGAACTTTAATGTTTCTTTGTTGCTTTGATGGTTAGCAGATTTCTGCTTCATAGATTGCCTCCTCCCCATACATTCTAAAAGTGAAATGATACATTGTAATTTGAATGATAATTGTTTTGATTATTTAATTGATAACAGACAGAGGAATAAATTCCCTGTTTTTCTCTGCCATGCAGATGATATAGCTACATTTCTTAGTAAACATCTGTGTGTAATTAAGGGATGTTGCACTAAAACTGTTTCTTCCTTACCTTCACCCTGGGGTTTTCTTGAGGCTCCGTAGGATAATCCCAGTTCAGGAAAGGAGAAGTTGCCTCTTGTCATTCAAGGATTCTTTATCTTTACTTTTAGAGATTTAGGTGCCAGCTAAAATTATCTGCCCACATTGTTTTTAATGACCTTGAGACCAATCACAACACATCCCCTTTTTATATCCTTCCAAGAATCTTTCCAATCTCATCAGTTTATCTTAAAAAAGAAACCTAAATAGCTGTATTTTAGTACACACAGTGTGTGACTTAATATGTGTATATATTTTTGCAACTGCAATATTATGTGAAAGAAAACAAAAATATTCAGTAGGATCACTTCTAATCCAATTGTTTTATTGTGCAGTAATATCGTATTTTTTAAGAGTTGCACATCTTTGTACAGACATGTAAATCAAAAGCAAACCAAGGACTGTTCAAACCTGCTCTGCCTATGTTGCACACAGGGAGTTATTCATTCAGTTTATCAGCCGTAAAAATAATTGCACTACACTCAGAACTGACTGACATCTTCTATAATTTTTAACACTAAAATGTCTTGGTAAAAGAGAACACTGCAATAACAACACCTGATTAGTAGAGAATCACTACAGTAAATTATAGTGTTTGCAGAATAAAACAGGGCTGAAAGAGTTATAACTTTATATTAAAAGATATAATTGTGATTTTGCCTTCTTTTCTCCCCTATAATGTCTTAGCAATATCCTAAATAGCATGTCTATTCCCAGTCCTGCAAAAATGTCCACGTGACTGCTATTGTCCAAAATATTATTTTATTTTTAATTTTAAAACTTAAAATAAAACAAGACAAATTACCATCAATGTGTGGATATCTCTTCATATGCAGCTATAGTGACTGCTAATTTTTAGGGAATAAACAAATGTTTACAAGAAACTAAAAAGAATATTTGTGAGTGTGTGGATACAGAATTCCTTCTAATCTGGGTCTCCTTTCTCCACCAGCAAAAGAGCTGAAATGCTCTTTCTGAAATTCTATCTACTGTCAGTAGACTTGCAAAAATAACTTTAAAAAAAGTTGGATGTCACAGTAAAATAAATATCCTATTTGATTTGATTTTGTGAGAATGTCATTTGAAAATATTGACCTTTGACATCAGTGATGCTGCTTCAGAAGTTTTTAAAGCATTTTCCCAGTATGTAAAAGCCAGGACAAATCTTGTGAAACTTCCTGAGTATGTTGTTTTTCTTTGCTATATTCTACATAATAGATCTTAATACTCACATTGGCTCATATGAAAGCCCCAAGGTTCTTGTTCATCTGCTAATTGGTAGTGATGGACTCCAAGAGATGATCTGGACTGCTTTTTGGTGGCCATTCCAGGAGTCAAAACCATCATCAAAACTAGACAGTGATCTTGGAAGTATGGTCCTCAGACAGACTGGAGGGCACCCTTAAGAGCACATGGCACCCTGCATGTCCAAGCATGCCAGGTAGATTAATTCCCTACCAAGTATGCCCAGATAAATAGCCTACAGGCTGATTGAGAAGCCGTCTGTTTTGAGAGGCAGCCAAAGGGAGAGGATCTAAATAGCAGTGCAGCACGCCTCTGCTCAGGGTGCTCAGGAGACTACTTTGCCTGAGCAATTTTACCATACTGTAGGTTTCTTATGAATTACTATGTCACAGATATCAGTTTTCACTCAATTTTCTTTTATTTCATATGGAAAATCAATTAGAAGAGAGGAGGTTTGTGAGAAAACCGTCTACAAGTCAATTCTTATCTTTGATTCCCCTGTCTGGTTCCACATACTTCATGATGATCATGGGTCGATAGCATTGACGATCTCAGCTCAGAAAAGGGTCCCAAATGTGGAGCAGCAAGGAGTTACATTAAATAACCACCACTTAACATTGTCTTGTTCCCTCAGACCAACTGCATGATTACTGTCAGACGTTTTTGCATGGTGCCTGTTGGCATCTATATCTGGCCTATGAATAAACAGAGAACTTCAGTTTCTGGCACTGACAGTCCCTCATTCCTTGAGGAACTTGTTTATTTATCACCTCATTAAACTAAAGAAAATGAACGAAATGTAAACAAGTCAAGGTTTTAGGATACCACAAGGGTGGTCTTCTATTGCTATATAAAGCAAATACTGCAGAAAGATGTAAGCTTTGAATGGTATAATAGGCAGAACTCTTCTTTAGTGCAATCTACCTTATTCCTGTTGCTACTATTATCAATCTAAATTTAGAGAAATATGACAAGATGAAAAAGGAAAATATATAAACAAGGACTTCAGCTTAAAAAAATCACAATCTCCTTCAGTAAGTGCACATGTAGTTCAGTATTTCTCTTGGCAAAGTTTAGGCATGTCTCTAGTTAACAAATATATTTTGCTGTCAGCCCTTTTCAAGAATTATATTTGATGCTGGATGCCAAATAACTTCTTTAACTATTAATAAATAACTCACAGGTATCTTAGCTAGTGTGCACTTGAGGAATTATGCTAATAATATTTCTATGCTGGAGACAAGGGAAATTCCCCCCATGAAATTTCTGCTTTTGCTGCCATGTTCTCTAAGCTCTGCTTTCAGAATGGGTTCATTCTCAATAAAACATCCATTTAATCTCGTGGAAAATCTGATCACCATCTATCTGCTTCTTGCTGATGTTGCTGAGAAAATTCCTGTTTACTCTGGAATGGGAAAGAATATGGATCCATCAATTTTGGAGTCTGGTCTAGGTGCTTATGTTTCATTAGCTTCATGGTAATGAGTCTTTGCAATTTGAAAAGAACAGAATAGTCACTACCATGTGAACCAAATTACACTATATATTACATGCTACCTAACTAACAATAAAATATTTTATAGGTGAAAAAGAGCATTAAGTGACACCGTGATTTTTCATGTGGCTTGCAGAGAAGAAAGGATCTCTAAGGGATACTTAGATAAATTATACTCCAAATCTCAAGGTGTGTCTCTTACGTGGAACATTATTTTTAGTGGAATACATTTTTTATCATGTTCATTTGCATCTATTTCAAGCTAGTCCCTTGTAAGAGCTGCTTTGTTAATGCCATAGAGACTGAACCTCCTGTTATCTCAATCATTTCTAACACTAAAGTAATTAATCACTATCAAGTAATATTAGTAAGCCCCTTTCCACATACCATTTCTTTCCTACATTTAGTTAATCCAACAGAAAATATGTGGGGTAAATTTCATCAAAAGTGAAAGTTTGGAAAGAGACTCCTTTAACAAGAAAAACTCCCCAGAAAGCAGGAGTTTTTAAAGTGTTTTGATTTCAGAAAAAAAAAAAGTGATTGCTTCTTGACTACCAAATTCACTGTTATTATTCACTGTTAATAAATCATGGGAAGAAAAAAGAATATGCAAAGAGAGTTGATGTAAGAAGGAAAACCCTGAAAATTCAGATGACTCTTTTGTCTCTACTTTTGATTTGAAGATCTGATGATTAGAAGAAACCTTCTTCTCATTTCAAACATTATTTTATATTTTTCTTATGGTTAATGTATTTATTTTTCCTTGTGAATTTTCTCCTAAGAAATGTTAGACGTCAGTGTCTCAGCTTGCAACTTTGGCTCTCTGGACCCATGGGAATTTCAGCCCTCAAGTCCAGAGAGTGCTTTAACCAGGAAGGGGAAAGGTCTGGATGAATTTGCCTTTGTCTTTCCCATGTAACACCTTGACAATCTTGTCCCTGAGAATTGCCTACTGGAGTCTATTTCATCAGTCTTCTGGAAAGGGTGATCAACTGAGCAGACTTTTATGCACACCATCCCCTTCTTCTCTTTGTAGACTATCATATACATTAAAAAAATTCCACCTTACTTTATTTTTATTGCCTTATTTTTATTTAAAGCTTTTCTCTCTGCAGTTTTTGTTCAATTGATGATGGTTATTCTACCATGTTCCTATTAGCTGCAATAGCATCTAATTTCACATGCTTCCTTAAGATATCAAGTGTTTTTCTTGCTTCAAAGCTTTGTGTTTATTGTACAATGGTTGCAGTTGGTGTTGACTGCCATGGACAGTTTCATAGGCCCATTAGGCACCACTCTCAGCTGGTGCTGCTCTCATCTCTCCCATTTTTTTCTTCCTCCACCATTATTACTTGCCATATACTTGCCTCTTCTGAAAGTCAGGTCTTCCGAGTTTTAGCATTGCTAATTCTGAAGAAATGTTCATCGGTTTTGCCACCCTGAATCATAGAAATGTATGTGGGTGTATCCATGAAAAAAAAAGAAAAATCCATCATAAGCTTTCCTATGTATGCAAATCAGTAATCCAACATTAAAAGAGTTTTGTGTTAGCCTCAGCTGTCGAGGTCTATCATGACTGGTTTTCATCAGAATGTATTCAATAGTAATAAAGTCTGAAAATGGTTATCTTCTTGAGTTGTAACTTCCACATCCTTCTTTAACAGCTGGCAACAATCTTTTAGCCAGTCACGAACATGCAAGGTCATTTCTTCTGTTAGATTGTCTGATTGTCACATGTCTGCAGTGAGTTTGCGTTGGAGTGGTTGAGTGAGGTCTGCTTCGAGCCCAAAGTTAGGGACACATCACAGAAGAATTGCTGATGTATTTTCATTTTCTGCTGGAACAACTACAGGGAATCTTCTATGTCTCAGCCAGACTGGGTGGTCATACCTACAGTTATTCAGCAAACAAGCAACAAAATTAAATGAGAAGTTTCCTGACTGTTTTATCTGTGTTAGTCACTAATGAGAGGAAAGAGTCCAAGCAATCTTTGCTCACCTTCTAATTGCTGGATATAATAAAGATCAACTTTGTGAGGGACATTGGTAACTGCAGTTTTTTCCTCCCTTCTCTTTTCATATAGGTAAGGTCTGCATCTACCAATGTGTGAATTACATCTAATCTTTAGATGTGCTTCTCTAGTTCACTGTTGGAAGTACAGAGGAAACTGGTTTTTGTATTTCATAATGAGGTGATGTAAAATTACTTTTGTTTCTAGCTACAGCTGAGATCCATACTGATTCATTAAGTCTCAAGGCATTAATGTACTGAGAATAAAAAAATGAGGGATTTGTAAATGAGAGGGTAGAGGTACTGGTTCAGTTTTTTCCATAAAAAATGACCCAAGCACTTTCAAAGTGTTTATAGGAGTGTACAGCAGTATTAACATCGACAGGTCTGAAAAAAAGTATTTTTTTTATGAAATAAATCTTGATGTCTCACGTATAGGACAACCCACCCACTTGGGAATTACTTTGTCCATTCTTCAATAATTAGTAAAGCCTTGCTTCTGTACTGCTTACATTTTAGTCTGAGTCTTAAATACATTGTAACTAAGGGAGAACTGTCCACTTGTTCTGGCAAACTGTATTTGTTTTGCTTTGGATGTTTTCATGCTGATTTCTCTGGAAGAATAATAATTAAGAAGACTCAGATCATCAGTTCTTCTTTACCCAATGCATTTTCTAAGGAACTCAGAAACTTAAAACAATATATATATATAAGTGTGTAAATGCCAGCAAAATCTACCATTTTTAAAGGGCAGTATTCTAAAAGGAATCACTGATGCTCAACCATGACCAATGGTTAGATCCCATGGGCAGGGACAACCTGTGTGCTGGCCAGCACTTTTTCCTGCAGCAACACCTCATTCCTTTTGCAAGACAGGGCACTTGCATGGGTCATGCTTCTGCATGGATGTGGGTGCTAAACATCTGGATTCTGGTTACTTACTTTCCTGAGTTCATTTTTCCAGTCTGAAATGCATGAAATAATTAAGTGGATTGCACCATAGTGGGAAAAAAGTTATCTCCCTCACAAGCTGCCATGGCAAAGGCAGACATGCTGAATACTTTTGATTTTGTTGACCTCATGGAATGTTCAAACCTGGGGAAGGATGGTCTGGGAATAGTGGGGAGTATACAGAAATCAGACTATTACTGCAAAATTATTACTGTTAATAACAATAATTATATCTCATTAAAAGAAGCTTAATGATGGGGTTAGATACTTCTTTGAGGAGATAGTTTTCAGTTAGAGGGAGATGTATGCACCCCGATTTCATTGGAAGTAGCAGAAATGGAAAGAGCACGAACACCTTGTTCTCAGTACTCTCTATTTCCAGGTAATGCCCATGATCATTGCCTGTTATGTATTCCCATGCTTTAGACATCACCTGTTTTCATGTGACATTTTCTTTGTCCAGTGCTGTTAAGTCTCTTGCTACTTCTTCTCCACAGAAGTTCATATAGTCCATAAACAGGTTTGCATCTTCTCAGGGGGTATTTTTCATAACTGATCACGTAATGTGTCATTCATCTGGCATAAATGAAATGTAACTGCTGAAGACAGGAGCCTAAACAAGCCTATGTGATTGCGCAGCCTTCAGCCTAATGGTCTGATTTTGTGTTCTACATGATATGATAACACTTCACTGTATTCACATATGATTTCATCACCTATTCCTGAGAACTTGTTGGCCTTCCAAATCTTATCATGAGAATAAAATATACTTAATGCTCTCATTCCAAGCCATCTGTTTCTGAATAAGTTTGGGTTTAGCCAGATTTGTGAAAGATATAGCCCATTGATGAAGATTGATTAGCTCCACTGGAATGCACATAACATGCCCCCTTGGATAAATAACTCTTCCCTGCTTAGACAGTCCATAATAGAGTGAGCTCTAGGCTAACTATCTACCTAACACTAAGTTTTATAATAATTGCTGCTTGTAGAGAGGTATTTGCCTTTTCAGAATATATAATAGTAGACTGAGGGAAATGTTGAAAATACCAGTGAGTTTGTTCCAGTTATTTACTGTCAGTATTGCCTCATTCTCTAGATCACAACAGTCCAGGAAAGAATGATGCCACCCTTGACTTCAAAGATTAGTTCATGGGATAATGGATATTACCTTTAAGAAATGGGATAAATGTCTTTTCATCTGAACTTCACTTTTTCTTTCGTTGTATAACTAAGTAAGCTACTGGCAGTATCAAATATTTTTCTATTTGGGTTTAAACACTTTTAAATTCTCATGATTCAATGTATATGCTAGCTATTTTGCAATCTTTTCAATTAGTAGAAATAGAATTAAGTTTCGTTCCCATATTTTCAAATGTTGAACTTTCATAATGCAACAAAGAAAGACACAAATACTTCTCCAGCTTTCTGCTGGCTTTCCCTTAGTTATTTCGTTTTCCTTCAGACTCCAGCATAGATTCACAGTTAGCATTATCTAGCAGTCTGACCAAAAATTAATATCCTCAAGCATTAAATCTTCTTTCTCCTAGATTCTCCTGGACAAGTCTAATCTTCCAAGAGAAATTTTACCCACTACAACCTGAATTGCAAGCGTATTCAAGGGATGCAGGCTACAGACTAATTCATCAAAAAGGCAGTCCTAAGTAATAAATAATGGAAGATTATTAGAAGGTATGATCTCAGCCACTTATCTTTTGGATTTACACTGAAGGATGAAAAAAGAAGAAAAGATGTCAAACTATGTGAGTACTACAAATAATGTGGCAATTCAAGTGAAACTTTTGCTTCAATATGATTTTAATATAAAAAAGTAGCTTTTATAGGCTAGTCTCTTGATTTTTACTTTAAAAAAACTAAATGAATTGAAAGTTAGCCAAAAAAAAATCCCATATCGTTCCTCAGTTCCATTAAAATGTTGATATTAGAAGTGTCATACCATATAACCTTGCAGTTATTAATCTATCATATGATGGAGAAAGTTTCTGGACTTCCAGAAAATAATATAGTTGGGAATGAGTTGCTATAGAATTAATTAAGTTCTGGTCAGACATCTAAATGATCATGTGAGGAAGAGCATGAACGAAAGAGGTGGACCAGAAGAATTGTCTCAGTACTTGCACACTGAGCTGCATCTGGTAAAGAATATCTGATTTGGATCAGAATGTCATGAAGAAAGGTCTTCCTGTTGGAAGATCATTGCAGAGTATACATGAAAAATATGCACAAGTAAGTTGAATTAGTACAATATGAAAGAGAGAAGGAAAAACTCCTAATGAAAATCTTTTCCATCAGAAAATGGGAGTTTGTAAAAATGTGTTGCCTTTGGCAAATTTCTAATCCTACATAGATTTTAATAGGAAACTTCTTGAACAGCTGTGTTTCTTGACAGCTCCCTCCCCAAATCCTTAGCAGTTTGCCTGGAAGACTGTTTGAGAGAAGTATTATTTCTGAATTTTGCTGTGTTACAGGTTAATTGGTTTCTTGAATTTCTGTTCATGAGAACTGAACCACAGGTTCACGTAGCAATTAGGTTCTCAACTCCCAACTTCTGTCTCTGGGGTGTTGTGAATGACTCTGGGAGATCTGAATGCACTGGCTGTGGCCCTATCTGCTTTTCTTGTCACCCCATTCAGAAGGATATAGAGTGCTGCTTTCAGGTTCTGGTTCTGATACTGAAGATATTTCAGAGGACTGATCCACTTTTTGTATTGTACCAGGTCAGTTATTCTTCTTCTAAACAGGAAAATTGTCATGAAGACCTGGACTGATTATGTCTGGTAGGAATTTGTGTTTGCTTCAATGCTTATAAAAATCAACTAGGTTTCAAGTACTTTCAATCACATGCTAGGTTATTTTCAAATAATGTCAAATGTTGGAAAACAAACAATATTAATAATAATTGTAAATATAACTTCTGAATTACAGATCACTGATGAAATTCAACTGCAAGACATTCATTCCTCTTGCTGTATCCAGTTACTGAACAGACAAAATTCACAGGTTTTTCAGACTCTAGCATAAGAAGAAACAGGTGTACAAGCAGTAACTGACATGTTACAGTGTGTGTGTCAAGAAAGTCCTGGAGTCCTACATTCTATAATGATTGAAAGAAAAGCTACAGAAGCAGATCCAGAAGAAGTATCTGTCTCTTGAGCCTCAGTATCCCAACAGACTCTTTTCTAACATGTAGCATCTATAGGTCACCTTCATATGAGCTGATTAGGCCAACAATTCTCTTGGTGAAGTATCTTCAAAGTTTCTTTCTTCTGCATTATAGTCTACTGTGCAAATGGAAAGTAGCATCTACGTGGATAGAAAAAGTAGAATGACAGTAGTCTAATACAGTTAAAGATTTATATGTATTCCAATATATTAATTACTAAAGATTTTAATTCAAATTATTTACTACATTTTTTTCTGGTTTTTATCCTGTCTATAATATTGCAATATGAATGGAATATGACAATTCTCAAAGTGTATTCTAAGTTGACTTAAGTGACATAAACATTTTGTAGAAGAGGCAGAGATGATAAATTACTTTCTTATTTCAAAATGTTCCATTCAAATGTTCTTCCTACGAAACAGAAATGTTTCACAGGTTTATGTAGATATTTAAAAAAACTTAATGCTCTATGAATGAAAATGCAATAAGCAATTTAAGTTTGGTATTTGGGGGTTTTGTTTTTTGTTTGAAGTTTTTTGGGGTGTTTGGTTTCGTTGCTTTTTTCTTTTTATTCATTTTAAAAGTCTGTGAATTAGACCTAATTTAAAATTTTTGAGGTCTGTGAAATTCAAATGTTTCTATATCTTTTTTCAAAAATGACCTATTTTTGCTGCCAAATGTGCATCTTTTGCTCCAGACTCTCACTCTTTCTATAGTATAGAAATTTTATTTGCCAATTTTATGTCTCCAACTCTGAGTTCTCATTGACCTTGCTGAGAAGTAAAGATATTCAGTACTTCAAAGGAATAATCATGCAATTCCTGAGTTCACGATTTTAATATCATTTTTACCCTTTAAATCTAAAAGGCAAAAAAGTTACAAAAAATTATTACAGCAATAACGCAAGTGATATAGAGGGATTTTTCAGAGAGTGTCATTGCTTGCCTGTAACTGATAGTTTCTGAACTTAGAAAAGACTGACTGCTTCTCCAAAGAACTCAGGGTTTTTAAGAATGAAATGGGAATTTTAAAACTACTTTTTAGTTGTAGTCAAAATAATCTATTATTTATATAATAATGTTTTAGATAAAGGTTTTCGGCTTGGAGATTTTGTGTACTAAGAATTTCCTAGAGATCTCTGTCAAAAAACAAATGTTTCTGTATAGGGAGCTTCTTCCTAATCAATAACTATTCATAAACAGACCACCCGCAAAGGTTTTTCTATCTTGATCATGGTAGTAACCAGCATTTCCAGCATTTCAATCTCCCTTGACACAGAGTGCTCATTCCGAGCCTTTGCGGCCCTCCTCTTCAAGGCTGAATGCTTTTTTGAGGGACAATTGTTGAAAATTGTATTTCACTCTTCCTTAGGTTTATTTTAGCCTGTTTCCATAATCTTGTTCACAGTGTGACTGTAAAAATTGCTCAGTTGGTCCATCTTTAGATGAAAGAGCTGGTGACAATAAATAACTTCATGGGTGAGGATTTCCACTGCATTCTATAGATTAGATGTTCCTCTTTCTCTTAATACGATCCTTAAGCCCCAGCAGAACTCTTGTTGCAGTCACAGATGAAAGTTGTAAGAAACTTGTCCTTAGTGTGACTTCCACAGTTGAATAAGGGTGTAGTATTCATGCCATGGCATAGTGCATGCTATACATTCTTTGAAGAAAGGGGAAGAGCAGACAGAATAGAAACCAGGTACAAACCCTTTAACCCACCAAGTGTTTATGTCGATGGCTATAAATATATAAATGATAGTTTTTCTGTCCATTAGCCATTTCACTTTTCTGCTAAAGAAAGAGAACTCTGGTTCATTCAGTGTTATCCCATTTTCCAATCCTTTAATCTGTCCTATAGATTTTTCAGAACACTTTCCAATTTGTAAATACATCTTTTAAGTTATGAGTACCAGGATTGGACATATTTCAAGCTTCAATAATGCCTGATACATTAGCAATATAGTAATAATGGAAAGGAAGTACTTTGCCTTATTATAATTAATAATTTCATTAATTATAACAGAGGTCACTGTCAAAGTGAGAAATAGGTTCTTCTGCTCTAGGCTCTACACTGTCCCCAAAAGGATGATGCTCCCACAGCCTATTTTATTTATTCTAAGATGAATGTCTTTATATGTTTGACTGCATGAAAACCCTATTTTTAATTTGTACTCAAGTTAGGGAGTCAATGAAACTACATGGTATCATTGTCTCATCCCCATCTCTATGTTCCAGTTTTGTGTCATTTCTATTCAATACAAAGAAGTGTTAGTTGTATATTAGAAAGCACCTTTGACTGTATTTTAACTTTTTTAGATACTCACTTCATATTTGTCCTTCTGCTTTCATTACCAGTTGCCTACTCAATCCCTTTTCCCCATTGTACTCTATATGTATTAATCAGTTTATATGTACATACTCACACAGAGACATACAAATATAGTATCCATGAGTATTTTTAAGAATGGCTTTAATTTTCCTTCTAAGCCAAGTTGGCTTATTACCAGAGCAGTTGTCCTTCTTTATTGATTGTGGCTTCTGGACATCTAGTAAAATATTCTTAAACAGTTCCTAATTATTCATATTTTTCTGTTTAAATTCTTTCTCCCAGTAGATTTGGCTTTATTTGTTCTCAGCTTTGGAAAACTGACTCTTTTAAAGCTCCAAGTAATTCAGTAGCTGCCATAAAAATTCTGAAACAAAGCCCAAGGAAAGTTCCTGACCTCCTCTTGGTTCAGTTCCAGAAAGAATATGAAAAGGGGGATGATGCACAATCTTGATTAAAATTAATAAGTTTCTGAAAGAGAAAACTAATTTTTAGAGCTCACAGTAGATTTTCATAGCTGGGAAGCTTGACTAGCATTGAAAAGCCTTGTATTTGATAATGCTGGGTGTCTCATGAGCGGTACTGTTGAAATGGAAAGTGCTGATATCTTGGAGAAGTGGACTCTGGAATGGTTGTCTGTGACAGTAGTGTGAACTCTCCAGGTTTTAATCTATTCACTCATTATGACTGAGAAATGCCTGTATTACTGTTACCAGAACAAAGATAAGAGTTTGATTGTTACTCTTATGTACTATGGTTCTGTCATGGTTTAACCTCAGCTGGCAGCCAAGCCCCAGGCAGCCGCTCACTCACTCCCCCACCAGCAGAAATGGGAAGGGAATTTGAAGGGCAAAAGGCAGAAAACTCGTGGGCTGTGATAAAGACAGTTTAATAGGGAAAGCAAAAGTTGCATACACAAGCAAAACAAGGAATTAATTCACTGCTTCCCATGGGCAGGCAGATGTTCAGCCATCTCCAGGAGAGCAGGGCCCCATCATGGGTAATGGTGACTTGGGAAGACAAACACCATCACACTGAATGTCCCCCCATTCCTCCTTCTTCTCCCCAGCTTTATATCCCAAGCATGATGTCATATGGTCTGGAATATCCCTTTGGTCAGTTTGGGTGACCTGTCCTAGCTGTGTCTCCTCCCAATTTCCCATGCACTCAGTATTGGGTTGGCACAGCCAGATTTTGGTAGCAAAGGAGCTACAGGGGTGGCTTCTGTGAGAAGCTGCTGGAAGCTTCCTCCATATATGAGAGCAAATCCCATCCAGCTCCAAGACGGATGTGCCACTGGCCCAGACTGGGCCAATTAGAAATCGTGGTAATGCTTCTATGGTAACATTTAAGAAGAAAGAAAAAAGTTATAGTTCAGATATAATTGCAGAAGAGCAGAGTGAGAATATGTGAGACAAACAACTATACAGACACCAAGGTCAGTGGAGAAGGAGGAGGAGGAGCTGCTCCAAGCAGCGGAGCTGAGATTCCTCTGCAGCCTGTGATGAAGACCATGGTGAGGCAGCTGTGTCCCTGCAGTGCACAGAGGTCCATGGTGGAGCAGAGAACCACCTGCAGCCTGGGGAGGAGCGCCAGCTGGACCAAGTGGATGCCTGTGAGGAGCCTGTGAAGCCATGGGAAACCCACACTGGAGCAGACTCCTGGCAGGGCCCTGCAGACAGTGGAGAGAAGAGCCCATGCCCATGCTAGAGCAGGTTTGCTGGTAGGACTTGTGAACCTGTGGAGGACCCATGCTGGAGCATCCTGTTCTTGAAGAACTGCACGCTGCGGAGGAGTGACCCACCTTGCAGCAATTTGTAGAGGACTGTTGCCCATGGGATGGACTCACTTTGGAGAAGGGAGGGACCCCAGGGAAAGGACTCCTCCTCCTGAGCACTGGCAGAAACATCATGTGATGATCATGTGAACTGTCTGTAAGCCCCATTCCATGTCTCCCTGCTCTGCTGGAGGGGAGGAGGTAGAGCTGGGAAGGAGGGAGGGATGAGGGAAAGGTGTTTTTAAGGTCTTGTTTTACTTCTCATTATCCTACTATGATTTTGTTCTTAGATTTAGTTAGTAATGAATTAAATTAATGTCTCTAATTCAAGTCTTTTTAGCCCATGACAGTGAGTGATCTCTCTCTGTCCTTAACTCATGAACCCACCCTAATATAACTTCATTATATTTTCGCTCCTGGTGCAGTTGCAGAGAGGAGGGATAGAGAGGCTTTGGTGGGTGTCTGGCATCCAACCTGAGTCAACCAACTACCATCTTTTTGGTGCCAATACAGAGGAACAAACCAGAGACCCACTACAACTTCCTCTCCAGTGTGGCCATATGAAAAGCAGAAGAGGCCTTGGCTCTGTGTAAGCCCTGCTCAGCAATAACAAAAACACCTCTGTATTATCAACCCTGTGTTCAGCACAAAACACAGCCCCAAAATCCACAAATCCACAAATCCAAAACACAGCCCCATAGCAGCCACTGTGAAGACACTTAACTCTCCCTCAGCCAAAACCAGCACAGGTTCTAAGCAAGAATAAAAACCAGAATTTAAAACCAGAAAGTGAAGTTATTTCATTTAGAGAGATAGGTCCTTTAGTTTCATTTTCACATACACAACCTTAAAAACTCTAAGCACCAGCTATATTGGGTCATGACAAAAGTGTTCAGTGAGATTTGGACTGCAGACTTACTTTAAGAACATATTTCACTTTCTCAGACTGTCATGCCAGTGTTGTATTGGATGCAAGCATTCTGAAAACAAGACCATCAAATATGCACTTATGAAAAAAGTAGCCAATGATGAGAACAAAAATAGGAAGTGCAATCAAATATGTCCACACAGAATCAAACCCACTTCTTACTCTTCCATCTCCTGTTAAGTAATTATTCAAAGAACTTAAAGTTTTCTCTCAAAACAGTACACTTTAAAATTTAGATGACTGTTATTTGGGAGTTTTAACTGAAATTCCAAGGACAGTAAAATACACTATTTCTATAGGCATTTTTATTGACATAATATGATGTTTGTTGGGCTGTTTCTATTTTAAAGAATTTTTCAGATATATTGAAGACATTGTTGTGAACCATGGTAAGAAGGAGAAAGGTCATGTTACCATTGCCAGGTCTTCAGAATTCATAACATTTTTGAGCACTTCAACTGGTAAGAACATTGTGGGGAGGGTCAGCTGATAGCCTACTTGACTTTCTTTGAAAGCTCAGCTTCAGTAATGTTTACTACAAGTGACTAGGGTAAAACTTGCATGCTGAATCACATGAAAGGTTTTGCTCAGTGTAAAACAAATGCTTCTGGTTTTGTTTGGTTTCTTGTTTGTGGGTTTGTTGTGCTGGTTTTTTTTTCACTTTAGATAGAAATTATGAAGAAAAATATAAGTTTCTGTTCAGACCAACTCTTTTATGTAGTTGAACAGTCAGACAAACAAAAAAGTTTTTCAGGGTATCCTAAGCAGTCCTTTCTTCATCTGTTCCTTCAACTATTCTCAACTGTCTTCATTCTTTATTTTGTAGATTCTTTCTAATCTTCTCTACATCAGGATTTTAAGAGTCAGCTTGAGAGTTAGAATTCTTTTTCTCATGTTGTAAAATTTCATTTGAAAAAGCCAAGTGAAACTGCAACAATATACTTTGAAATTATTGATGATGAAGGGAAAACTAAAATTTTATTTCCTTACAACAGTTTCTAGTAACTTTTCTAAAAATTATGTTAGTGGATCAATGTTGAGTTTTCATTTCTGTTCAGATGGTAGGATCTGCATGTATACTTTACTTCTTTCTCCCTTCTAACCATGTTTTCACTCTCTCCATTACACCCATCTCTCTGCTGTAAACATTTTGTGCAAGAATTTTTTCCCAAATATTCCTTGGTAATCTGTGGTAAACTAATCTTTAGTTGGCTCTGAGCACAGGAAAAGTTACATTGCAAAAGTCCTGTTTGTACCCAAATGTCACTACGATGTGAATTGTTTCAGGATGGAGACCAAGCTGAGTGCTCCTTCCGTATGGCAGATCAAATGGACATGTTTTACAGCAACAAAATGAGTCAATTTTTTTGGAGCTGTTTTGAAGTCTCCGTTCCATCTCGTTCAATTTTCAGCTGCCTCCACTTGTTTAGGCTCTTATCAGCTTACATACATCACAAGGATAAGACACTCCTTTAGCCAAGTTAATTACACTGTCTTCATCCCATGCAATCATGAGCAGGCCTGGTTATTTTAATCATCTTCACGCCTACTTTCCTATACACACTTTGCTTCCACGGTAGCCATTCTAAAATGTGTGAGCTGGACTCCTGCCTAGAAGTAAGCTGATCCGTCCATTACCCTGAAATGTTCTCATTGCATTTGCTTCTAATTGGGTAATGTCTTGCACTATTTTCATATGTTTTTCGTTCCTTGCTATCAAACATTCCATGCTTTTTTCATGACATGATTTATAAGACTTCCTTGTCACCTACATTCCTGCCAATTCTTCCAGAGATTCATCTCTAAATTGTTCTGTTTCTTCCAAAGTCTCACCCTCGTACTGCTGCTAATTGAATATTTGCATACCCTGTTCCTTCTGTCTGGAACTCCCAGCCCTTTTAGCTCACTGGATGTCCTTTGCCAAACACTTTTAAAAGTCAGGCTGAAACTTTCCCCTTTGAATATTGCTTTTTGTGTTCATATGTAATCCCTTTCAAAATGTTCAGAGCCCAGAAATGTTTCCACACTCAAATGATCAGAAGTGAGAGATAACAGCAGGGTTTCAGGCCAAATCAGATATAGAATGATCTGTGAACATGTCATTTCCTTGTAGAATTATACAACAGTGACAATCTCATGATGGTTAAGTCACATATGCTGACAAAAAAATCAGGATGTCCTCCTAGTAAAAACAAATCCAGGAGGTCCTTCATGTTCCTGAGCAGGTACAGGCCTGCTATGTTTACATGCACAAAAAAGTATCTGAAGCACTAATATGTTGGGTAGCTTAAGCTGTTGGAAACTAGAAATCTGCAATTTAGCAGCAGATAAAAATTGTTCAGTTCTCTAATTTCAAAGCAGTAAATTCAAGAATTAAATACTTTTATTCATGTAAATGCTGGATGATTAGCAACAAGTTAACAGACAATCCTTCTAATAAGTCCAAGGATGCAGCCTGATCTGCTCACATCCCTCTCTTTCATCAACTCCTTCTGTTCCTCTTTAAATCTTGCTGTGTCTTGCCACAGAATTTAGGTCTTGTCAATCTACTAGTGCTGTGCCAATATATAAATGACATTATCAACTTAACATCAGAAGCTGCTATTAACATATCAGTGTAATCTCCAAGATAGAATCAGTTTAAAAAGATGATCAGTATAATACCTGTCTTTCAAATTATTAAAACAAGCCATTGTTGTGTTTTTTTACACTATATTAATACTACACCAGCATTTCTGCTAACTTGACTTCTTAGTTTAGTCTTCACTAGAGTTGCACTGAAGAAATACTGAGTTTCTGGGAGGTTTAAAGAAGAAACGCTGTTTTCACTTGCAAAGCAGAAGGATTTAGTAAATAAATGGCATCAATATATTATGAATGGGAATTACTTATGCAGGGTGGTTTTCAGCATTGAAAGAAAGCCTTTGCTGAAATCCAATAGCATATTAAAAGTGTAGCAAGAGATTACCTGTGCAATAAGGACAGGGATTGGCTTCTAATTATCTAGAGATTTCATTATTGTTGAGTCCCTTCATAACCACCACAGAGGGTACAAAAAAACCCATTGAAGTTACATCCAAGGGTCTAAATTACCTGCCACACTGGCATATGCTGGAGATAATGCTTGTAAGTAGCTGGAGTTACACTAACATTGACAGAAATTTGCTCCCTACTGCAAAATTTAATAAATAGAAAGAGATCTTAGTTGCACTTACTCATTGCAAATAGCTTACTGAAGAGATACAACAGTGAATGCCAATGTCTGCTGCTAATGCAACTGTGGTTTACTTTACAGTTTTGTCTTTCAGAAGTTTATTTCACCTCCTGAAGCTTCTTCTTTCAATTTTTCATTGTACTTGAGGAGTGGTTTGTGCCTTCCAACACTTCTTAAGAGGGAGACGTGCCCTGAAACCTTTCAGAAGTACAACTACCTGCCAGCCCTGCAGGCAAGCACCAATGCAGCAGCAGCAGCTGTCTGCATACTCTCTTAAGGAATTAGAGGAAATAAAATCAGCTTTGTATCTAGGTGCTGAAGTTAGAGTCAAGAAGAGAGGATGTTAATGGTGTAGACATGTAAATACTGAAGGGATTTTTTTTAAATTTGAAAAGGCAGATAACACAGACAGTACATGCACATTTATTACCCTATTTGCTCTCTCGATTGTGTCTTGTGTGTGATTTTGGAAGGGTGGAGTATGTCTTGGGTTATGAGTTCAGTTCTTAGCACTAGATTTGAGAAAATAAATCTTTAAATAAATTAGTGCAAGTTCAAACTAGCACAATTTATTTTAATGTGTTCACTTTAGCATTCCCAGTACGTGACAGCGCACTGTATGCACTCCGGTGAGGGATGAGTTGTTGGGACTGCAGAGGAGCTCAGGGCCATAGTTGTGGTTCAGAAGCAGAGCATCTACTGGGAGCTGCCATGGTCAGTCTGACTTCACACTGTGCATGTGTTCTGGAGCTTTCACAGAAAACATTTTCAAATGGGGAATAACCTACAACATATAATGGAATAAAAGGAAAAGAAGGTTCATTTTGCAGCTCTCAAGCACAAACATCTTCACCTTAGTGAATTCCTGGCTGGTTCACAGATGGACCAGAAACTGAATGGCTGGAACAAAAATTGACTGTCCAATATTGGATACCTAATCCTAAGGTTCTGAATAAATGAAGAAAGTTATTACAACTGGTCTCTACTCACAAAATGCTCCTGAGCACACACAACACATATCTGTTGTAGTTGCTTACATCAGATTTCAGTCTGGCCCCATATTTAAGCTTTTACATGGTTTTAAGTGCTTGCTGCAAAGTCAGATCTTTGAGAAAGACATATGACTGGCAGAGAATAAATATTTTACATGGAATAATTACTTATTGCCTGAAGTCTTTGGCATGCTATCCAGCAAGAAAAAAAACATTTTAATACATGCCAACCACACCTACAAAAGATAAGTACCGTCACAAATCATACTCACTTATTCCAAGATTATCATTTGATAACCAGTCCAAATTGCTGTTGAGATAATAGCACATCTTTTGATGTTACTGGCAAAGTTCAGGTAAAATATTTCTGTCTTTGGCTTTCACCATTAGAGCTAAGATTTTACAAAACCTAACAACAAAACAAGAGCCAAAGCATAAGAGGAAGAATATTTTCTCATAGTAGTGTAAATTAGATACACTTCAGAACATTTTGGAAAAAAATGCCACCTACTAGAAATAGACTATTAAGGGAAAAGTGTATAAACACATTTTATTTTTCTGGGCAGACTTTAGAAATATTTGTTGCAATCTATTTAGCTTAAGCCTAGTTTTCTCAGAGGCATTTGGAAAATACTTGCCGCAAATATAATAGGTTCTCCCAACAGTGAGAAAAGCTGAGTAACTTCCATTGGAAAAGATATAAACTGACTGTATCTTTGTGGTAGATTTCCTTGACACCTCAAGTCCATATCCATTCAAACACGCCTTTCTAACATCCCAGGAAACTTTAATCAATTTCAGGTTTACACCAGCACAGAGCAGAATCTCTGGTTTATCAGTTTAAAACAATGGAATCCTTTATGTAGGGAGATTGTGACTCATTGCCTTGTTTGTCCTAGCTAATGAGAACTAACAGCACTGTCTGTAATGGATGTGCCATGGGTATTACTGTGGGAACGTGCCTTCAGGAAGAGATCCAACTATCTTCAACTGTCTAGTCAAAGATGATTATTAAAATAATTTTGGAAACTCATGTACAAGATGTACTTGAATTGCACAGTGAGTAAGTTAAAGATTGTTCTAACTTATCATAGCTGTTCTGCACATATGTTCAACATGCAGCTTGTTGGCATTTTGTTGCTCTGTATGTGTGTGGGGAGAGGGATGTGAGCAGACCTAGTCTGCTGACTCATCTTGATAGATGGATTGGATTTTATCATCATTGAATCAGAGAAACACTGAGTGGTTCTCCAAGATGAAATAGCTTGGGGGAAAAGAATAAACATCCTTCATCAGACCTTACAGTAAATCAGACCAAGGAAAGGCTCAATTCAAGTGATTGGAAACTTGCTCAGGATTTCTGCCAAGGTTTGTTACACCATAAATGAAAATCCACAAACTAGGAGATGGAATCTGTTAAAGACCCTTGATTGCATATTTGCTGTGTGGGAAATTTTCAGGGACAACTCATCTCCTGGTATTCAGTGATTGTTTACAAGAAGTTAGCTACTGTTTAGAAAGCATGGCTGTTTCCAGAGGTGATAGAAAAAATATCTTGTCCCTGCAAGGGGCACAGTTTGGAGGAACTTCTCTTCTGGTGGAGTCTGGAACATCTGCAAGTCCTAAAAGATAAAAATCCCTGTAACTGTGGGGATATAAGAGGATAGAAGAAGAATGAGGCAAGTTTCAAGGTGAGAGGAGTTGGGAAACTTTTGTTCTTCCTCCTCTGTGGAGGATTCTGGTAAAGGTCTTGGAGAAAACTGAGGATTTGTGTTGGGTAGAGTGCACATGGTCTGTCATATAAAGGACCAGAGGAGAATGAATGTGTCACTTTCTGTTTCCCTGCTAAGGAGGCTGAGATCCAGAACAGAGCATGTAGACTTGACCATTTCCTGCAGGAGCAGAGTGTTTAATAAACCATCTGGGAATAGAACAACTCAGTAAGGTTTCTGAACAGTGAAGAGTTGTAAATGAAACTATTTACACAAAGCAACAACAGCAACAGATACTTGGACACCATCATCATTGTAATAATTTCTTATACATTTCCTTTTAAGAAGGGCTGTGATCCTGATTTTGTGTTTACCATGTTTACTGTGTTTACTGATTCATCCAGAGCATACAACCACTGAGCAGGTACAGAAGGAGCATGTGCTTGCACCCGGGTGAATACATCCATTTCAGATTATTTTACAAGATGAAATTTTGCTGAAAAGTTCAGGACTGTGAAGTATTTAATAGAAAAAAATATAAATAAAGCAAAAAAGCTAGCAAATCTGCTTTTCAGTTATTCATAATGCTCCTTGTCCCAGTCATGCACGTTGTATAATGTCTGCATCTCCTCCTGCATGCACTATAAATTTTGTATCTATGTAGAAATACTTGTATATGTCCTATTGGCCTTTATGGCCCCCCCTTTATGGGGGCCAGACCTCAAACCTATACTTCACCTTAGCTAGTAAGAAAAGTTTTTAAACATGTCAAACGCTTCCATCAAATCTCAGGCGAGAACTGCTGCATTGAAATGCATCCACCAGGAACCATGTCAGGGCCTCTTACCGCAGAAATTAGCAGATATAACTGATCAGAGATTCAGTGAAGTACTGACATATGAGTGCTCTCTATAGTGTTATAGACTGGTTTGGAAATGCAACTTTCACCAAAAAAATGCAATAAATATAAAGAAGAGTAATTGAAATCATCAGGGGAATATCGCAAATTTCCCACCAGAACATAAATGTTTAGATTCTGAAAAGCAGCAAAGCACTGGCTGAGGTCTTCATATTTCCATTCTTTTTGTCTGTCTTAAGTCTTAAGCTAGAGCACACCTCCTCTGATATAACACTGAACTTGTTTCTCCAACAAAAACATCAACGTTTTCTGTTAAAAATATTATGCAGAAACACTGAAGGGTACTTTAATCATAACCCATAAGCCATAAATAAATTCTTGAGAGCTAAAGGGGTGTTAGATGCTTATTGGACTTTCAGCTGAGGTGTAGAATGGGCACATAATGGAGAAATGGGATATCTGTAGTATCTTTCCACTGTGCTCCTCCACTACAAGTCTGTATGCAGTCTGGCAGTAACATCTGTGTTGTTACTTAGACTGTCTTAAAACCCAGATGCTAAGACCATTTGATTTCCCCAATCTACTATGTATAAATAGAGACATAATCAGTCCCCAGACTGTGCCCAGCATCATCAAAATTGAGCACTATGTACCTGTATATATTTTTGCAAATTACATTTTCTTTTATATTATTATAACCTGGAAATCTGATATCGAAAAATAGAAAATCACATGTAGCTATAATTAAACAGGATTATGAATATTAAGTAAATTACTAAGACTTACAAAAAATTTTAGAGATAATGTGGTTCAGGAAACTGAAAATAAAAAGGAACTTTTCATGTGGGAATGAATTAGAAAAGATTCCCTAAAAATGGTCTACAACCTAGATGATATTACCATCAATACCTACTTTTCTGATATCACTATTCACTATCTCACTATCTCTTTTTTTGTCCCAGCAGAGAACCAGAAAACCTATTATTTGAACTGGACTTGAGATGCTGTACTGGAAGAAACATGCCTATCTGTAGAGGATATCTAGGAAAATCTTGAGAGCAGGGCTGAGGGAGGTCACCTTGCTGGGGCTGCCTTTGCATTACGAAACAATCAGTAAACCAGGTAACCTATAGAACAAGAGGAACATGTTGTCACACATGTTTGGGGGCCTTGTACAAGATGAAGATGTGATCAGCCATTATACATTTATAACTAGTATTAATGAACCATTAAAAGGAGAGGAAACCCTGCATTCCTGTTCTACTCCTTTAAGCTTATTATTCTGTGAAATATCAATGGATTTGGGTTGTGAATATTTGTTTGTTAACCTTACATTTATCACAGGCATGACATGGGTAATCCTAATACCAATGGCAATCTGTCCCACAGAGCCCCCACATTGCATGACTTGTCAGCTGCTTTTTGGGAGCAGTTCTGCCTGTACTCCCACATCAAACAAGATGAACAATTGGTTACTGGGTTGTCCAAAAGGCAATGGACAGTGTCTCTTAAGTGGGTTTAGCGCCACACTGCCTAGAGTCACACCTCACACACAAAGCCCCTTGTCAGTTGGAAACACAGAATAAACTCGTGACTTTCTGGGAGAGACTACGTAGACATTCTGTTTTCCCACCCTCCCTTTCCCCTTGGTATGCCATTTATTATGCTGCTTGGAAATGTAAGACACACTGAGATACATGTGCGCTGTACCCATGGGGGTGGAGGAGAGACAAAGTTTTAACATGCTGCTGGAAAGTGTGCTGTTGAGCATTTGGAGAGTAAATAAGAACTATCTCTTTTGGAACCTTCTTGCTTTTGAAAAGTATTTATTTTCTCTGCATATTTCAAAACTCAGTGCTCTAAATCTGTAGAGGCATGTAGTGTTTGGACAGAGCAAGACATGCTCGGCTCTTAGACATGAGACAGGTCATATAATCAAAATTGTGTTTTGCATGCTTTTAGTCTAATGAAAGTTTGGCATTAAAGAAGGCTAGAAATTAAATGTCCCTATGTAATTTAACCAAGTTTTGGTGTTCTTCTGAGAATTTCATGCTGTAATATATTTTTACCTCAGTAAATACTAGATATTTGCCCAAATATCACTGGGCAAGATTGCTATTAACAAGTGTTTTGTATTTCTGTTCATGGTATAGTCTGTTTTTTCTAACGGTGGTGGCTTTTTTAGGTGATAAAAAACCTGATTGTTACCACCTTCTGACACCAAATCTCCACAATACCCTTCCTGCTCTCTTTGGTAGCAGGAAGGGGCCAGGATGAACTGACAGCCTTAGAGTGTTTGTTGCTACCCTAGAAGCTTCTGGACAGCCATTTACAGTGCCACTACATTAATTTCATAGTGCTAACACAGCTAAGAATTTGATATGAAATTGCATTTAAACTAAAATAATTCTCTTTCAGTTAAGCTCTCATGTAAGAAGTACCTGAGCCTCTTGATTCAATCACCTCACTATGTCAGATTGCCTAGAGCTCATGATCAAACTGCTTTAATTCCCTTTTTAAAGGTCATGTAAACGTATGCTTAGTGAATTAGATGCAAATTCAATTCCCATTCACAAAGCTTCCTAGTTAAGTTCCTTACCTATCCCTCAATTGCAAGACTGCATCTGACAGCAGAATATTGCTTTTTGAACTGTGGTCAAAGGCATGATTAAACAAAGAAATAAGTGCCCCTTGCAATGTAGACAGTACAGATAGAGGGAAGTGAAGCTACATTTTTCCAAATGGTGCTCATTGCATAGGTTTTTAACATGGTTGTTCCATGATTTTATTTGGGGCTTTTTACACTGTGTTTTTGCAGGGGTGGTATGTGCTGAAGAGCAATGTATAGATATCTAAGTACCTATGTGTGGCCTTTATTGAAGATGCTACTCTAATTAAGGACTGCTTGAGCATCCTTTCTAACAGAGTGTGCTGAAACAAAAAAAATGGAAATAATGTATGTCTGTTTTAAGTCATCTCCATCTAAGACTGAATAAAACACACAGAACAGTTCACCACTTCAAGAACAATAATAACAGTGCAAATAATTTTGATTCTGGCATTTCAGTTCACCTATAAATAGTAGTTTCAGTGCTGATTTTCATAATTCTGCAGATAAAGTTATTGCATTTATAATCTTGATGTTAGGTCTTCCCTTATAAGTAGTGACTAATTATCTGTATACAATTATTCTGAGCCTTAGTACCTTAGTTCACCCCACAGATCTGTGTAGCATATACCTTACCTCTGACAGAGGCTGGATGGGAAAAAAAGGGATGGAAAAAAAAGTCAGCAAAGTGTCAGCTTTCCCCAGACACCTGCTTGTAGTATTCTGGCAATAGTTGATCTGAAATAATCCTGTTTATTTTTTTGTTTAGAACTTTTCAGTTGTGCCAGACCCAAAATCTGATGGTAAGGCTCAGAAAGTCACCTGGTTTGTGTTTTAATTAGATTTTGCAGACAATGAAATCTCAACTTCTGTGTTTGCCTCTAGGTTCCACATTTTCAAGAGTTTTCAAAGACCAGGAGAACAAAAACATCTTTCAAGAACGTGAAAATCTCAGATGAAAACACAGAAAGAAACAAACAAACAAACTACAAAGCAGCAAGTCACCCACATCTGTTGTCAAGCTTGGTAAACCACTAGATACGAGAAAAGCTGTGGGATTGTCTAGGGGAGACAGTTATTCAGAGATACTTTGATGCTTACCATAGGCAGTACTTTTTCCAGGTGCATCACCCTACAGACAAACCTTGCTGTGGGAAGATCCACAGTTCTTATCAGGCCTCAAGACTTCTCGAGTTGCACGAAGTTACAGCACTGTTAGAAAGGAAAAGGGAAGTTTCTTGGTATATGATTTGTTAAGTGTCACGACAGCTTGTAACGATGAGGAAAAGGTAGACCGAAAAATATTTTAGTGTAAGAGGCTGATAAAGAACCAGCATACATGCAAATTCATCATTCTTATCAATAAACCACTCCCTGCAGACTCTCCTGGTATGCTTACCAAAGATAAGGTGTACAGCTACCTCATGGGCTCAGTGTGAGATGAACCAGCACTCCCACCCTTAGGTCAGAACAAGACTTGAGTATCAGGCACTTATCTGCCTCGAGGTCCCACTGGAGTCTTGATATCTACATTTCTTCCTTTCAGAAATAAATGAATGGCAATATTTGCCAACAGATTTCTTAAAAAAATAAAATGAACTAGCAATTGGAATAAAAGATTAAAGGGAATTAAACCTAGCAGTTAATGCATCTGAATAGTTCATATTTTCTGCTAAAACAAAATATTTCAAACCTTGTTCTTACCTGAGAAGTTTAAAATAATTAGTCAAGGTCTCTGGACCACCAGAGTTAATTTTCTTTACCAAGTGTTGGGGAAGAAAGGATATTTCAAAGAATTGCTGACTTGCCAAAGCAATCATAGCATTTAAAGAAAATGGCCCAGGAAATGATATATCAATTATTCTGATACTAATCTTAGGAAAAAAAAATTAGAAAGCCAGAAAAATTCAGCACTCTATCAACAAGGAAATATGTGCTAAAAATAAATCTATATTGTTCAACATAGTTTCAGAGAAAGTAGTTCTTGTCAAACTATCTTCTTTAGGTTTTTCTTTTACAAGATAATAGGTCTGGTTGATGAAGGTAGCTGTGTTGTTACAGCATAATTAAATTTCACGGAGGCATTTGACATACTACACATGACACTGTGTTTTAAAATCCTGCATTGTATGTAATTAATAGAGCACAGATTACATTATTTAAAAGCCACTTGACTGATAGCACTCAAAATGTATGCATTAATGGAAAGGCATTAATTACCTGGGCCATTACTAAAAAGACGCTGCAAGACTCTTGATCCTAAACCATTTTAAACCCTTATATGAAAATAACCTGAACACTGAGCACAGTTTAAAGGGGACGCAAAGTTGATGCTCTGAAAAGCAATCAGGAGTCAGCTGTTAAAGTGTGCTAAATCACCTGGATTGGTGGCCTGAATTCAGCAGAGGTTTGAACACACTGAAATACTGTGAACAGGGAGTAAAAGTGTGTTGCAGAGTGGATCTGCCAGCCCACGTTCCCAGGGAAAAGCACCTGTGCATCTTTGGAAGCATAAAAAAATTCATCCAAAATGGATGCAGAGGAGAAACCCAGTTTTTGACATTAGGCAAAGGGACATAAGTTTGTATGGGTGTCAAGGTGATGCCCTGGAGAAGTGAAGGGGAATGGAGCTGAGTGGAATATTTGTATCCTATAGGGAGATTTGAGGGGCCAGAGCAGCTGTGGGAAAGGAGGCTGGAGAAGAGGGGAGTGAGAGTGGGAAGTGGGCACTGCTGAAATGTGGCTCCTGGTGTTGGCCCACTCCTATTCATAACCCTCAAGCCCATTCCCCGTCCTGCAGGTGTCTGACCATGGCTGCTCACATCCAGCACCCTTCCCATGGCCACACTCAGCTCCTCACCCTGCAGCAGCCGGAACAGACAAGAGGACTGGCACTCACCACTGGGGCATCAGTTTCCTCCTCTTTAAGGACCTCCTAGGCGAAACAAATAATGTACATCCTGTGGCTAGAGATTAAATGGTATTAGTGGTCCTTTCTGGCTTCAGAATCCATGAATCACCCCTCACTGCCTGGGTGGGCTTTTCTCCTTGGTTAAAGGTCTACCGGGTAAAAAAAATAGAGCTGATTTTTAATCTCTTACCAGAACTCAAACGACCTTGTAGGTCTGATAATCTTAGTCTGATTAACTTTGTGTTTCTTTGCTTGTTCAAATGGTATTTAGTGTTTCCCAGGGAAAAAGGACTGCAATCAGTAAAAGCACATAGGAATATTTTGTAAATATGTATATAACAATCCTATGTAATATTTATTTGCAACAGCCAGTATCTCCATGCTTAAGTTCTCCACAACATTAAAAGTTATGATAGTATTGCATATTTCACTTTGGCAGTACATACACTAAAATGGGAACAGTACAAAGAAGATTAGCATGGCTCCTGGGCAAGGGTGACACACAGATTCATGAAGTGTTAGAAAATATTTTTGAGCCAACAATATGCCCAGCAAGACTAGGAAAGTGATTGTCCCTCTGTACTGGGCAGTGGTGAGGCCACACCTTGAATCCTGTGTCCAGTTTTGATCCCCTTACTACAAGAAGGATGTAGAGATTTTGGAAGAAGACCAGAATAGGACAATGAGGCTGATGAAGGGTGAATGAAGGAGCACAAGTCTGATGAGGAGCAGTTGAGGGAGCTGGGGATGTTTAGCCTGGAGAAAAGGAGGCTCAGGGGAGACCTTGTCACTCTCTACAACTCCCTGAAAAGAGGCTGTAGCCAGGGAGGAGTCAGTCTCTTTTCCCAGGCAACCAGTGACAGGACAAGAGGACATGGCCTCAAGCTGCACCAGGGGAGGTTCAGGTTGGACATCAGGATGAATGTCTTAACTGAAAGGGCTGCCCAGGGAGGTGATGGAGTCCCCATCCCTGTAGCTATTCAAGAAAAGACTGGACGTGGCACTTAGTGCTGTGGTCTGGTTGACAAGGTGGTGATCAGTCAAAGGTTGGACTGGATGATCTTGAAGGTCTTTTCCAACTTTAATGATTCTATGATTTTATGATCACTTAATTTAACACTTTATATATCAGGAAGAATTTCAAGTTAGTATATTATTTTTAAACATTATAGTATAACAGCTAATTAAAAAAAAAAAAAAGAAACCCCCCCCCAAAAAAACAAAACAAAAAAAACAAAACAAAACCAACAAAAAAGAAAAACCACTCCAAACCCCAGACCTAAAAGCCTTTACCGGAATTTCATTTAGTGCATAGACCAATTAGTTAACTGCTCTGTGCTAAAGCAAATCTTCATCCCTTTAGTTTTCAAAATCTGAACTTTCACATAATTTTATTAATAACCAGTACCTTTATAATGGGCCAAATTAAGCCAGAATCCTTTGAGCAAGGGGTTATAATGTTTGGATTTTTAAAATCCACGTGAGACTTGAATTTGTTGGTTGGAATCCAGTACTAATTAAAATTAGACAAAATTCAACAGACCTTTGATAATTACATCAAAAGTTCATATTCATTTGATGTGGATTGTCTATATTTCATTGTTAGTCTCTTAAAAGATTATTTATGTACAAAGACTTAGAACAGAGTATTAATATTTAAAAAGTGGAACTAAAAGGGCAAACACTGATTCAGCATATGTTTTAATTTATTAAATGTTTGCTTTATTCTGCTCAAAACCATGACTTGTGACATTATTTTTTGCATGTAGAGTGATCTACAAAGATTCTTAGTAAAATATATTTCTAGTGGAACAAGAAGTTTAGCTTGTTTACTGGGGACTGGATTCAACAGCATTTGCTTAACAAGCTGGGTATTAAGGAACCACATCAGTCATATTTTCATTCCAAATTTGCCACTGGTTTACTGAGCAAAGTTCCTCCAGAGGAAAAAATCTGATTTCATAAAAGATCACACACACCAGCCCTAACAATCTGAGATGCTGTACTGAAAGTTGTCTGGAAATTCAGCATATTTTATGCAACTAAGTACAAAGTGCTTTCCTCACAGCTGAGTACATGGAAAGCAAACCAGTATTATAAAAGGGAGAGATTACCAAAGATGTCTAGACATGGAGAAAGTATGACCTCCGTTAGAACACTCTGGTATTTACTTTTTCTTTCTAGAGAGAGATATACAGGACTTCGTGATTTCAGTATGCAAGGCAGCAGGGTTTCTGAGCAGTTCAGCAAAAATCCTCAGTTGACTGCAGGCTGGGAAAAATAAAAAAGAAGGAATGTGAATGAAAATCATCTCTGAGAGAAAAATAGCAGAGTGCAGCTAGTTTTCATTCCATCATGCAGATGGTGTTTATTGGATTTTAAAGGTATCCATATTAAAAAACCCAACTCAACAAAACCAGCCCCCAAACCACACCAACATTATAAAGTTCCAATTATTGAGGAAGAATTTAAATGGCAGTTGGCTGCAGACTGCAGACAAGCAAACAGAAACCTTGTTTCAAACATTGTCATTCCTCTACTCTGTTCTCATGAGAACCCACCTGCAGTACATCCATATGTGGGGCTCCCACAAAGGAAGGACATGGACCTGTTGGAACAAGTCCAGAGGAGGCCAGAAAGATGATCGCAGGGTTGGAGCACCTTGTAAGATGGGTTGTGAGAGTTTGGGTTGTTCAGCCTTCATGGAGGCTCCAGGGAGACCTTGCAGCAGATTTCCAGTACCTAAAGGGGCTACAGGAGAGCTGGAGAGGGACTTTTGACAAGGATGTGTAGTGACAAGGGCAAAAGGCTTTAAACTGAAAAATAGTAGCTTTAGATTGGACCTAAGGAAGAAATCTCTGCAAGAGTGGTGAGATACTGGAACATGTTGCCCAGAGAAGTTGTGGATGCCTCATCCCTAGGATTGTTCAAGCCCCAGGATGGGGCTCTGAGCAACCTGGCCTAGTGGAATGTGTCCCTGCCCATGGCAGGAGGGTTGGAACTAAATGATCCTTAAAGTCCCTTCCAAAACAAACCATTCTATGATATATAGGTAGTTCAGGGTCCCAGTTTTCCTTTCATACATATTTGAATCTCTTACTATATTCAAATATTTTGTATATTTTTAATGGTACTCTTTAAAATATTACCTTATTGCACAGATGGGAAGTCGAATATGATTGTTGCTCTTCTGCTTTAAAGTCCAATGATTTAGAGATTTGAGAGATGTCTGCTGAAAGACACATTGACACGTAGTTTTGCATAAGAAATTATCAATAAAGATTCTTAGTTTAATTAGGTAATACAGTTAGCTTGCTGGCTGATCATTTAACATTTGTAACAGCTCAGTTCAATGTAGGGCTCCCATCAGTTCTCCTTGTGGTTACGTGTGTTGAGCCCACACGCAAAAGGAGTGTCCCAGACTGTGAGTTAGGTAGTAAGAAATGCAAAATTTCTGGCTGACTGTTCATGCAAAATACGATGTTTACAAACAAGCAACACAGGAAAGCTCAGTGTATTTTCTATATTGCAAACTCTTGTCCACTCAAACTAACCCAGTTTCATGAACCAGCCTGGCTGTAGAAACTTTAGGTAGCCCTGAGCTTAACTCAGAAGAGTGAATTCCCTTGAGCTGCCGCAGAATTGTTCCTGGTGCCTGAATGGCTCAGTTATCTCTACATTATACGCTTGCCCACAGTAAACATACTCACAAAGAGTGCAGTAGAACCAGTCCTGATTTTACTTGGGCAACCATTCTTTTGTTTTTAATCCCACAGTGTTTTTGTTTTGATCACACACCTTGAACTTCTGCGACGAATAGGGGAAGAGGTCTATAAAACTTTGTTTATAATACAGCTCCATTCAAAATACCATCCTGACTGAGTCCTGAGCTCAGACCTTGTTATGAGTGAGGTAAGGACACTGGTGGGGTAAAAAATTATTGAATGTATACAGGTAATTAGAGCCTGCATTTTTGCTTACACAAAGGGCTGTTGGAGGCAAGAACTCAGGCTAATGTTCTTTTAATATGTTATCTTCAAATGTAGTGCCTTGGAGGCACTGTGTCTATATAAATAAAACAAAAGCCAGAAATGGCAAAGTATGGACAGACAATACTGAACTCCTTAAGGTGGCAAAAGGCAAGCAGTATAGTTTGTTTTCATTATGTGTGATTCCCAGGACCTGCAGCAGACTTCAGCAGGGGAAACCTACCAGAGAAGTCCTCTAAGGAGCTCTCTAGGAGTAGAGAAGGGTTATTAAAAAGACATCACTTCCAGGCTGTGACAAACTTCTTGACACAAGGTAAAGGTGACTTTTCAGAAGTTTACAACTAGTTTGATAAGATTTTCAGAAGTTTACAACTAGTTTGATAAGATTTTCAGAAGTATATCATTAAGCACCTCTTGAGCACTGAGGTTAAGCTTTTCTCAGCCAGCAAGTTCTTGAGCCAGACTGTGAATGTGCCAAAATTTCAAGAAGTAGCTGGTAGCTTACACTTTAATACTCAGCATAACAATACAACCTAATCATACAATTTAATCATAGTCCCAAAGATAGCTGAAGTTCTCCAGGAAAAAACTTCATGTGTATGCCAGACACTTGAAATGAAAAACTCTATGCCAAAAGCTACAAAGCTATCTGAAAGCAAGTAGCTCATAATTAGAATGGTTATTGTCCAACACAGTGAAATAATCCTATTGGAAAGTCAATTCAGTGAAACTGTAATTTTCTTTAGTATAAAGCAACAATTCTGATGACAATCTAGTCAGGAAAATGTCTCATCTCAGGATAGAAACTAATCAGTATTTACCTGTGAAAGAAAGAGAAAAAAAATAAATCCCTCTTCTTAGAGTAAGCCATAGATGTGCAAGTCTGATGTTTTCTCTGGCTAAGGTTTTGTATAGAGGGGTTTGCAATTATATTTTTAAATCTAAATTTTAACTCAACATGTAAAGGAGTATTTAAGGGCAATTTTAAATTATCAGGAAGAGCAACTCCTGAACTGGAAAGTATTTAAAAACTAACTACTGACAATTCTGCTCATGCAAGTCCATGTAACTCACTTTGTTGCTACATGAAAGAGAATTGATGAAAACAACATAAGTGGAAAATACAGTTCTCGATAAAATAGAAATGAGGGAAGGTATTAATGTCTCCTTCAAATGGGTATATTTATCTTTGATATTAATGTGATTTCCATTTGTGCATGATAAAAAGATCTACATTAGAATTCTAAGGGTGAAGTGTTGACATGGTTTCCCTTTTTATACTCTCAAATGACTGTGGCAACAGTTTCGTAGAGTATGTTATTTGATAACAGACATTTAACTATCAGATTAAGAGGTACATTAATGTATGTAGATGTTGACATATCCACATTTGCACCCATAATTACTTGCAGATGTGGACTCTGTGCACAAAAATGGCCGTATTTTAGATACTGCTCCTCAAGTCTACAGAATAGTTTTATTCTCAAGTGATTTTGGTATGAGATTGTTTAAAACACTCAGATTCCAGTTAGGTTTGTGGCCCTGACTCAGGCAGGTGGTTTTTTTTTGAAATTTCACCTTGAAAGCACACTTGGAGTTGCCACTTTTTGAATGTACACAGGAATTCCATCTGCCTTTTCAAATTAGCACGTCTCAGCCTTTGACTTTTTATCTACAGGAAGGTTATTTTGAGACGTTTCTTCCTGTACTTAGAGGTTTTACTCTCTTACTTTGCCCCCCTTGGAGCTCTTCAACTCTTCTGTCTAATCACAGAGTGTTCTTCATGGTGCTTTGGTTACATGCAAAGCAAGAACAAGCAAACAGAAGCTGTTTGGGTACAACATCATATTTCTTATAAATCAGACTGAAAAAATAAGATGTAGCTCATTTATTTCACTACACTAAGAAACCCAGGAATCAGGAGAGAAAAAAATCCTCCAAATTCTGTCCCGTTAATTAGGATCAAAGAGAAGGTTCATGGTAAAGAAGACAGAGTAATAATGGTGGCAGTGTTTTCACAGTGGTGCTGAAGCATATTAAATACCAAGACACTGGTGTTTTTATGGCCTCATGGGATGGTAAAGAGACATTCTACAGTTATAAATAAATCTGTTTATTCATACAATGGTAGTCCATTGTATCTCTAACAGATCTCTGACTCTTAGAGTCAGCATAATTTTCTCTGCTTAAAAATTGAAATGCCTAAAAGTCTTCATCATGACTCTGAAAACAGGTCAGCTTTCCCTCTGGTGTTCCCTTTACCAGAAGCATCATCAGAAATCTCAGGAGTCTCTTGGCAAAGCTGACAGTGGCTGCCAGTGGCCGTCAGGTAAGGTGACTTCTGTGTACAGCTGTGAAGACACAGATGCCAGATGAAAGAAACCAACATTGAATAACTCCTAAATATCTCAGACTATCTGCCATAATTTCTGTCCTGCATCCTTTCATCCCTTCTGCTTGCCTTATGATGACAAACCCAAATGATTTGATCTGCACCTAATCCTCCACCAAATGATAGAACCTGACAGAGCCACAGGGGCCACAGATTAACTCAGGAAATTGCTTTTCTAAAGAGGCCACAGAAATTGGATGCCAAGGACACTACTGTCATTATTGATCTCCTTCCTTCCCGTCATCACTGCACTGAAATGGCGCTGACAGCCTGATTTCTTTTTGTAATATGGTATAAAGTTAGGGGCAGTTTTGATAAAAAATGAATATGGAATCATGATACGAGGAACTTTGGGATAATGCCAATGCTTATTGTGAAAGACACAGCTTCAGATCATTAGAGTTTCTTTTATTGTGCAGCCTGAGAAGGTCCTAGGAGTGCTGCAGAAGAGACACATCAAGGAATTAATCTTTGGTTTTCACATGCCAATCAAAGTTAGGATTGCATACTCAACAGCAGCTGAGTTTCCATGCTGCAATGCTTCTGTTAGGGTCAGTTACTGAAACGTTTTCTCCTTTGCACAGGTGGCAGATGACATTCTTTATGCCCCATTCAGTACAAAAATTAGAAAGAAGAGAGGCATAAAAAAAGCTAAAAAATAAAACCAAAATGCTTAACACTGAAAGATAAAAGCAAGAGAAAACAAAGTGCAAATGTTAGATGTTAGTCATGTTGCTTACCACACCGTTGAAGATGTTGAGATATTATAGTGATAAGTGTAGTAGAAGAATCCATCTAGAACAAGGGTGGACTTGTCCATGGAATTTTGGTGTTTCTACATTCAACCTTCTCAAAATGCAATGCAATTGCACCTTCCACCATTGCAATTAGTTATTTCATTGGTATGTTATGAAACTAACAAATGCTTGTACATTATTTGGTGTTCTTCAGAGAGAGGGAGGATTTTGAGCTACACCCATTAAAGATGAAACCAAGTGTTATAGAGATAAAAATACCAAGGAACAGCAATTCCAAATGGAAAATAGATGTTCAAGGAGACTCAGACTTTAAGAAAAGATTGTAATAATGCAATAACTTGTTTGGGTCGGGACCATTTTCTGGAAGTATAGCAAAATAAATCTTCTAGAATGCGAAAATAATGTAGAACCAGAACGTAGCCAAAATACTTTCTATTAGACTCATTATATGATTTATGATTTTGAAAAGCTGGTCACAGAAAAGAAACCTAAATCAAGCAAATAGAAACTGATTCCATTTCAGATAAAATGATAAAAAATCAGATATTCAGGTAAGCATTTACAATTCAAAAGGACAAGGTTTGACGAACTAATGGAAATGTTTTATAAAGTCCATTAAAACTAGAATCCCAAGGGATTTGGCCATGGAAGAAAGCTGGCATTTCAAAGTCAAAAGTATTGAACCTTACAGAATATTCTACCTTGAACTAGAGAAAATTTTGAAAGAACTCTCAAATAACCTACAAGAATAACCACCCCAAGAAGTCTGTAGAAATAAGTAGGAGAGACCTAAGAAAAAGATTTAGCAGGAAAAAAATCTATGAACCAAGAAATTAAAGATGAAACTTTAAACTGTCAAAATAGAATCTATGTTTGGCCTGGAAGAAGATATTGAACCATATGGTATTTCCTTTTTGAGCCATATAAATTGAAACTAAAATGCAGAAGGAAAGAAGTTGGGCAGCTTTGCAGTCAGGGTAAAACAGAGATTAAAGATAATCTAGGTGTGGCCAAAAATGAAACAAATTTTGCCTCAGGTTTCAAAAAAGGACAATTATGTTGATTTGGGAGGAAAAACAGAATGTTTCATGGCAGCTTTCACACCCTTAAGATAACACACCCTTGTTATCTCAACTGTGGTGGAAATAGAAGTCATGAATCTTAATGCTCTCAAGTCAGGGGGATTAGGTGGTCTCTCTTGCTGGATTTATGAGAACACACCTTTCCAATCAAACACCAAATACTGTGCCTATGGTTAAAAGAGGAGAAAGTAATCAGGCATCTGTAAGCCTGTAACTCTGTACATTGCTTTAGGACATATTTTGAAGGAAAAAATATTTAAAGACAATTTAATAGGATGTAAAACAACAAGGATTTAATCAAATGTAGAACATCCTAGACAGAGTTTCTAGACAAAGGAAATGCACTGGATTTCATACATCAAGACTTCAGGAAATGGTGCCAACTCTGAAGGTTGTAATTTAAAATCAAAGAAAAGAAAGAAGAATCTGTGATGTTGAGTATGAAACTGTCAGGCAACATTGGTAGAGGAACTGGAGATGAATTACTGGTAGACTTCTTCAAGACTCAGTATTGAAACAGGTGATGATTAATAGTCTAATGTCTGCTTTTCACTCAGGAAGCAAGAGAGCAAGATACCAATCTCCTTATACCTCTCAACTGGGTGCTTTTATCAGTAGAGGACAACCAGGAAATCATATAAAAGAGCTGTATATTCTTGAAGAGTGACAGGATAGCAGCTCATAACACAACGTTCTGCTCTAAGGTTAGAACTCATCAGCTGAAAAGGACGTGAAAGGACCTGAGTGGACTAGCTAATTGCAGGTTTATATAAGTTGCCAGTACAGTGAAAACTCCCACAGTCTATGGTGGTACTAGATTTATTTCTAGACGAGCCTGGGCACTGTATGAGGTCTTGCAATGCTTTCAAATTTCTCATTATAGATGTTAAAGATTTATGAATTAAAACTTAAACAGCTGTAGAAAAGGGGCACCAGATTACCATGCTGGGGTCCTACATGCTGACTGAAAGAGCACAGCCAAGTTAAGAGAAATAAGACTGAAAGGTGATGCACTTTATATCTGTGAATATAGGTAAGTTAAATATCAGGAAGTACTAGTCACTGTCCTGCAGAGCCTCTGCACCTTCTTGGCACCATCAAATTTTGTAGGTGAGTCAAGGAGTTTCTAGATTTATTTCGTTTATCAGAAAGCAAGATTATAGCTGATATTTAGGTCAAATCTTATATTGCCTTAGTATAACTTGCTGACATAATGCTGCATTGTGGTCAGGCTTCTGCGTATGACTTTTGTCAGAGTTGCAACCAGACACTTTAAAAGGAAATAGCCTGGAAACTATTATAAAATGGAAAAATCTTAACTTTATCTTCCTTGAAATTCATGTCAATAGACTTTGCCATCTCTAGAATAATATGTTCTGTATTTCATGGCTTCACAGGATCATTAAAAAATTTCAATATTTTCTGTTCTCGCTCACCTACTCAGTCTCATTTCTATACTGTACCTGAAATTTTACTGCTGTCATTTTCTACAGTCTTACAAATACAAATACATTGTAGAAGTTAGCAAATGTAATTATAATTTTAAAATCATGGTATTTCCTTAAAAAACACACATAATAGTGGTGAAAACTTTGTATATAAACCTAGTCCCCCACCCCAAACCAAAACTAAAACTAAAAAAAACAAAAAAAACCCCAAAAAAACTAAACCAAAACAACAAAAAAGGAGACAGTTTTCACAAATTAAAAATGTTTATTTTAAATTTGCTCCGCCGTAAATAATTCTAATTTCTTTATTTTCTCTGATATGATACTCAAAAGGACTTGGAAGTTATAGTGTACTCTAACTAGAAATAAAAATGTGGTCAATGATATTACATGTACATGACCTTCTGTTTTGGAGCTGCACCTTCTTTTTTCAGATGATTTTGGTCATTATTTTCTAATTTCTATCTGGAGAAGGCCAGACACAAAAAGTGAGATTGGGGAAAATCACACTGGTCACTGAGAAAAAGAAAACTCCAGTCACAAAATTAAACTGCTTGAAGAAGCAAAAACAGAGACGTGGTGTGGCAGTGAGGTCCATCAATGACACAAGTTGTGGGAGGCAGGCATGAAGAGCTGACCTGGCCACCTCACTTGGCAGTCTGAGGAAACCATTATGTTCTGGCCAAAGAGAGATAAATACAGGGAGCTGAAGAAGTCCCAGTATGAAAAATGAAGTAGAGAAAGTCAGAGAAGTTAAGGGTAAAAAGCTCTCAGGGTCTGTAATGTCACCTGTCCATTAATAGCTGAAGCACTCACTGAGTGCAGGGGCAGAGATAACTGCCTGGCCCTTCAGAAGTGAAGGCTGCCTTCCTCAGGACTAGGAAGGAACTGAGAAAGAATTGTTTTCCTTCTTATCACCAGTGTTGTCCATTTCCTTTTTGGTCTATGGGCTTTTAATTTTTCCTGTTCTGTTTCTGTCCCTCCTCTTTCAAGTTGCCCCTCATCTAACTAAAGGACAAGTGAAAAAGAGTCACTGAAACAAGGAGACTGAGCAAATTGAATGATTTGATAGTCTGGAAATTATTAAAGAAGTTCTTTCTGGTATAGCTGTAAATACAGCCATAAAATCTAGTGTTGTCAGATGTGATTTTTTGACTTTGAAAAAAACATTGCTTACAGTTGCCCTCAAATTTTTGTCCTTAGCAAAACTAACTCCAGTCACTGAATAAAAATAATGAGTTATCCATGACCTAAACAGCAGTGTTTACCCACCTTTGCAAAGCAATCTGGGCTGCACAAAATCTGTATGGATGTGAAAATGAAAACACCAAAGTCCAGGTGTCTATTCGTGGTCTAAATTCAGGTGCACTCTTAGGAATTCTGTAGGCTCACAACTGGTGAGCATGAATCTTTCATCAGTTGCAGAATGGGGATGGAGCATTCTAAAGGATTACTACTTTTATGTGCTATTTTGAGAGAACAATTATTGTTCGTGTGAATCAGTAATCCAGTGGTGTTTTATAGGCAATCAGTTTTGTGATATTTATTCATTTCCTCCATCCCCTGTCTAAGCAGCTTAGGGAATTTCAGGGTGGAAAAATGAGAAAACTATGAAAAACACATAGTTAAACATTCAGGCACGAAACACTGAAGTAAAGGTTTAAACAACCTAAATAAAACTAATATGTATTCTTGGCATATGGATCAAGTCCAAATCTGAGACAACATTTTTCATTTCACCATACAATAATACAAATCTAGTTTCAAGGAACAGTATCTGTAAGAAATAGCTGGTATTATAATTTCTTAGAGTTCTTCTTTCTCAAAAAACAAAATTTCTAATTAATAAATATAATGGAGAATATTGCTTATATGAAGTCTCTCCCAAAATAAAGCATTTAAAACGAAATACCATGCTAGGAAAATTTGGCATGCATTAGAGAAGCTTGCTATGCAGTGATGAAATACTCATTTCCACTCTATTTCCAAGAACAGGGAGTCTGGTTTACCAAACTATCTGGGTCTACATCCTTGCCACCAAAAATATTACAGGAAGCCAAAGATGGCTGGCATTTTTCTGTCCTGACCTGGGTGGGTATGATGATCGTAGAAGATTTACAAGAAAGTACTTGACAATCTGTTGTTGCTCTCACATCAGCCTTCATAGTCAGCCCATACATCAGAGAAAGGCAGAGGAAATGGTTGCTCTGCCTAGCGTGGGTTGCTTTTGAACAGCTCAGTGAGGTGTCCAAACCAGACCTATGAACTGAGATGGCCTAATGTGCCCCATGAGGCCATGGATCATTTCTGCTGCATAAAGGCCTCCACTGGTACACCTCTTTCAGCTTTGCAATCTGAGTCTAGGAGTAAACTAAATTACCTGAAAATAATTCAGGCATTGATGTATGTAGCTTGTTCATGGGCTGAGAAGCAACAAGGACACTACCCTGTTCTCTCTTTACATTTTTTTAAAATCACCTCAATCCTTAAAAAAAAGCACAACAATCAGCTAATATGATTTAAATGGTTTGGATTTTCTGTTGAATAGAATGACTGTGCACATGGAGACACGTACAAATATACATATCTATGCAAATTCAGAGAAAAGCTGACACGTCCTTTTACCTTTCGTGGGAGAATCATTAAGTTTTATGTGCAGACACCTCTGTTTTACATCATAAAGCTAGCAGTAGAACTACCTGGTTTTTCTAAAATCTTCCCTCAACCTCCAAATAAAGTAGTAATTGCTGATGCTTTTAGTACAGAATCACTTCATTAATCCCAGATACTACCCCCATATATGAATCCATTATAACTCAGTTCTGGGATTCATTAATTGACTTAGTTAGTTTGATCCCTAAAAACCCGTAATTAAAAATGTGTAAAATATGTTGAAAAGATTTGTTGCAAGAGGACATTGCCTGAACAATGGGCATATAAACCTTCAGTAAGGCTTGTTCCTGAGATTTTTCTGTTTATCTTTAAAAGGCTTTAGAAAGTTTGTACTTAAAAGGAGGCAAGGAGAGGAAAATGTGTGAAAACCAAGGAAAGCAGATAACCTTTTATACCAAGTTATTTTCATTTATCCATGTGACTTCATCTAATTCAAATACTCCACTGATATGTGTCAAAAAGCATACGTAGCAAAACAGGCTGCAATCAGGGATTAAAAAAAGAAGGAAGTTCCTAGAAATTCAGCCTGAATTCAGCTCTTTTTGAATCCCAAATTGCACTTTAAAGTGTCACAGCTTTGTCCTTTATGCCAGGTGGAGTACCTGTTAAGAGAGAGAGAGATCTTCCACCTTGGAGGAAAGTAAGCATCCTTAGTGTACGCAGCACCCAGAGGAAAAAGTGAGAGAAGGTGAACTGCTGAATATGTATGTGTTTTAATAAAGCATTTCATTTGGAAAGTTTTTGCAGCATTCATACAGATTGAGTTTTAGGGAGGAAGTGACTCTGCAATCAGTGCCTGGACTGCTCTACTGTCAGAGGAAATAAGTGAAACTAAAATGAAGTGATAATATACTGTAGGAAATTTAAGAGAAAGAAAGGCAGAGGAAAAGTGGCAATCTGGGACCATACAGTTGATCCCCAAAATAGACACAATGACCACTGCCAAACTAGCTGCCAAAAACAGTAGATTGTAAAATTACCTAATACCTATGTCATGTTTACTTTATATTTACAGTGGGGAATGGGCTCCCCAACAGACACAACACTCAACAGTATTTTTGTTCACTGTCACTATCATTATCCACCATCTGCTCTGCCAAATTTCCTTTCTGTTCTTTTTTGTGCATTCATCAGCACAGTAGTAAGTAACTACCTTAATGACTGCAGCATATTGCTTCTAGATTAGCAGCAGATATTGTACTACTCCTGACTTATAGACAGAGCTGTAAGTAGGAGACCTGGCAGGGGGTTCCATTTAAAATCCTTTCCCCTTTGCAAAAAGAAACAGAGTAGCTAGGAAAATTTTGTCCCAACTCACTAGCAGGGATGTGATCTATGGTTTGGCTTAAAAATAAAAAAAAGTACCTCTTTCTGTGAAATTCAGTGAAGTACCCGCCAGCTTCACAGAGATGGCTGAATTCTGACAAGATGCCTTAGTGTGATGGGTAGCCTGAAATACTGGCAGAGAGCTCTGCTTACTTTGCTCAAACCCACAGATAGCGAAACCACAGATTTGAGAAAAGGGCAGCTTTTGAAAAGGACACGTGTTTGCTGACTGAACTTTGTGGGTTAATATGGTGACCTGCAAGCACAAGAAGGCCTTTTTGTCTGTGCAGTCTGTGGGTAGATGTAGCAGCGGGTGATCCAATCCTGGCACATCTTTACTTATTCTTTGCTTTGAGGCCATCTAAAGTGAGTTCTCCAAAACTTATCTCAGTGGTCTTTTTATGTGTGATGAGCAGACTTTTTGTTGCTGAGCTTAGTCAAGTACTGAAAAAGTACGCAGGGGTGTTTTTTCTTTCTAAGAAACAAAACAAAACACCCTTTCCAAACATCTTGCACCAAGATAGGGGCAGGCAGGGGATGGGAAGGGAAGAAGCTAAGCAAACGGGAAAAAAAATTACAAAGAAGAGCCAAGGGAAATTTGGACTCGAGTGACTCCTCAGGACTATCATGGTGTAAGGAAATACAGCAGAAAAACACATAGATGTATATAAATTCAAAATATATTATGGAAAGTTTCCTACTAAAAACACATTCAAAAATAATTACTTGTGATTCACAAAGAGAGGAAAAATGAAGTGATCTTAAGCTTCAGGGATCCTAGGATGGAGTGTTGCCAGGCTGTTTGAATGCAGGCAGCTTCAATGCATCCCAGACAGGCGATGGGCTAAAAGGCTTAGGAGCCTCATTCTGTTCCCACTAAATTGAACAGTAAATTTGGACTTTGAAACAGGCATGGAGTGAACATTGTACATAAGAGTCAGGGACAGCAGAAGTTAGCAATGGTGTGAGAGCTTTGTTAAGATACTGGCGCCTGGATCTGTCAGTGAGATGTGCACTCCTCCTGACTAACTGTCCCTGAGACTGATTCCATCAACCTGTGGAAATGAATCTGTAAAAAGGGAAGACCAGAACCCAAACCTTGGAACTATCAGCATTCAAACAAACTGGTGCCACACTGACACTTTCTTAGGGCTTTCACAGCTCAGACTTGTGACCTGACTACAGTAGGGAAAGATAAACCAGAAGGGACTTCACTCTTCTGCAGTTGTGCTAATACACACTGATGTGGAAAGTACTGCACATTCCTTTAATTTAGTTGCAGAATAATTGCAAACTCATGCCAGTCTACTCAGCAAGTTTATGGATTGGCTGCAAGTGCTTCTCAAGTTTTAAAATGTGCAGTTGCTGAAAACATATGAGAAGCTCACTGGTACCAGCCTATTAGAGCTTCAGAGTTTTCTGGACAGTCTCCTTCAGGTATGCCTTTTCTGATTAAGTCACATGTTATAAAGTGTAAAAGCAAACATTGCTAGAGGATTATTAGCCAAATATTACTCTTCTCTATACAGTAGCATTTGAGGAGCTTTCAGGGTTGCGTGTTTTCTCTAATTACCTGTGATAGGATGTTGGATGCTACTATTTTTTCTCTCTTGAAAGACACTCTTTGGTATTTTTGGTGCTTTTATATCTATCTATCTATCTGTCTATCTATCTATCTATGCTTACAACTTTATTGTCATACTATAAAATATGGTAATTGGCTAAACTTCCAAAATTAAGTACCCTTTTAATGTGGCTCAGGGTTTGAGATACCCAGCCCTGAGATTCCTTCTAGGGGTTCTAATTTCATAGTGAGGTGCATTAACTGGACAACTGCAAACGGAGAAAACTATTGATCACATGGGATAAGACAGAGAGTCTAGAGAAGTGAAATGCATACTCTGAGCTACAGCAGCGGGAGGTAAAGCTGATACTGATGTTGCAAGTGGGTCTAAGTGGCACAGCTCAGAAGTATGTGGTGTCAGCTCGTGGAAATGCACTGGAAGGAGGCTTGAGGAGGAAGTCTTGCAAAAACCAGGTCCCTTGGCATTAAGAGCTTTGAAAACCAGCAGGGACTGCTTAAAATAAATCCTCCAGTTTATAGACAGCCAACATGAAGGGCTCAGGCAAGTGTAATATGAGCATGGCTGCTCAATCCTGTGAGCGAACATGATGCTGCATTCAGGACTCCATGTAGTTTTGATGCTTTTCTCAGAGCTAATAATGGAACCAGCAATTCACTTTCTCCAGAGAGAAGAGCGGAAGGCATTTTAGCAGCCTGAATATATTTGTGCACAGGGCCAACAAAAATGGCAGGATAGATTTGGAAACTCCACATGGAGTTGTTTTTATGCACACAGAGCAGCAGCATTTAGATCCATATCGTAAAGAAAGAATGAATTTTTTTTGGAGCAGTTGACTGCAGAGAAGGGAGATGGTAGTACTCTTGTGGGTCCTATGTCCTTATAGATGTACAATGTCAGCTTCAACTATCTTAAACCAAACCCACAAACCCTAACACAGTCCTTCTTTTTTAATGACTTTCTGAACTTCAGCAAGGCCATATGCTTTAGGAGAGTAGGAATTTGCTACACAGGTATATTCTGAATTTTCCTAGCATCACCACTTATGTGCCTAGTTGAGAAAGTGATTCCTTTTACACCTCTTGGAAAAGGAGAGCATAATATTATAATTACCTTTTATTTTAGTACAACTCCACAGGGACACCTTTGCTGAGATATTTAGAAATTTAGATCTTGTAACAAAGTCTGCAGAAACCCTCCAGTTAGACACATCCTTGTCCCTCATTAATAACTCATCCTTCAAATTGTTGCAAATATTACTCTACCTAATGAGAATAGGGACTTCAGAGAAAGTGAAGGTGTACCACATAGTCACTTCATCACAGGTCTAATCCTCTTCTTAAAACTAGAGCATGCCTAGTTTTAAAAGAAAATTTAAGAAAACCGGATGCTGTAAGATAATGTCCAAATTCTTACTCAACAGATGAACCTATTATAGCTCAAGATGCTCTGCAACTCTGCTCAGCTGGACAAGGGACAGAAAATATAACAAAAGGCTCGGTGGTCAAGGTATGGGCAGAAAGAGATCGCTCATCAGTCACCATCATGGACAAAACAGGCTCAACTCAGGGGAATTAGTTTAATTTACTTCAAATCAAATCAGGGTAGGATAATGAGAAATTATCTCCAAACTTCAAAACAACTCCACCACCACTGCAGCTGTGTCCTCTTTAGTGGGAGGACTCCTCACACTCCTCCCCTGCTCCAGTGGGAGTCCCTCGCATGAGCGACAGTCCTCCATGAACTCCTCCATGAACTCCAGTGTGAGTCCTTCTCACGGGATGCTGTACTTCATGAACTGCCCAAATGTGGTGCCTTCCACAGGATGCACTCTCTCAGGAACAGACTGCTCCAACATGGATTTCCCACAGAGTCACAAGACCTTCGAGGACACCTGCTCCAACATGAGATTCCCACAGGGCCACAGGTCCTTCAAGCACATCTGCCTACTACTACTCCAAGGGCTGCAGGTGGCCCTCTGCTGCATAATGCACCTCCAAGGGCTGCAGGGGCACAGCTGCCTCACCATGTTCTACACCACGGGCTGCAGGGGAATCTCTGCTCCAGCACTTAGAACACTTCCTGTGCCTCCTTCCTCACTGACTTTAGTGTCTGCAGGGCTGTTTCTCTCACATGTTCTCAGTCCCGTCTCTTCAGCTTTCATTGCCATGGTTTTTTTCCCCTTCTTAAGTATGCTGTCCTAAGGATGACACCACCATCAGCAATGTGCTTGGCCTTGGCTAGAGGTAGGATCCATCTTGGAACTGGCTGACATTGGTTCTGTTGGACATGGGGGAAACCTCTAGTAGCTTCTCACAGAAGCCACCACTGTGTAGTGCCCCCGCTACCTAAACCTTGTCACACAAACCAAATGTAATCCAAATTCTTGGGTTGGAAGCTTGTAGGAATGGTGTGGCTATTCTGAGACTGGGATATACTGGGATATACAATATGCTTAAGGCAACTGTCTAGTTGACTGTTTAACTCATAGTACAGACTAATGTTACCATTCCTACTCAGGCTATCACAGCACATTGCAGGCTGCTTCTTTGGTATCTCAAACAAAGCTGTGTGTTATTCAATACATTGCTTTGCAATGAGAAACTTTTTTAATTTTGTCTTTTCTTTCAGACTAGGATTTTGCCAGAATTGCTTCCTTTCTCTCCTTTCCATACCCTTAAGGTACAACTAGAAGAGATGCATTTTTACATGAGTTCCTAAATGAGAACCAAGAAACGCAATCTGGAAGGGTTTCACTAAGCATCACGAGTTTTTAAATTTCTATTTATCTGTGTGTGAGTACAGTAGGATGAAATTCACTTTAGACCTTTAGGGGTGCTTGAATTGTACTCAACCAATTGCCCTTCCTTTTTCACATAAGCTATTGAAGCATAAACTGCTCCCATATCCCCTAGGTTGAAAGGAATAATTTAAATATAGAATTACCCTAATTGAATTGTATGTACATGAGAAATTGTTTTCCTGTCATAAGGTTATCATAAAATAAACAACAGAATCTGCATGAAGTACACATCTGACTCATGGCTATCTATCCACAGGGCATGCTCTCTAAACTTAGTTCCTCTCTTTTCTCCTTCATGTGCTTCCACATATGAACAGAACAGAAAGACAAAAACATATCCTGATAAGGAATATATGCAAAGTATAGGATGAAAAGCCTTTGATGTACTCTATAAACAATATATCCAAATATCTCCCAGTGACAGAGACAAATTAGGAGAATCAGCAAACAAATGTTATAATAATAATAAAATATAAAGTATTTGAATATTAATGTCTATGATTACAAGTTTCATTAATCATTAATTTAGAGGTCATCAGGAGAGGATGGGGTTGGAATTTATTTGATGAAAAATAGAAGCATATCTTTGATCTAAATGCAAAGTCTAAGTTTAAAAAGTCTTATTGACTCCAGTCAGCAGAGAAAAGTAGGGGTTCTAGGCATAGTTCTTCTGTCCTATTTTAAATATTACTTTCATGGTGACTTAACCACTGAACTCAGGCACCCAGCTCTTGCCACTTAATATTGGGGGAATCTAGAAAACCATCTGAAAAACACCCTGTAGACTCCAGGTACTAAAGATCAGTATGTTGAATTCTATCATGGAGGTCTATGAGGTCTCCAAGGACACAGGATTGATACTTATTATCAGAAATTATTCTTTTCGTAGAAGGCTTGGGGAACACTCAGACACATTTGCAACTTATTTTGCCTGTAAAAGGCAGAGAGGACTGTATTATGAAGATAATATAGATAATTACTATTATGAAAATAATATGGAAAGTGACTAATATGATTTTTGTGAAGCTGTGATCACTATAGAACACAAAAATAGAAATGTGGAAAAATGTAGACTTTTAAACCAATCATTTGGCCACATATTCCTAAGAAAAACTGAATCACCTTACTGTATAAGTAACTATCTGGTTTCATTCAAGAGAGGGAAGATATAATTTATATCATGGAGCCATTAGCATAAAAGTATGTAATTCACACTATATCCTGTTCCATTTTTCACTAAGACAAAAATGAACAAAAAGTCAGTGTTTCTTACATCATGCTTAGCAGCTCTCAACAGCACACAGGAAGGAGTTTGGAAAAAATTATTTGCATCAAGGAGTAGAAGGTTGTGGCTAGCCAACAGCAACAACCATGGAAACTGTGTTTGTTAAAAAATATTTTACCAATTTTATCTATACTTTTAGTCTCTATATGAAAGCATGAAGATGGTAGGTAACACCTCCAAGGAAAAAAAAGTATCTTTATTTTTTTATGATTTCTTCACCAGAAAACCTCACACCTCAGCTCTGCCAAGAACTTAAAACCTAATCAATATTCTCACAAAAATTTCAGACACCAGCATAAACTTTGTGTAGATTTCCTGCAAAATGTGCAGCATTTTAGCATGCAATCAGTACAAAGATATTGATGAGACAGATCTCTGCATTATTTGCCAGAAACTAATCAAAGCAAAAACAGAAACAAGGAAAAAGGCAGTAGGATGAATGTAGAATGTGGAATTATTGGTTCTTTCTCATCTGTAGTATTTTGCAATAAAGTATTGAATCTTTAGGATTTATTAATCGTTAACACTAGTAGAAATCAATCGCCAAGCACTTTGATCATTACATTAGTTTATCAAACATATGTAGGTTATGCTCCCAACAGGACAATTCAGCAATGTCTTGAAGGAATCCTCTACACTATTGGACTTTATTCAATGATGGCTCAAACCAATTTTGGTCAGATGCTTAAGAACTGTTTTATCACATTTGTACATATTTGAAAATCATGGTTCCTAGATTAAGATTAGCATTGAAAGCCATTAAGATTCTGTGTGTTTCTGTTCAGAATTCAGCATTGTTTTGCTAAAAGTTTCTTTTCTTAAGAGCTGGATAAATTTATTTTTGAATCAGAAACTTGTGCATGTGTAGTTTAGGATCTCATTCCCTTTTTGCAGATTAATGCTTTTCCTTTACTTGTTCTACATACCATGAAAACTTCTAGAAAACTAAATTACATTTTGAATTGCCTTTTGCTTTTCTTATTGCTGCTTTTCACATAACCTATTTGTTCTTAGTTGATGCTGTCATGGGTGGCATATACTCAGCACGAGAAAAATATTCTGCATAAGTGTAGTAACTCGTTGTGTATGTTTTACAATTTGGCATTCTTTTTCTTCAGTACAGAAGAAGATAGCCAGACTATTTAATCACTGCCTTTATTAGCAAGTTGTGGTATTGTGATTTTTTTTCTGTTTATTTTACCTGATCCATCAAGTTATAATTTATATTAATCCTATTGTAACTTTAAGCACTGCGTTGTTCTTGAGTCCTAGAAAGCTATACAGGATATAGCATATAGCATATAGGTTTAGCTATTTGTTTAGATATACCTGTATGATTTAGCTTTCTTACAAATAATCTACAATGTATATATATTTTTAACTAAGTCCATTAATTTTATGTAATATAAAAACATGTTTCATAGGGATGAAAAGATACGATGTTCAAATATTGAAGGTCAGAAGGACATATCAGTCACCAGGTTTCCTCTTCCACCCCTAAATTGAACCTGTATCAATAGCTTTGTGAGACAAGATTTATAGACACCAAAAATACATTTTTCAACAAGCCATCACTTTGATTTGTGGAGCAGGAGCATGCCAAATTGGAAAGTCTATAAAAAGTAGTGCTGAGTCCCTGCTTTGTCCTTGTTGACAACAAGGATATCTTGCATGATTATGGCTTTCAGTATTAAAAAAGAACTCAGGGCCCAGTATTTGCCAGGTGGCCTGGAAGCCTGGTGGGGCAACATTTCCCTAAAGAGCTCAAGAGTTAACATTCCATTTAATCTCACTTCAGTGTAAACTTAAACTTGGCTACTTGCTGCTAATTTTTCACTTCACCAAATGTGAATTTAGCAATTTTTTCAACTTATAAATGGGGACATAGTAAAAGTCCAAATGTGTCGATGAGGACACGTCTAAAAAGCATGAAGATGTAACAGCTCTTTAGGGCCTTTTCACTGTTGCAGCCCCACACACACAGACACTCAGAAGACACCTTGAACAGTGAACAGAGGTGGATTATTCTTGTCTTAATGCATCAGAATGAGGACTATGTGACATGGTCACATGAAGCACAGCAACATACACATGAATGTCGCACTTGGACTGACATAACAACACAGGTACAGCTTTGCAGTCTAGTCATATGTATGGCTTGAAAACTCATCACCTGAGTTGATGCAGTGACAAAAATCTGGCCCCAAGATGTTCAGTAGTCAGCAGTTTGTGCAGACTACACAGTGGCCTAATTTTTCAGGCATACCCAGACTTGTATGCCTCAAAAGCATGACACAGAAGGCTTTTTCATTAGAAACAAGATATCTGTAGCTGCTTCTCAGCTGCACATAATTTCTAAGTGTGCTGTGTTTTGAAGTATGACAGCATTCAGGTGACCACAGGGAAAGCCTTCCCAATAAAATATATTGTTATGCATAGATAGTCTGGCAGTAGAGTACAGGAAATAGAACAGCAGTACTGCAGAGGTACTTTACGTGGTCTCATATATCCTGCATCTTGTATACAGGGTGTAATATTACTTTAGTAATGTACTGGAGCCACCAGAAGTGATACATGCATTTTCCTATTTATCCATAAAGTGCTTCTTGGTCTCTGGATCCAATGATCATTCTGAGCTTTCATGATGGTGATCATTAAATAAATGTGTCTTTTCAGCAACTTAGTTATGGCAGATAACAGTATCTGGTAATTTGTACAATTTTATAGACATTTATATAACTGTATAACTTCAATTCATAATATCCCTGGGAGGTAATGTAGAGAAGATGAAGTAGAAAGTAAAAGTGAATTGGTGTCGCCTTTTCTAATAATTGTAAAGCACATTATAATAAAGAATATTATAATGATAATCTGCCAGTACTCACCAGTCCATCTTCAAGCCCTTTTTCAGATGAGATAACAGTATGGCCATAGAAACAAAGTCACCCAACAGCACAGCTACAAGCTGCAGATCTCAGGCTGCAAATCTCACCGTAAGTGTTTAAAGCACTCAGTCACTACAAGAGACAACAGAATGCTCATTTATTAAATCTTTGTCCTAGGAAAACCACACAGAAAAAAATCTCATAAAGAAATATTATTTTGCTAGAAAGACACATCTGAGACTGAGTGTGCACTTGAGTGGTGAAAATAAACTAGGAGGTAGAAAATTTTCATTATGTAATGTAAAGACATTCCAAAACAAAGCTTCTTGGTCTCATTCTGAATCTTTCAGTCCTTATCAGTTACAAGATCAGCTATCAGGGAAACAGCTGTTCCACAATGACAATGGTCATAGATGTTGAAGTGCCTATGAATAAAGAGACTTTCCAGGATGCTTATGACAAAGAAGTCAATAAATTTCATTCAATAAGAAAACTGTCCTTGCAGTTTTTAAAAGAGTCAGTGTACTGTGATCTAAAATACACAAAAGGTTGATAGAGCTCAACAGTTTTATGTCATCTGATCTTTTTCAGTTGTTTAAACTTATATCATCTCTCCATAGCAGCTATAATCTCCATTAAGTTCCTGTTACTGAAAGAAGAAACAGGCCACAATCCAGCAAAGCACTTAAACACGGCTTAGCTTTAAATATGTGAAGTTGTACTGAAACCGATGAGAATACTCTCATGCTAAAAGTAAGCACATGCTTAAGTTGTCCACTGGATCAGGGCCATAAAATAATGCAGTTTTGCCAATAAATAACTTGTCCATCAGGATAATTTCCATTGAGACTCGTGGATTTTTTTTTGTTTGTTTGTTTTTATTTTTATAAAAAGCTACTTACTATCAAAAGACAAGGAATTTCTGATTTCTTGTTCTCATTTCTGATCTCTTGGGTGGTTTGGTGTAACAGTGGTATGAGATCAGAATCAGGAGTGAGATTTCTAACAGGACTATGTTTGATGTACAGGACCAATTTTATGTTCCAAGAGGCATTTACTTGTATGTGCATTCACACAAACATTCCAGAACCTGGAACATTTCTTAGCTGACTTAAGAAAGTTTCCAGAAAACAGACATACCAATTAAAGCTTCTGGAAGGATAGACCTAATTTGCCCACACACTATCCGGGGATCGTAACTAGATTTTTAAAATCCTTGTACATATTGTAAACCTGATGTTTCTATATGAGGAAGAAAGAATAGCTTAAGCATGCTTGTCATCTGAACATATCTCTTTTGTCAAAAGCTAGATGAAAGGGCTAAAATTGATTGGTTTCTTCTAGCTATCTTGGTAGCCTAATATACTTACTCTTCTTTATTGCTTTACCAAAAATAAAAGTCTGTTTGGTAAAACTTATGTAAAATAGTTTTACTTCTTACAAAAGCTGAAAAAAGTAAGATTTTTTTCCAATGGCCTGAAAGTCAATTAGGACTGCCAGAAGAGTGTGTAGGGAAAGCAGGAGTATGCCATTTGGCAGAGTGGTACAGAAATTGGTATCTCACCATCTAGAGCCAAATCTGGTGTGTGATGGAGCAGATCTCTCTGCTAATATATTGCATTTTTGAATGATGCCTGGAAAATTGTAGCATGAGCTGTAAACTGTCAGAGAGTGACACTGGAATTATAAACCCTTTAAAGCATTTAGACAAAATAAACAGAGACCAGACCATAAGAGGGATAATGGGCTTGTCTCCTTTTATTAACACTGAAGGGGAAACTTCAGGTAAGTCATATTCTGAGTGACAAACACAGACTGGTGAAAAAGCAGCTGTCTGGGAAACGGGTCCGACCCAACAGAACTCCATGTTTAAAATATGCTATGGGAAAATATTTCAAAGGTGTCAATTTTTCTTAGAATAAACATGCCGCGGGCAGAGGCACCACAACATAAACATTTTGCTTTCTGCTTTGCAATTACTTTATTACTAAATATGTTTTGTATTACAAAGTTAGAAATGTTTCTAATGATATCAAGGAAACAAATAATTCATAATTACTGCAGCTACTATCCAAGTGACTGAGGGTACTGTGAGATGTCGTAGCAGCAGATGGGCAGCACCTCACCTGAAGAGACATTTTTTCATGAATATACATTGGAAAGGGGATTAAAATGAAGAGTGTGTTGGGTTTGTGTGGCAAGGCTGTGGTAGTGGAGGCACTAGAGGGTTCACTTCTGTGAGAAGCTGCTGGAAGCTTCCCCCATGTCTGTCAGAGCCAATGCCAGCTGGCTCCAGGATGGAGCCACCACTGCCCAAGGCTGAGCCTGTCAAGTGACCGTGGTAGCGCCTCTGGGATAATGTGTTTAAGAAGGGGAAAAAACCCACAGCAACTGCAGCTGAACAGACAGGAGTGAGATAAACAGCTCTGCAGACACCAAGGTCAGAGGAAAAGGAGGAGCAGGAGGTGCTCAGGATGCTGTAGTAGAGATTCCCCTGCAGCCCATGTGAAGATCACGTTCAGGCAGCTGTGCCCCTGCACCCCGTGGAGGTCCACAGAGGAGCAGAGATCCACCTGCAGCACCTGGAGGACTCCATGCCAGAGCATGATAGAACAGCTTGGTGGGCAAAGGGCGTCCAGCTGGGGGCAACCAACCACAATGAGAAATATTGTTTGGAGTTACGGAGGCCAAACAAAATAATGAATATAGGCTCAACTCTGAAGAAGGAGGAGTCAGGGTCTACTTCCATTCACAATTTAAGGTTTCCTTAGGCAGCATTAAAGTACTATATTGTCTCTGCTGTTTGACATCTAGATGGCAAGTGATCACAGTATTCTCAGGAAATATTCACAACTTTCCTTTAACTAGGTTTATACTGAAATTTTTCAAGTCCAGCGATGACAGCAAAGCAGATGCTCCAGTGACATGGGGGAGCAGAAAATGGATTGTGGAGTGACCAGTAGAGAAGGATTTCTCTACATCGTGAGATTTGGGACTTCAGAGAGAGTAAGTTGAAGCAGGTGTATGTTGAAAGTGAGTTTTTCCCATTAGGGGCATTTGCAAATACAGAAAACAACAGATTTGCAGCTTAGCTACTTGCAGAGGTATAAATAGTCAGACAGCTAATTTGCAGCAGTTTCCAAAAGGTTAATTAAGCTGCTGTATTATCCTGTGAATACATAATCAACATCTGTGAAGCAGGATCTCGCTGGTCTTACAGGTGCCATGTCCTAAGTACAAATCAATTAGGCCACAGTGAAAACCTGAGCATAGGCTGGTGGAGAGATTATGCTAGTACAGGAGACGTAACATCTCCTACCAAGTTTTATCACAGGGCCAACATCAGAACTTAGCTGGAGTAAGGCTCCTGGGAAAAACAACTGGACCAGTCCAGTCAGCAAGTCAGAGCATTCTCTTCAGTGCTGATGAATTTTTAAATGGTTTTGCCTAGTATATCATGTGAAATGGACAAATGGACTTATAAAAAAAAAGACTGACAGCAAATCCACTCACATGTACAAACACTGTGAATGGCTTTTGTTTGTGCATTTTATTCTTGCAGTGACCTCAGCACTTGAATTTGCATCTTCTAGCCCTTGCCCGAATACTACTGAGGGAATTTATTTTCATTTTGAACAAAAATCTCTGAAGACATGCCTTTTCCTGTTAAGTTCTTGATAAAATGTATGTATTTCTAATGAAGAAACCAATTTTTCAAGCATGAAAGTTTTCAGAAATTTGTTTGAAAAAAATTCCCTAGAATTGCCTCTTCCTGCGGGGTGCTCCACATCTGTATAGAGAAGTTTTGATGCCCGCCAAGGACAGAACTGCAGTCTTGATGCCTTTGTCATGAAAGTCTTGAAGAGTATTTTGCAGGAACTGTTTGTTGTACTGCACACATGTAGGCATATAATTAGAGCAATAAAGGTTCTCCATGCAATTTATGCCAATTTGGTATTTTCTGCAAATTTGTTCCCTTATAGCTGACTGGATGGTGTAATGACTTCTGCTGAAGATGCACAGGATGGAACAGAATCCAATTTCTCTCTCTATTATCAGTTTTGCAAAACTATAATAAGAAAGGATCAGTAAAAATTACTGTTTGACAAAGAAAAGTTATTATTCAATGCCAACATATTTTTAAATGAGAGGTCTCATTTTAAGAAGTTCCTACTTAGAATAAAACTACAGTTTCAAAGGCTTAAAGAAAAACTGACATTGTTGATCCACACCTATAAAATAGTCAGACTGCACTAGAAAGAGCCTCTTAGAGTGAGTTGGAGAGAAAGAAGTAAGGGTTTGCTTAAAAGTCTAGAAGATTTTATAGCCAATAGTGGATATTATATATGCTGAGACGAAGCCTGGGATTTATTGGATCTCAGGAACACTCCTAAATGTTGGCAGTGGGCCCCAGCTATCCCCCTTTGCTGCCTCACCATGCAGGAGCTGTTCATCTTGGGCTTTGTGTAGCCTTTTTTAACCCATTGTTCCTCAAGATTATTAGTCCTCCCATATGAACAACTTCTGTGCATGTACCTTTATCCCTACTCTCAGGACAGGAAGGAGTCTACCTTGATCTTATCCTTAAACATTATTAAAAGATCAATTAAATCAATGTATAAAAAATTATAGACACATTCTTTAATTCTTTAAGTGGAAAAGTTTTCAAAAGCAAAAGAATATTAAGTATGGTTAATTATTTCTTTTTATTCTGGGCTCCAACTTTGCATCTGCTCCACATATTGAGTTCCCATTGTGAACCCCATATGTAAAAAACTGCACAGAAGACAGGGAAAAAGGTGCATGGAAGAAGTGAGGAGGATTGCAATCATGAATATAACAAGAACACTTCTTTCAAGTACATCATCAAAATTTAAAATCAGCACAGGCATTTTCAAAGTTCAGAACCTGTCCTTTTTCAAAAGATGGATCGGGTTTTTTACCTTCCTTAACTCCTGAATCCCTTCCAGGAGCAAAGCCATTCCCAACAAAAACGTGTCTTCCCTTCCCAAAACATATTTTCCGTTTCTCAAGCTACATGTTTACAAAAAGAAGGTGAGAGAAGTGCATTAAACTTCTTGAACAAAGAAGATGGTTCTCATGGCTTGTGAGGTGCACTCCACTGCCAGGTTCTGCCTGGTTAGCAAGCCGTGTTCATCCTGCCCAGAAGAACTGGACTCGTGTTGTGAACCGTTCCATTGTGTCCCAAGAACAGAGCTGTCTGTCTCAGAGTGCTCTTGCTCTACAGCAACATCTAATTTGTGAAAGGGTGGACAACAGAATTATGAACTTCCCATTTTATTTCTTCTCAGGACCTTCTACACCATATATTTTTTAAATGAAATTTATAAATTATTTTCCTTATAATTGCTAGTTTGCATACACCAATGCTAGTCTTTAAAGTAAGTGTTGATTCCTTCTTTCTCACATCATCATCACTAATAAAAATGGCATTTTCATTACTGCAAATCTCCGTTAACAAATAAATTTGAAATTGTTTGTTCAAAAAATAAAATAGCCTGGTTTTCTTGTTGAATTTGAGACAATAGAGAACTGCCTGTGTAATGTGGTACAAAAGCCATGCTGATACATATTCAGGGTGACCAGCATAACTTACTCACTTGCTTTGCCATCCAACGAACACAGCCATCCCAAACTCATCTGGCTAGCACGTTTTTGCCAAAGCAGTCACACATGTTTTCCTTGCCACACCCCATTCTTAATGGGATAGGAATTTGGGAAGACTGTCTCTTGCTGAGTCACATACTTTGCAAACAGAGCACTCAGTCAAAAGGCTTTGCTGGGACCCCTAAGTCATTTAAACACGTCCTGGTTTATATTGCCATTCTGTAATGTGTCTATGCTACACCTTCTGTAAAATGGCATTAGAAATGCTGTGGTGAGTATATATGAACACATCCAGAGAGAGGCTCCTCATAAACCCTTCCATCTTTACACACCTGCTTTAGAACTGATTTTCAGAAAATTAAACAGTGACGTTAACGTCACCACTCTATAGAGCTATAGATTAGCAAATAGGATAGAAATTGCTGTGGAAAGACAGTTGCAGGATTGAACCGATGTACATCGTAGGTTTGGAAAAGTAAGTTGTTGCATATAATTATTCAGAAATTTTGTGGGCAGGTAGATGTTTGAATTCAAAAAGAAAAACATTTCTCTAGCAAGCTGGTTTGCAGGAGATGGAGATGCATCCAGGCTTCTAAATCAAAGGAATAGTGTGTGAACTGTAGGTTCAGTGGTCAGCATTGGTTAGTATCACAACATTCATCTGTGGCTCTGCTAACACAACCTCAGCATGGTGTGAGTCTGCAAGTCTTTTAACTTCAGGTTGGTATTTTCATCATACTTTTATAGCACTATGCCTATCCGCATCTGTAATTTCCAGTCCTTTTCTGGATTTCCACTTGCTTCAATGTGATAAAAGTGTATATGCAAACTTCGTCAGACCATCAGGGATTGTTGCACACTCTTTTTCAAAGCTATCAGATAAGGAAGAAATATTTCACTTCTAATAAATATCCACATACAAACAATTGCTTTTTTACAGGAAAGAGAAAATATGAGAATAGTAATAAGTGGGAGACATCCCAGATTTATGTAAGTGAACAGCAGAAAATAGTAATTGTCTTATTTTCCGAATTTTAGCACAAGATAATAGAGGAATTTTATTGTAAAATGTCACACTGGTGGTTCCTGCCACTTTAGTGGCACACACTGACAGTGAGGGAACATACAAAAAAGATATTTTTGACTAGGTTGTCACTGTTGGATGTTACTGTTTAGAAGGAGGGATGGTTTTATTTTAATTGTCACTGTCTTTCTTCTTTTGTTTAGTGAGAAAGAAAAGAACATATTGCTTCTATGACTCATTCTACTCCATAAAAATCTCTGTCTTTGATACTTTAATAGTCATGCTCCCCAGCTTGTGGCATAGTGGGTAATGAATTTGTAATGCTGGCATGGTACCTTCTGTATGGGTAATTCAGTCTCTCAGAACAAGAATAGTTGAATAGTTGGAAGAAGCAATTTATAAGAAGTCAGGACTAGTTCAGGTGGAAGTTCAAGGCAGGGATTACACACTTTGGAGGCAAGAGGATAAATATAATCATCGCTTGGAGCCGGTAGCTAGCAGTGTCTCCATGCAGTAATGAGTAAGTTACTCTAATGACCAGACTAACCATCATGATTAAAACTGAAATATCTTGTTCTGTCAGTGTAGTTTTACCTAGGTGCTTAGTTTGCTGTGGAGGTTCTGTTGCGCCTCCTTATGTAGTTTTCTGTTGCTTTATTGAATTCTTTCTAAATTTAAAGGACTTGCAAAGCTCACAGGATACAGCTCTTTAGATGCAACTAAAAGCTCCCACCTGGCAGCAGCTGCAGCAAGGATATGCTGGCCTAATCAATTTCTCAAGTTAACAATTTTTAACTCTATTTGTGGCAAGAACACATTTTCAGGAGGGGGAGGATAGGTAGGAAAGTGTCTCTACACATGGAGTTTGTGAAAATAGTGACCCTTACCATGTTAATCCAATTCTACTTATTTATTAGATGTACTTATTGTTCGTTTTACACCACCACAACCAGTGATGCTCATCTAGTATTGACCTCACAGGTTCCTGTAGCTGTCAGAAGGATGGCAGGAGGACAGCAGATACACATACAAACTACCTCTTGCATATGTGTGTGCTCTCAATTTATTGAGAACATTTTCCCATGGCCTAGTTTACCATCAGCAAGCAGTCATTTCCTGGGATTAAAAGCTAGTGAGACACAGTAGTTTTGTGAAATCTTCTGACTGTAAGCAGGATCTTGCTATGGCCTGGTGCAGGCTTCGGACAACCAGTTTCTTGGCCCAGTCATCTGGTTATCTGCATGCTTTCTTTCTTGAATTATCCAATTATTAATCCCATTCAATTTTCCAAAGCAGTTGTCTCTTTTACAGAAATTCCTGTATGTGGACAGTGTCAATGTAATTTTGCTGATATAGAAAGAAAGCAAGTTTTGATGGTCTGAATTCTTACATGAACAGAGACATTCACTTTTCAGCTAACTTGAAAAAAAGATAGTTTATTAAAAAAAAAAAAAAAAACCAGAACAACAAAATTGTTGAAAAACCCAAACAAAATGAGAAGAACCATTTGTGGTAGACAGTGTACACATGTAGAAGAAGGATGAAGCTAATGTATCTTTTGGAAGTCACTAGAAGATGCTTTGGCATGGAATCTATTTCCCACATCCTCAACAGGAAGCCATGACTGTTTCTTCTTTGCCTTTCCCAACCATTGTTTCTCCTACCAGGTAAGTTATACATTCCCTCCCAGACTCTGCCTTGGGCTTCCACACTACCCCAAGTCCCTGTGGGTGTCAAGTATGTGTCTCATCGCCTGCTTTGCCTCTTCTCTCTTCCCTGTCTCTGACATGTCCCATACACTGGGATTCAAACAATTTTCTTTAACAAGATGTTCTGTGCCCTTCTTTTTTTGTTTTCAATTTTCTTACTGGGGATATGGAGTTCCTGTCTGTCACCTGGCATGCTGTATTGACTCTTTTATCAACCACAAAGGACAGAATTAATGTTCAAGTCTTAATTTCACCACTGTACAAATCAAGCATTTAGACTACACTATTTTAGGACTGGCACGCTGATTTGTATCAAATAAGGTGAAGGTTCCTGCTGTACTTCTCCGATGGGTATTGCTGCCTGTAGGGTCAGACTGTTTGATTTGCTCATAAACCAGCTCCTGATACACTACTGTTTCTAGCTTGGGTTATAATGGAAAACTAAAATCAGTGTCTAGCTGTGATCCCAGATTTGGACTCATGCAAATGACAGACATTATTGCTTTACTTTACAAAGGCACTGAAATTTGCCTTTTTTCAGAAATGATAGGAAAGTGTTCAGAAGATCTCCAAAGAAATCAGTTGCTGTAATGCTTTCCAGGTAGTGTGTTTAGACTGAAGTCAGACTACAAGTAAGTCTCATTTCTATTAAATTGCATTTTTTCTGAATTAGAGAAAAATGAGTCATGACGTGGCCATAACCTCAGAAAAATCTTTTTCTGCAACACTTACAGGGCAGTAGGAGATAGTTGTACAGAAATGCAGAACTAAGTGATTCTGATTGAGTAAATATAAAAATGAAGGTGAAGTAAGGCATAGTGATACTTCCTCTCTCTTTTGTCTGTACTTCAGTGCAAGCACCTAATTGAAATGCTACTCAGCTGATGGAGAAACGAGTTGCTATAATAGTTAAACTCGCTGTTAATGATGGATGATGGCCACATATGATTTCAGAGCCGTCTGAAAAAACTCCATCAAAAATGGGTCTGAACACGTTCTCATCCTCTCAAAGCTCCACCTTACACTTCTCGTTAGGTGAAACATAAAGCAAAACAGCTTCTTCAGATTAGTAAGCAGGGAAACAAGACTGCATCTATCTTAATTGTGCAATAGCTTCTCATCATTAGAGCTGAACAATGCTATGAAAATACAGCATCAATTGAGGGAACATTGACTCATGGCTGTGAGGACACTTTGAACAGAGGGCTTCTTGAAACCCTGTAATTCTGCTCTGCTCAGTTTAGTCCCAACCCTCCAGAGCAAGGAAGCATGATGTCATTGAATCCTCATGAGATAAACAATCAATATACAGAAAGAACCAGTGAGTTAGAGAGGACAGCGCAGCCATCTTCAAAATATTTGATAATAGGGCAAAAAATGGTAGCTTCATCCAGATGACTCACTTAGCAATTAACCACAGCATAGACAGGAATCAGGAGAGAACTTTATAAAAAAATGAAGACCTGTGCAAGGTCTTTCTCAAAGCTTTGCCAGTAATTATTTTGTTGGTATAGTCTTCTCACCCAGATTCATTTCTACAAAGTATACTCAACAGGGAAGGTTTTAAAAGTAGGAATATTAGCAGAGATTTTATACAGCTGAACTCCCTGTGCTTTCTTTGAAGATCCCAATCTAATTCTAGACTAGATAAGCTGTAATTCAGCCCCATATTAGTTCACTTGATAGAATCTAGGTAGCAGACCCTAGTAATTCTCTTCACTGAATGAAGTCCAGCATTTACATAATGCTTAATTCAAAAAGTTAGAATAGCCCTTGCCATGTCTTTTGGCCATAAACATTCATGGGTCCATAAAAATTACATGCAAACCATCTAAGACTTTCTTTTGCTTCTGATAGATGAGTAAAACAAACTGATGGGAACAGTATCTGAAATCAACAGCCAAGGTAACTCTCCAAAAGAGCCTCCATAAGTTACAACAGCCCTTGACCCAAATATATGACACAAAGACAGGTACCATAACAATGACTGAATTTGAACATGTATGGGAACACCACATATTCAGCAGTCATCAAGTAAAATACTATAATAGGAAGATCATGCATCAATTTACGCATCAACTGCGTGACTTAATGTCATGGATCTATCGTTCTATTAATGAATCAAAGCTTCAATCAGCATCTCCCACTATAAAACTCAAGAAGATCTCTAGTTAGAAAAGGAGTTAATTCGCTTGGAAGTTAGTTTGATGAAAGCATGTATACTAGCCAATGGGCTGGAGCATGCTTTGATGTATTTTAGCTATCATTAGCCAGGTTTGCTATTAATTATATGTTGCTTTACTTTTCAATGAATAATTTCCTTATATTAAACATAAAAATATAGTTTACATTGTGATTATACCAGAGACAGACTGTTTTATAGTAATTTTTCAGACCTGAAAGATGATAAATGTATCTGAGCTGAGTTAGAAACTGAAGGTAATCAAAGCAAACTTAGCAGGCTACAGTAAATTCTTTATAAATAGGAAAATCAAACATGTTTGGAAAAAGAACTTAAAAATTGGCCTTATTTCTTCCAGTTTCTACAGTCTGGGATAAGTTTATTTTGATGTGAACACAGCAAACCCAGAGAGTTTGGTAAGATTTGGTGGAGATTTTGGTGATATGCCAATGGGTATACAAACATAATTCAAAATTGCATTATTTTAACTTGAGATCAACACAGATATCATCCCCAGTCCTGTAGACTGGTTCAACACCTACATGAATGCGAGCAAATGCAAAGTTTTGGGTACTAGTTTTTTTGACAACATCATGGTTTAAATAAAAGCAATCCATGAATAAGCAAAGAAAGTAAGCATTGAGATGTTTGATGTGTTCAGAGATGAAGTCTAATCTGAACCACACTGTTTTAGGAGTGCAGAGGCCAGGTAATGTGGAAGAAGTGCATTGGTGCACTGGTGTTGCCCATACGTTTTGCCGGGAACATCAGGAGGCCTGGCCATGTCCTACCACTCTCATTGGACAGGGGAATGGAAACCTCACTGTTCTTTTGATCTGAAGCCATGTTCTAATTTTCGTTCTTAGTTTATTCATGGCTGGTTTATTCCAATTTATTTTGTACTTGTTCCTTAGCCTAAACATCCTTTACTAGGTCTGGTATTATACTTTTGATCTATTTATAACTCTTTCTTTAGTGTTTGCTTTAGGTAAACCAAAACAAAACCTTTTTAGTCACATCATTCTAAGTTACAGGGAAGACCAGAGGAGGAGTGAAAACACTCCTCCCACACCATGTTCAGTGTCAATTTATCTTTTAAATAGAAGGATATTCAAAACTATGAAAGTATTTCAGATGAGGTCCTATCAGGATCCTTTAGCATTACCATTGCATAATTTATAGGAAAAAGAGCTATTTGTTAATGAAAGCCATTTCCAAAATATATATAAAAATTTAATCTATAAAACACATACCCAAAATCCAATAACTCCCCCATCCTTTTACCTAAAAAAAAAAAAATCCCTTGTATTTATTCCCTTTTCTCCTGCCAAGTTGTACATGTTTTTTTTTTTTTTTTTTGAGAAAAGTGCTTTGGACTTCAATGGAAATGTCATTCAGGCATGGTTTTTAATCTCTAAATGAAAAACTGAAGATATCCATGGGTTGATCAGCTACACTGGATAATGCTAACTAAGTAAGCAAACAACTATGCTCGCTCATACAGTGTTAAACTAAGCAATAGAGTTTAGAAGAATTACTATTTCTTCATTTTATTAGCTGCTCTGTTTAAGAACCTGTTCATGTCTGTTAAATTTTTCTTTCTGTTTTATATAAAAAAGTACTAAAGAACATTGTACTCCTGTTCGAAAGGACAGTAATAATTCAACCAGTCCATACTCTAGGTTCTGTAGGTGTAGCTTACTTGGAACTTCGGATGTCATCAGGACATCTAATTAAGAATGTCCAATTGTCTTCTGATGAAATCCCTACACAAACCAGTATACACAGGCAGCCTCAAATGAGAAAATTTGGCAATATGTGATTGCTAATAGTCTTTCACTTATTCTCAGAGTGTAATGACATAATTCTCCTTAAAAGACCTTCCTTTCTGTCTGAGATCTGGTTTAAAACTCTCAGATACATCTGTGTCCTATGATCTCCCATTTACTTTGAACTAGAGAATGACAACCAGCTGGGTAACACACTGTCTCTTACAAATCCTGTGATGATGAGAGAATATATTGAAGCTATTCAAATTGATTGCTACTTAATTAAATAGATAGAGTTACACATCCTGGGAACAACCCACTGTGTTATCACATAGTCAAACGTATTTGTTGTTTTGCACTTTGACTTCAGCTACAAGAGACTATAGAAGAGTGAACAGTCATTATGAGTCAGAAGAAAGGAAGAGGTTAGAAAGAGACTAGAAAATGCAAAAAGTGAAAGCTTTTACTCTTTCACCTAAACCAAACTATTTATAGGCTACAAAGCTGCATAGGAGAGATGAGGAAAATGCACAATGTTAGTCATGAGATCTATACAAGCATTAGCCCTGTGCAGTGTTGTAGTGGTGGAGTCCTGCTCCAAATCTTGTAGCTGGTGAGGGAGGAAGAACTTCTAAATGGGAAAACCTACTCCAGAAGTCACACACACACACACACACACGCATATCATACATACACATATTTATATAAGTACACTCATATGCATATATATATGGCTGTGTTAAATTTTTTACTTGTTTGTTTTGATGTAATTGTTGTTGAACACTGCTGGTTCTGGTAACTACCTTTGTTTATATGCTGAGTCCTGTCTTTCCACTCAGCTGGTGTGCTATAAGTGCTGAACTATAATGTACACTTTAATCCTCCTCTACTCTTGAAATACAGTTCTTCATATTATGGGCTTTTTCATTCCTGTGAGTCTGAAATAATGGCAAAGATCTGCTGCAGCCATTCACATGGCAGTTTTGATGCCAAGGATGGATGTTGCAGGACACAAGTACAGAAAAACATTTGAGTTTTACACTCTTTCCAACTCTCTATTGGAGTCAGGGGACCCAAACTGAGCATTGCTTGAATACTCCACCTGGAGCAGACCCTGGAGTAAACTGGCTGCTTCTCTGTAAAGGAGACGTTTGGCTGCCCCAGAACAGATGAAGAGTGAATCAGCACACACACATGGACCTTCTGGAATCAAAATGGGAAGTGAACCAAGTTAATACAGCAACCTGCACTGAAGCTAGCTATACAGTCGCACCTTTCATCTCATCAAGAGAAGGGAAGATGGCTAATTTCTTTAGATCAAAGGCTGTGTATTGGATCAAAGTAATTTTAGAGGCAAATGATGTATGGCACAGATAGTGAAGATGCTTATCATCATATGGCCTACTCTCAACATTACTTGGATTCCTTCCTTTCCCTGTTTTATGCGATAAAATTTGTAATGATGGTCCCATTCTTTCTGCTTGCTAGAAGGAAGTGCTATCTAACATAGCCTTAAAAATGATAACAGCAAAAAAGAAATAGGTGATCTTATCTACTACTTTTCTCACTTTGACATCTAACACTTGCAAACAGTAAAAGAGCAATAAAAAGTGTCTGAGAAAGTGTTTATAACCAATTTAAATGTCTGTATTCTGTTTTGGGTGCAATGGTTTGGAACTTGTGGAATTAAACAATTCAAGACTTGTGGAATGTCTTGTTAATTAGCCAACATTAAAATATTTCCTCTGATTTTACAGTGAATAGGCAGAGCTAAGTAAAAAAAAAACAAACCTAGAGGCAGAAAAACTTTCAGTACTAACACTACATGTTTTCACTGAGATGTTATCTTAAAACTCTGAAAAATTAATCAAAAGGACAATAGTACCTTGGAGATAAAACACAGTTTAGATCAATCAGTTTGAATTAAAACCACAAAGCAAGATATACTTACTCATTATTTAAGGAATTTTTACAAAATGAAATTTATGACTTATGAGTTTTGATTGCCACTGGGAAAAGGGGGAGTTGCCCCCATTTGCACAATGCCAATGACTTCTGTGCTCAGGGCACTTATCCAGTGCAGGACTCGAGTAACTTTAATGGTCTATAGGTAGCTGCAGTTTGTAAGATATATTCTAAATATGGTGAATTTACTGTGCATCAGCAGACTGACTATACAATACAGATGCAGAGACTGGATACTTCTGGTAAATATCACACTTCCAGTGCCTGAGCTGTTAAATTCAAAATACACAGGATAAAACCATCTCACTGCACATCCATGTTTGAATCAATCCATGCATGTGCAGTAGCTACTTGTATAATCTGCCAAATCTCAAGAAACTCTCAGTTGACCAAAGGCCTACATCTTCTGTTTATGTTCAAAATTTCCAGGGAAACCACAAAATAATCTCATGAAGAAGACACGACTCAGTAACACTATTGTTCGACAAACTGTAGCTGCAGATTTTGAACAGGACCTCCCCATGCCATTGTGGGGATAGATGGCTGCAGTTCTGTCCACCTTTCTTATGGCTAAGACCATATGGACAATTTTCAAGACTCTTAAAAGTGAAACACACTACTTTAAGAAGCAACTGATTAATTCAAGAACAACCTTCTTAAGCCACAGACTGTGTTAGACTACATTGCTTCAGTTGCCCTTTAAATGTGGAACTGAGCTGTCAAGTTGTTGCTTGCTCAAGCTTCGAGCTTGCTCTACTTCTGGATGAAAGGGGAAGACATTGATGAAAGGGTCATTCTGCATGAGATTGAAGAAATCCACACACAGTGGGTCCCAAGTGATAAAGACTTGATCTGAAACACTCTGAAATAACTTCAAAAGTATTGACTCTTGTAGTTACTTTTGCATGTGCCACTAGATGATTATTGAACCCCAGAAGTTCTGATATCCCAAATAAATAAGCAAATACTAAACATGCTAAATAAAATATTAGCATATTAGAAATGCTACACAAGAGGTCTACAGATGTGAACCAACATCTGAAATAGCTGCATGACAGTGAGCAGCTGAAGAAATATTTCTCATAGTAGAGGGATCTTTAGTTTAGTAAACAAAAGCATAACAGTGTCCAATGACTGGAAGCTTTAGCTGGACAAATCCAAACTAGCAATTAGGTTCTGTAATTAACCATTGGAAAATTTTATGTAGGGATCTGGTATATTCCTTATCATTGGCAGTCCTTACATCAGGATTGGCTGTCTTTCTAAAAGAAGCTTAGCTCAAACAGCAATTATTGGACTCAGTGCAGAGATTTTATACAACAGGTTAAATTAGAGGTGCATCTTGATCTGGATTTAATTTCTGTGAATATGTCCAACACCACTACTCAGGCAAAAACCTCTGTCAGAAAAGATTAGTAGTAGCATCCTAAACCACTAGAAGTAGTTGCTCTGGGAACAAGGGTTGGAGACCTTTAGGATATTTTATGATTTTTTTCCCCCTTTAAGGCATTTTTTGCAATATTTTTGAAGCTTGGTTTTGTTCCAAAAGCCATCACTGTTTCTGGTTTGTTCCCCCAACTCCCAAAAAGCCTTGTGTATGCAGGAACACCATCTACAAAGCCAGATCTTTCTCTTATGTCATTTGTATAAATTAAAGAAAGATGTGGACTAACTGGAAGGAGTCCAGGTGAGAGTCAGCGAGAGTAGTCACAAATCTAGGAAACATGGCCTTGTTCAGCCAAGAAAAGAGACATCAACCTTTCAAGTACATAAAAGGCTGTTGAAAAGAACCTATTTTTCATGGTCAGGATAGATAAAATAATCATAGAAAGGGGGTTTGACTTTTGGTGTGAGAAAAAGCTTCCTCCAAGTACAGTAGCAGATTGCCTGGGGAAGTCTTGGAGTCTCCATTTGGAGATCCTGAAGATCTTCATCTAACAGTTTAGGCTAATTTGCTTTGGGATTAAAGTCTTTTCCAGTGTGAATTTTTAGGGTTGTATGAAATAGGTCTAGACGCACTGTGCATCTGCAATACCCCTGGGGATCTATAAATTAAAAATCCTTCTATAGCAACTGTATAGTATTGCTGCAGTGATGTATGTGAGTGGAGAGTCACTGTACGTAAATTAGATCTGCACCACTGAAAATCAGTAACATCCATATTTAGAAAAAGTTCTAATTACAAATCAATTTTCAATCTTCCATTAATACTGTATACTCTTGTCTAGGGGATATGAAAATCATACAGTTTATTTTCCTCATCAATGGAGTTACAGTAGATTACTCAAACAGAAGAATCATCATGCTGGTTGTTAGGGTTAACAACCCTAGGCTGATGGTTATTTTGTCAGACTCACAGGACAGTCAAAGTAGGAAGGCAGGGCTGGTGAAAGCCTCGTCAAACCTCATAGTGTGGAGCAGGGTCAGTGGGAACAGAGAGCTCAGGGACATGTCCAATTGGGTTTTGAACATCTCCAAGGTTCTTCAAAATATCTTTGAGACTGCACATGCTCTTTATTCCTGACCTGTTGACCATTCACAGTAAAAAGGTCTTTTTTGTTTAAATGGAATTTCATTTATTTCCATTATTGCCTCCTGACTTTTCTGGTCAGTGGGCACAACTGAGAATGGCCTAGTGTCATCTTCTTTTATCTCCTCATCAGGTGTTTACATACACTGGTAAGATTCATACCACACATCTGAGAAAGGTGATCATTCATTGCCTTGAAGACACAGAGGGCAAGCACTGCAAGCTAGCACTCATTGTTTACGCAAAGCACGGGGACTGTGAGGTGGGATCAGACCATAAATACAGATTCTGTGACATCATTTCACTAATAGCATTGGTATCAGATTCTCTAGTGTAGGAGGAAGGGAAAATGTAATTTTTTAAAAATAAGCTGTGCAGACAGGAGGGGTCTGACTTTCTCAATATCTGGCTGGAGGAACTTTGTGCCATGGAGATGTGAAAAGGCTGCCCAGGTTTGTAAGGTGTCCTGTAACAAGTGCAATGGCTAATGGGGGAGAGCTACGTTCATTTAGACCCCAAACCACACCATATTTCATATTTCTCCAGATATACCTCTACAGGTTTTAACCATATCTGCTGCTGGAACTAACATCTGCATATGAGCATATCTTTTCTTATGATTAGAAGTGTCTCAGCCTTTGTAAAATAACTGAATTCTTTGTTTCACTCATATCTGTGACAGGAAGTTTGCCAAGCTCATTTCTCCATGTGTCAGGAATATTTTGAATGTCAATATAGTTGTGCAGAAATATCGCCTCTTGAGTTTGGAGCTTTTTTGCCCTTGTTTCTGGTCTTTGAGGAAGATCTACTTCTTTTTTTCTCATATAAAATTCTCTATGGATCAAAAAATTACTTGGTTTTGAAACTATACAAGTCTATCCGCCACAGAAATGAACCTCAGATACTCATGAGCCTCATGATGCAGAAAAAATACGCCCATACTTCTCCCTGTGTCAGGACTCAGCCTTTTATGCTGGGCTGGATGTTCCCTACCAGTGCTTACTAACACTCCAATTACTTACTGATAAATGTGCTGTTCTGGTGGTAAAAGCACTTTCCCTTCCTTTCCAAGCCAGTGAATAAAGTATGGCCATTTTAACTTACACTCAAAGGGGTCTTTCCACCTTTTTTATGAAACTTTATGGCTTTTTTATTGAATCTATCCCTGCAATTCTTACAGTGTTGCTTGAAACATGTGGAACAGCTGCTATTTTTATTTACTGTAGATTAAACTTTCCATCCTATTATACTGAAGAACTATATGTAATTTGTTATTTGAACTCGGAAACCCCTCTGTGAAGTTTACTAATATCCTCATTCCATAGCTTGGAAAATATAACCTTATAAAGCCAGAGCAGCTTTCCCAAGATGGTGCCGAAAGGCAGTGGCCCCAGACCCCTCTGAGAGCTCCCCTTCATCTGCTCCATGTTGGGGAGCTGGGCCTGTCCTGTGGGACCCAGCACAGCCCGGCTCCCTGCTCCCTGTGTGCACAACATGCCACTCTGTACAATTATGTCAGTAAATTTTCCAGACTTTCAGGTTACTTTGTTTTACTGGCCTTATTCACATTTGTCTCATAATCACAATAACAGGACAGGTGTGCTGCTTTTCTCGGCAGTGATCCTGGTCCCCAGTGGAGCCAACTCCCCGGCCTTTGACCTCCAATTTTATCCGCTCAGGAAACCAGTTTACTGCCTTGCAAAACAGCACACCCCTACGATTAGCACTTAATTACAGTGAAGCCAGTAGCAGTTCTGCTAAAGTTAAGTTTACTTTTTGTGTATGGATCATATTTTTGCATGAGTTAAAGTTTCTGGCAATCAGGTTGCCTCAAACTGAGAGTCTATAGACGAATGCATTTCATTGCCTGTTATATGCATCTGTGTATGTAGCTACAAAAAATCAGGGTAGCAGTTCAGGCAGTTTTACTTACCTTGTTCTTTCTCCTACCAGCATTTCAAAAAATATACAAGGCACCTCAATTCATAATCCTATCTAGGCACCACTCAGACAGGACTGTGTGTGCTTTAATCTGCGAGTCAGTTACCATGACTTTACAAACTTAATGCACACTCAAGGGATACTACCAATATGGGACTTTAAAATAAATCAAATCTGTGTCAGTCTGAACTTTGAATCAGGTACTTTTTGCTCAGTCCAGGATCTTGGTCAAGATGTAAGCATCCCCAAATAAAAAAACACACAAAACCTGCTAGAAATTCTGAAAGTAGGACTTTTAGCAATCTTTTAAAGTGTTTTTGGAAATGTCCAACACAACTCATATAGAAAAGTTAAAAAGCTACTAATGAGCATTTCAAATCCATTTTCCCATAGTATCGACTCCAATTTCTGTTCTTTTGAAAGAACTTTGCTACATTATGAATTAACACCTGACAAAAATATCTCAGGGGTAGCAATAAAAAAATGATACTCTAGCCTCCAGTTTATATTACATTACCAAAAATAATGAAAAAAAAATTGTTGCCCCAGAGAGACTTGGAAGACATTCAGATACAGTAGAGCTGGGTGTGACATGAGAAGATAGATAGATTACACAGATAGAACTGAACCAGTTAAGAAACTTTTGGGTATTTAGCTATCCAGTGTAATATCCACTCTGCTGAGTGAAGGCTCTACAACTCATAATGAGTTCATAAGACTCATTCCATAACATGATAGCTTCTTAAAAGTTATTCCATTCTGTGGTAATTTTTAAGGAGAGATGCTCAGTTGTTTAAGTGTTTCTGAAGTGAACAGATAACATATCTGCATGTTTAGCAGATGCATATCTTTCCCCAGAATGAAAGAATCTTGAATGCAGAGTTACATCCTTGTAATCACTGTTCTTCTGTTGAAGAGCAACAGTATTTTTTAATCGTTGTTCCAGATTTCAGATACAGCCCATTCTGCCATCACTACAAGGTGAGTCAAGTTGTCTAATGGTTCTGTTATTTTCATGCTACACAGGCATGTACTGAGAGTCTGGTAGTTCAGTATCAATTCATCTCTTGGCTGAGACATCAAACTAAGATTCTGACCACTTATTGTAATTAAAAATCCCCATAAGCTTTTCACAAAGCATAGGTACTCACCACAGTGTCCTGACAAAATTCCAGCTTTGCATAATTATATTCTGCTCGTATATAATATAATTATATGAAATAATTATATTCTGCCTGAAATCCCCATGAAGTTTCATCTGGATGTAGAAGCCTTCTTGTTTCCAATCTCAAGCTGTTGTGCAATGCTTCTGTCTGCTCAGAAATATGAATCACAGACAGTAGATAGGGTTTCCTGTTTGTTTTTATTTTATTTCAATACACCGATTTTTGAAATTTTTAAAACATTGCAAAAGGGCTTAGTCAGACATCTTCAAAAGTTCATATGTTCTTTGCTGAAAAGCAACATAACAAGCCAGATTTTGAGAAAACTGCAAAATAGTTTTGAAATCTTTGCATGCAGGTTTTTTATGCCTTTTACCAACTGTGTTGGGTTTGTGTGGTAAGGTTTTGCATGGTGGGGGCTGCAGGAGTGTCGTCTGTAAGAAGCTGCCAGAAGCTTCCTCCACATTCAACAGAGTCAACTGGCTCCAAGACAGACCCAGCTCTGGCCAAGGTCAAACCCTTCAGTGACAGTGCTAGTGTCTCTGGAATGATGTATTTAAGAGGAGGAAAAACATTGTGCAACAACAGCCAAAGAGAAAAGAATGAGAACATCTGAGAGAAACAGCCCTGCAGACACCAAGGTCAGTGAGGAAGGAGGGGAAGGAGGTGCTTCAGGTGCCAGAGCAGATTGTCCTGCAGCCCATAGTGAAGACCATGGTGAGGCAGCTGTGTCCCTGCAGCCCCTGAAGGACCCCTCACTGGAGCAGATGGATGCCCAAAGGAGGCTGTGATGCCATGGGAAGCCTGCACTGGAGCAGGCTCTGGTAGATCTTATGTTCTCATGGAGAGAGGAGCCCACACTGGAGCAGGTTTGCTGACAGGACTTATGACCCTATTGGGGACCATGATGGAGCCACCTGCTGTGCCCTGTGGAAAGGATCCATGCTGGAGCAGTTTGTGAGGAACTGCAGCCCATGGGCAGAACTCACACTGGAGAATTTCATGGAGGACTGACTTCCATGGGAGGAACACCATGCCAGACCAGGGGAGGAGTGTGAGGAGTCTTCTCTTTGAGGAGAAAAGAGTGGTAGAAACAGTGTGTGATGAACTGACCACAGCCTACATTTCCTGCTTCCGTGCTCCTCGGGGGGAAGCATGTAGAGAAAACTGGGAGTGAAGCTGAACCTAGGCAGATGAGAAGAGGGGGGAGAGGGAAAGTGGTTTTAAGATTTGGGTTTTATTTCTCATTAGCGTACTCTGATTTGATTGGCAATAAATTAAACTAATTTTCCCAAGTCAAATCTGATTTGCCTGTGATGGTTACTGGTGAGTGATCTCTCCCTGCCCTTGTCTTGTCCCGTTAGTCTTTCATTATATTTTATCTTCCCTGCCCAGCTGAGGAGAGGAGTGACACAGCAGTCTTGGACCTGGTGTCCAGACAGGGTTAATCCACCTCACAAACTTTATCTTTTCCTCGGAGATAAGCACAGTAATTTTATATTTGTTATTTGTTTGTCAGCATGCACGGATTTTGACAATAGTTTAGGACTGATCCTGCATGATTTTTATAAATGTTATAGCAGTCCACAATTTTATTTTCTCTGCCAATTCAGTGCATGGCAGACCATAAGCTACACTAATTTAATTTTACCTTTCTCCACACTGTAGTTCTATTAGGCATGGTTTATATCATTAATGCATATACATAAAGGTCCACTTAAAATGGCAAGTGGGTCAAGTGAAATATCGCCATGTCATTTCTGGAGATGGCAATAGAATTTCAGGAAGAAACAGAGCAATACATGAGAGCCAAATTGAATTGAAGCAAGAAGATCTCTGTGGGGCCTTACCATGCTGCCGCTATGGTATCACAAGAGAAAAAAAGCAGAGCAAGTTGAGAAGGGAGAGAGGAAAGAATATAAAGCTAAAAGCAAAACAAAATTGGTCAATGCAAAACCAAGTAGGTGTGTTCACTAGACAAAAATTCAAGCAAGTATTGCTGGATGTTATGTTAACATTCAAACTAAACCCTGGGTAAAATATGAACAAAGCCTACTTGAGAGATTAACATTTTTGTTGCCTTTGTATATGCTTGCACGTGGTTCAGTACAGTGCTTATCACTATCCTCTCTTCTCTCCTAATTCTCTCTACTTGGTCATATCCACCTTTCCTGCAAAACATCATCTCCAAATTAAGTTCTTTGTAAAATCCATGAAAAGATGAAACTTAAATGAGGAAAACCAGTGGAATAGATCCTGAGCATGAAATTTGTAGGTGATAGTACAGCACATGCACAAAGATACATAATCCCAAGACTTACATGGTAGACCTGTTCCACCCCAAGGTCTGCATTGGCCGTGGTCGGCATTGACATGATGGAGTGCAAATAAGAGAGATACAAAATCCAGCATTTACTGGAAATCATAACAGTGGGCATGTCACTGTACTCATTGGGCACCACAATAGAGAAGGGAAAGAAGTCCATAGCCCCAGCTTTAGTGACCTGCAAATTTGTAGGAAAAAATTATTAGACCCACAATCCTTGATACAGCTTAATTGATATATATAAAATGGACCTAGCTGGGGAGGAATTAGACTTCATCTATCCAGACATTTGCTTAGGAACCTGTGGTCATAACTACCCCAATATTCAAATTCTTTTAAACATTCAGCAGCACCCACAACATAGGAAAGAGGAATTTATTTCATTTATCAGGAGTCACCAATGCACAGGGATTTAAAGAAGTGTTTACATATATTTAGATAAAAAGGGACATTTATTAAAATATTCAAAAGTGCTTCACTGCATAGTTTCCACTGCTTGCAGTATACACTTCCCACAGACTATTACCCCTCAGTACTATCATATTAGTACATAAAAAAATTGGTCACTATTGCAGTTTCTAAATATTGCAGTAGCTCCAAATTCTTTACTGTAGCTTCAGCAATGAACTTTCATTGCTCCCTTACTGCCCACCATTGAAGACGTAAAAGCTCTTGAGTTCAATGGACAGGGTCAAGGAAATGGACGTGAGCTGCAGCCCAGCAGCTCTACTGACAAAGTGTGCTTGGGTGTAAATATGCCTGTCTGTTTATTGCAAGGTATCAGTTACTTTTTCAAAGTTTAAGGGGGTATCTCACAGCTGAACGTTATTTGGCAACTTGGAATATACTGGTTTAATTTTTATTCTTTCTTCATATCACCAGGATGTGTTTGAGCAGGACATTTACCCCTAAGTGGTTTTAGATATTGTCAAGCAAAACAGTTCAGTGACTGTCAGTTTGATGCTTCAATTTTCCAGCCCAGACTCAAGCACCTAGATGTGCTAGGAAATGCACGGTGAGAGTAGGAGATTGATAACTAGGAGGTTGTGGTCTTTGTGCTGAAACCACACAGATAAATGAGTTAGTTAATCCCTGGGAGTGGAGATGCCCAGCCTCTGGGTTCTGTGGCAGAGGTGGTCACATCCACTCCACTCTGGAAACATAAACTCATATCGTTCAGCTCTGTGATTCCTCTGTGTCCCATGTAACCACCCTTTGCTATAATACATAATTAGGCTACTATATTGGGTTTTGAGACACAATATTAGAAAAGAAGTGAGGGCTATACACCAAAGTAGTTTTTTAGTGGCACATCTTGTGCCAGATCTTTTAGTGTATCTTTTTTAGTGTGTGTGGGACAGGAAAGCCTGTGATGGAAAGCTTACCAGGGCAGGCTGGACCACGAGGCACCAATACTGATGTTGTCATGTCCATGTCTATCAACAGGAGAGGTCCCTGGAGCGAACTACTCCTTCATTCCAACAGAAAGCACAAGTGAGGACACACCATTCTGCAACACAGATAACCCTAATGCAAGGTACAAGAATACAAATGTGAGGTAAATGACTTTACCATCAGACACATTTTCCTCTCGTGTTCCAGACTCTTGTACAACTCCTAGTCAGTGAGGAAAATATAAATGTATATGAACTATCAGATAGATAACCTTCACTTTGTTTTATGCTGAGTTCCACTCATATTTGGTCATTGAGTCTCTTTCTGTAATCCTCTAACCCTTTTAATATTTCTTTCTACTTATTTTGTGAAACTCTAAAATAAGGGCTGGGAACATCATCTCTTTCAAAAAAATCTGTGTCTTTTAGTAATTAAGACATGCAACTAGCACCTTATAGTCCATGAAGCCCTGGGAGGAGGAAGACGGTTTGTGGATTATTTTTAAGAGATCTTACACATATACTTAATAAAAACTAACAACAGGTTACAAAAGGATTCAAATTTCTTATGTAGGGTGCTACACTTTCCATGAAAATTTCCAGGGGTCTGAAGTTCAAGAGAAATCAAAATCTAGTGGGAGATAGGAGATGAGAAGCCCCCTATAGACACAAGTGATCTGAATTCTTATCTCTCAAAGCCCAATTGAATGTTCAAACAGAAGAAAATCTATTGTTTTCAGATTAAACCAGACTTGCACAAGCATATGAAATAGAGTATTATATTCCACATTACCCATATTTGTTTCCTGAATTTGTGTTTTGGGTTGTTTTTCCTATTTTATTTCATTACCCCAGGCCTGATACACTGCCTCATAGAGTTTTGCTTTTCATCTTGCTGCTGATGCGTTTTCTCTCCTTTAACTAATTCATATAACTCCACTTGTGACTTTCACTCAGTGATGTTAGATTTTTTGTAAAATCTCACCAGCTTTATCCCTCATGTACTGATATATTTGTACATTCTATGTCATCTTTAATAGCCCTGCATAATGATTAGACATCATCTGTCAGTAATGTGTCGAATATGCAGCTGCCTAACTAAAACATAGAATTTTGGTTCTACATAAATGACATTTCCAAAGGAATATAAAAGGAGATAAATATATCCTGCTTAATGCATTGTTTTTCAAACTTACACAAGAGCCATGATGAACAAAAATTCAAAATAAGATCATGGTTACTGTGCTTTAAACAATATTAAAAGTCATAAAACAACCATGCTTTGTCTACTTATTTTTCTGTATTGAATGTCTCAGAAAGATTTAATGCATCTAATTACTGATAAAGCCCCTGTAACTTTTACTAAAAGAAACAGAAATTAGCTTAATAAGCTTTAAAATACAAATAAATAATCCTATCTTTGAGTTAATCCACTTGTTTCATCAGACTCTGAATTCTGAAAATTCCCACGAGCATCCAGTTTTTACATTTGCTGCCTAATTTTTTTGATATTGTAATTCAGAAATACATAAATAAATAAATTTTGTTTATTTCAAATAAACACGTTCCAATTTTCCAATAGGAAGGTGGTGCTCAAGAGGCTTTGTTGTCAAATATTTAATTTTTCATAGACACAACATTAAGGCTGTATTTTAAAACAGAAAGCTGGTAATGATGATAGACAAAATAATTTAAAAAAAAATCAGAACTGTAGCTTTTTTTCTAACAATAGTAGTAGTCTTGCTTACTTTTTCTTTCAGCTGTGGGGTTAAAGAGCAGATATCCAGCAAACACAGGCTGGCTACCCAAAAATATCCCTTTATCTAGACCCATCTGTACAAAAATTAAACCCCGTGTAGAAGGGAATGGCCTATTTGCAGTACTGGAAGTATGGAAATGAAACATTTACTTTAGGGATGTACACAGTTGCAGCACATTATAATTGACCATTACTTGTTAAGAAAAGCAAATTTTGAACTTTTGCATGCAAGTATTAGTACACAACAGCCTCAATTCATTCACACAACTCAGGAAGAATAAAACTGCTATATTGCCTCAGTATCTAAAAAACCTGAGCAACAGCACCAAGCACTTAGTACTCCTGTCAACAAGCAAAGCTTTTTTTGTTAAGTTATTCATAGAAGTTATCAAGCAAATGCTTTTGAATAATGAATAAATTCAAGAATATCTAAACCAGCTCATGGACAACTAACAAACAAAGGAAAGTATAAATTTGTTCAAATAAATTATTCACCGTGAATTATCTGATCATGTCTAGTGCTAAAATATAAGAAACATTTCTCAGAGCATATGTAACAGACAATAGAACCCCCTAAAGCAGATGGAAACATGTCTGTATCTATGCAGAATTTACAAAGCAGACTAGATGAGCATAAGGAAGCTCCTTCATTTCCTTAGTACCAATTGCCACATCTAATATTAAAAGAAATAGGTGCTATGGAAGTCATAGAATCATAGAGTCATTTGGGTTTGAAAAGATTCTCAAGATCACCGAGTCCAACCATTAATCCAACACTGTGAAATTCACCACTAAACCATGTCCTCAATCCCCACACCTACATGTCTTTTAAATACCTCCAGGGATGATGAACCAGCTACTTCTGTGGGCAGCCTGTTCCAAACCTTGACCACTCTTTTTGTGAAAAATTTGTTCCTAATATCCATATCAATACACTTCAGATAAAGTGTTTTGGAATGTTGTCATTTAAAGACAAATTCCTATTCTTAAAAGGCCGATCTTTAGAGTGAAGTTTAGGTAGGTGAATTTTATTTCATGAGACAAAAATAAATTTGAGTGAAACCAATCTGATCTAGTTCAGTATGACACATCACAGTATTCAATATACATACTCTTTTGAACTTGTAAGTAGTAAGGGATAAGTGGTTCAAGGAGGACCACCAATGGCATACATTTTGCAAGTTAACCTCCCTTTTCAGTCCTATATGTGTATTACCTTTCACTTAATATGGATCCATAATGGTAGAAGGGAGAGTAAAGAATATGCACTGTAGTTATGATAAATAGAACTTAAAGAAATCAAAGCACTTAGACCCAAAATAGTGTATCTGAAAACTCCTTTTACATATCCCAGGAAGTATCTAAGATCCCTAACTGGTTTACTTTCTGTGTTTCTTAAGCAGTGATACACTAAAATTCCTTGCATTGAGAGAACAGATTAGCTCAGTACTTAATTCCTGTTTAAATCAAACCAAAATCCAAAATCAGGCATTTCTCAATTCCTCCCATCCTGCCATGTTTCCCTAGGGCTTTGATCTGGAAGATGTTATCAAAGCATACCTGAGACATACCAGCTGTAGTAGGCTCTGCATAAAAGTCAGTTGCTATTGCTGTTCTTTATATAGTATTCTTTGCTTGGGAAGTAGGAGAGCTGAGGGAGAAATATTCTTGCTCTCTATAGATATTTTTAATTAGGTGGCCTGGATTTGGCTAAACGGGGGGTTCAACATCCATTTCTTCCTGAAGGTGAGAATCTAATTTATTCAGAATAATGAGAAGTAAGACACTTTTCTTAGAATAATGAGAAGTAAAACACTTTTCCTAAAAGTAGCTGCATGTGTGGACAACAATTTAGAAGTTGCTGGATGGGAAGAGAGAGCTATCAATTATACCATGTTACAGCCAAGTGATTGAAATTCTTCCTACATGAAAAAAAGCCTGTTTTTCCTTTGAGTGCCCAGGGTCCTCCCTGGATTATATCTTGTGACTCTTCACTGTCTTTTTTAATTTTAATAAAGTTGTGCTCACTTTTTTTTCACACCCACGCAACACATCAGAAGTCTAGAAATTTTAATTCATTTACTTTTTAAGATTATAACACAAATCAAACACATTTAGGTGGAATTCTTGTTGAATGAAATACCCCTGACTCCTTTGTGGGAATGGATGAGGGCCTTCTGCATTGGATACAGATCCCATTCTGCCTGATAGATCCACATTCAGTACAGTGAAGCCCAAAGGATTATCTGGTTGGATTATTCAGGTCATGCAATGGTTTCTACATTCCTCAGCTGTCCTTCTTTTCTTCTCCCAAGCACTTTAAAGGCTGAGTGTTTAAATACTTGCTGTTAAGGTGGGGGATTTGAGTTTTCATTACTCCAGGCTGAGGAAGAGTCTCCCAGTCTCCCAGTATGTGGACACTTTTACTGGCAGCCCATGGCACCAATGAGAATAGAACCGGCAGCATTTCACCGGGGCAGAGAAGGGCACATTGCCAATGGACCACAGTGTATGGATTCCTGGAAAACAGCAGCATGTGGGAAGGGCTGATTCCTCATGTTCACTGTTAAATAAGTGGCTATCAGTAAGCACCTCAGCCTGCTGACTTCAGGTGTTTCCCTACTGATTGCTGTAGATACCACTCTGAAGGGCTTAACTTTAACCTAAAGGTCAATATCCAGAACAAGGAAGACAATTCTTCTTACCTAAGGTAACATGCCAGCTTATAAAAATATAAAATCAAATACATGACAAGTCTGGTTTTTCCCTCTATGAAATCACAAGCTTTTTGACTTGAAGAAGAATGGCAAACATGTTTCTAGGCAAGCTTCACTTCAGAGATGCTCTTGGCTGAAAGTCATGTTCAGGATTTACCTTTGAGTGGAATACTTACAAGTTCTCAGCTCTACCCAGTACTATGCCAGTCAATTTAACCTTTTCTGCCTTGAAAAAACAGTCTATTGTGCAGCACAAATAATTCAAATATAAAACTGTGCATGCCATCACCCTGAATGAATATGTTGCATGCAAGACATGCCTGTTTAAAGCCTTGACAATTTGGATAGATAGTGCTGGAGTCTTGTCATAATGTGGGCTTTAGGGTGTGAAGGACATTTTTCCTTCATAATCTTTATATTTAAAGAAGAGTCAGGTTGTTTTTCTTGAAAATTTATTAAAATTTATTTTGTTTTTGAAGAAGCAACTCCCTACTCTGTGACTTCTTAAGTTCAGTCTCATCTGTCCCTCCCTCCATTTCCTTAATTCTTTAAGAAAGCAGAGAAAAAAAGTAAGAATATTCCAGGATTTTGTTAAGAAGTCCAGCTGTAGACCACGGGCAAGTCACTACACATCTATGGGCTTGAGAAAGTAAATATGTGTAATCAAATTCCTTTTTTTCCTAGCATCTGCTGAGATTTTATAACTTTATTTCACCTCAAATTATCATTTTAACTAGCAGTGACCAGGCGGGGCAGGTGTGTCAAAAGCCCTTTACAAAAACCCCCTTCTCCTATTTCCCCCTTTCTTTCTTCACTTCAGTTTGGAAAAGCAATAATAGTATGGGCTGATCATCTCTAAGCCTCTCACATGGGAGGTGAGGCAGCACCAGCAGTTCCTCTTCTCAGGCATTGCTATGACCAGCTCTTTGTCATTGCAAAGAGTGGTGGTCTTCTGGTGGGACGAGTTCATTTCTCATAGAGCAGGTCTCCATCTCCTTCAGGGTTTTATCTTGGAGGCCACTTCTGGGAACACAGATTTATGCTTCCTCTAATCATGTGCAAACTAGCCAGTCTCTGTTGCAAGGATACTTCTTGGTTTGTTCCCTTTTAAACCAAAAGAAGACCTACTCCTGGAAGAGGCCAGCTGTACTCTAGGAAGTTTTCCTAGCTACTTATTTATATCCTTTCTTCTCTTCTGTTTTTCTGGCAACATAAATCTTGTGTGAATTTTTACGCTGAGGAATAGATTCAATGAAAGCTGCAGAGATTGTTCCTCCCAAGACCGGAGCACTGGATATTCTCTCAAACAGCTGAAGTTTTGGATCCGAACTACCCCCAGGCAGAAGTAAGCATTGTATCAGGCCTTCCCATGAAATCATGGGGGAGTGATCTAACCACCAGACCCCAAGCCATGAAAAAGAAATATTTATCTTCTTTAATTTGATGTGGTGGGAAGAAGTGGAAGGCTGTATTATACGAACTACTTTCTTGATTTATTGCAGAAACAGAACACTCAGCTCCAGTATCATTAGTTAGTCTCCACTGGACTATGAAATTGTAGCAATTACATTAATTAATGTGGGATAAAAGGCAACCAGACACAAGAAGAGAACTGAGAAGGCACTTGGAAATGCTTTCATTCTACTGCCAGTGTGAAAAGAGCAAACAAGCACAAAAAGTCCCCACTCACAGCCCCACCGGTTCTGTTCCTCAGCTGAGCACAAACACAGACCCAACAAGGAAGTCTAAGTTTAGCAGCTTGTTAATGTGAGCAATTCCACCAAAGCCATGACTGCAGTAAAACAGGAATAAGTGTTTCTAAATTTAGCAGTTTACAGTGATTATAATCTGGTGCAACCAGGAGGAGAATCAGTACTATGTTCTGATGATCCTTGTAGATTCTTTCCAACTTGAGATGTTCTATGATACTTCGTGAGAACCTGTAGGATACAGCTACTTGCAAGGAGACTTACAGGATCAGCCTTGGATTAGAACTGAACCTTCTGTGTGTCTCCTGACATTTTGTAGTCTTTACTAATATTTCTCTCCACAGCATATGCTTTTCCCTTGTAGTGTGTACTTCTTTATGTGGTTCAGAACAGCTGGCTATCAGTTGATGACTGCAGATAATTAATGTTTAATTGTTGCCAGTTATGTTTTCACCTGTTCTACTTAGAAACCCTTCCGTTGTGTCAAATCCAATTACTGCATTTGGATCCTTTTCTAAAATGAAACAGAATGGTAAAACCGCCTTTATCAGGAGGAAATCAAGTCTTTGTGCAGCAGTTTTCCAGGAACATTTCAACTTGTGTTAAACAACTACTGAAATCACACATGTATATAAATGAATTGAGATCAACCTGGAGAAAATTCACATACTGCTTTTAAAAAGTTTGCATCGTAACCACAACCTTGATTATCTTTCTCTAAATACAAATGATGACTTTTTTCACCACCCTTGTACAATGCTGAGAATACATATTAAAGTGGTGATCTCTTTTATTTTCTTACAGGATTTGCCAGCTGAGGATACAAGGCTAAAATGAACTCACAGTGACTAGAAATACTATTGAGTTTCAGTGACTAGGAATACTGTGATGCCTCTCCAGGTAAGTCTATCAGTGAGAAATGATTAGGGCTTGTCTGCTGATCTAAATATGCAGTATGTATTCAATGAGTACAATTATTCCTCCATTATATACCTATCAGAACCACATCAGTGATGTTAGACATCTGGAAAGATCACAGACAATTTGCATACTCCAAACTATAAAAGGACAAACATGGTGCAACATAGCAGTGGTAGAGCTAAAATATAGTTATGGACAAAGTGAGATTTTAGATTTAAATTCTGTAATGCAGTCATAGCTTATTGGATACTGACTATGGAAATTAGTTGGTGTCCTAATTTTGAACAATACAAGAAAGACGAGTTTATTCTGATAAGCTGAACAATTCTTAACAGCATATTCTAAGGTTTGCTGGGATGCTAGATCTACATCCCCCTTTTCTTACCTCTCCCCCCCTCCCCCCCCCCGCATTTTGTAATCACAGGAGGACACAGTGTTCATATTTTATCATAAGTCAAACTTAAAAAAATCAGAGCTAACCTGGGCAGATTTATTATGTGTTTCTTTTCTAGAGGGAGAAAATATAACCATCTTCAGTAATGAAAACAGGTCCTTAGACAGGGAGCATGGAGATGCTCAAGAAAGGGGAAAACAAATGAGACTTTCAGTTCTTATTTTTTTCAACAGAGAGCTGCAGTGTCAGACTCTAGAAACATGGTTTAGTGTCAGACTGTAGAAACCCATTAGCTGTAATAATGATTAGAGATGAATTAGTGTACCAAAATTTTGAGAACTGATCAGTGTAGGTAATTATTCCTTATTTCTGTGAATTTTTGGAGCTCTGGAAGGAAGTCTCTCAAAGGTGTTTTACTTCATCTTACATTTTTAAGAATGCTTTTTCTCAATCACAGTGAAAATACAGTGAATGCATAAGTTACTCAGCACTGCACAAAAACCAGAGTACCCAAACCTATATTAAGCAAATCACATTTAATTTTATCCAGTCACAACACTGAGTGATTTTTCAGTAAGTGTGTGACTTACTGGGAATAGAAGCATCAAAGTTTATAAAAAGTAGGGTGCATCCTCACTGGGCTTCAACAGCAAGAGGCTTACAATATAATATTTTACTGCTCAAATAAAAGGACACATCTGGTTTGTGCTACTGGGACGTGTGTCTGGAATGCTGCAGAGAATCCAGGAGAAGCAAAGAAGCTATTGGGAAGTTACTGCTGATTGCCTCAGTGACTGAGAGGCAGCAGTAGCTCTCTGGGGTTTTTAAGACTACTTATTTGGTTGTCACATCAGTTCAGGCTTCTGTTGAGTCTCAACTCTCCCATGTGCTGTTTTGCAACTTGGTCAAATCTGACTGAATCCAAATAACTTCATCTAGGAGTGTGGGATTAGCTCACGTGTGTGTCCCGTACATATTCCTAGAACAAATTTTTCAGCACATCTTAAACCAGATGTCTCCTATTCCTCTAAAAGGCTGTCCTCACACTGTATCTATTGCTGATTACTCTCAATGTCAACCACAAAATGTGGCCATGGCAAGCAGCTCTCTTCTTTTAAGGCAGCTGTCCATAATGTGCAAAGTAAAGGCCAAGTCCTGCCCACAGAAACACAGCCTTACAGGCTGTGGGGGGCTGTACATCTGCAAAGCACCCTGACAGGAAAGTACCTGATAAACAAGAAGTTGAATGTGAGCCAAAAATTGTGGCCTTCATCTATGGAAAAAATCCAACAGTACACTGGGCTGTATCAGCACTGTAGCCAACAGGTTGGAGCAAGTGGTTATTCCTTTCTTTTTAGACTTGTGAGACTGCCTTTCAAACCTTACTTGCACTTCTGGGCTCCCAGTACAAGTCTGATAGACAAATTGGATGAAGTCCAGTGAAGGGTCAGAAAGATATTTAAGGGGACTGAGAATATAGTATATGAGGAACCACAGACATGCAAGGACATGGTACATGAAGACCTGTGTGTGTTTAGACTGGAAATTAGAATGCTCAGGGGGCATCTAACTGTTTTTCAGCTTCCTAAAGGGTAGTTACAGAGTGAGACTCCCTCAGCAGTGCACAGCAAAGGTTGAAAGGCACAATTTGCAGCAAAAAAAGTTTAAAATGCTTTTCACTATCAGGGGTGAAACACTGCAACAGGCACAGCAAGGTGGCAGTCTCCATTTTTTGGAGGTACTACTAAGTCAACTGGATACAACCCTGAGCAAGCTTCAGTAAGTTTGATGTTTTATCTGCTTTTGAAAGGTATGACAGCAGTGAATCTCCAGAGATCTCCATTATGTGTTGAACCTCTTCTTCCCCAGAACCTCTTCTGCTGGTCAAAGAAGGGCTACCATGGCTCTTCAGGATACCAGGCAGTCCATCTGCATTTGGTGTTTATTTTCTACATTTGGAGTGTATGAGACAAATGTTTCTGAAGTTAACACCCCTCAATAACCTCAAAAAGCCTTCCTGCTTTTGGTGATGGGCTGCTTTGGGAAGAGATAATCAACAAAGGAAAGAGTCAAACTGTTCCTTGTCTCACTGTGTCCTTACATTTGGGTCATCTACATAGTGACCTTGGCTCAAAATGTAATAGGGTTGTGGCAGTTAAGGGAGTCAGTGCCATTACACTGCTGGAGAGCTTTGGGGCATCTTATGACACAGAAGGGTGGGTTGAGGTGCGTGCTCTAGAGACATGTCAAAACTGGATGTGGGGTTTTCACATAGGAAAGCTGATCAGCTTAAGTTCAGTCTTGTCAAAGCACAGTGCAGGCGCAATTCTCATGAATCAGAAACTATCCAAGGCTTATTGTACGAAAGGAACTGGATTAAGTCACTGTGCTCAGAAAACACAGGATTCAACTGAGCCACTGCTACCAAGGACAAGGCAAAACCATGCAGACAATCAGTGCTGTGCACCGCACCACTGTTTATCAGCTACCGTATAGAGGTACATGCTTGCAGAGCTTTAGTCCTGGAGGTAATAATCTGCCAATAGCTAAAGTATGGAAGGAGATGCTTGCAAACTTTAATTGATGGAGGTAACAATCTTTGAACAGCAGGCACTGCTGATATAGCACTGGATTTTGGTGCTTATGTGTTGCAGAAGCAGCAGGGTGGTAGCACTGCCTAGTCTTGGATAAGACAATCTCAGGTAAACAGATGCTTGTAGATCCTTATCCCTTGGAGTCTGCACTAGCAACAGTCTTCAGGCACACAGAACTACTGTGCACAGAGGATTTGTAACTCCTTGGGATTCCTAGTGGTGCCTTGGCATCCTTTCCAGTGAGGCAGGAGGCTTGAGAGACATGGTATGCAAAACTGCTGGGATAAACTGTGTAATTTAGGGGAAAGACATACTTGGAGGCACTTGCAGCAATAATTGGAAGGATAATGTCAAGATTACAGTTTTGGAAGGCTGATTTGGAAACCAATGAGGAAAGTAGTGGAGTAGGAGAATAATGAAGTAAAACAAGAGCAGAAAAGGAAAGGGAAAGTAAGGAAACATGGTGATTATGAGGGTATGGTCTGACAAATTTTATCAGTGAGTTTGAATTTTGTGTCTCTATTTAAGGACTAGAAAAAATTGCTAGCAGGAATAGAAGAATGGTTGCATTGGTGGCTGAGTGGACACCTACAGATTGTAAAAATGTACTACAGGCCTCTGTGTGCCCAAGGCAGCTTTAAAATGAGAGCACAGGACAAATATAGTGATTACTCTGGCTATTAAGCAACCTGCTTATACAAGAAAAATCACAAAATCTGCAGCTGAGAAGGATGGTTTTGTAGGATCAGCACTGGACTAGAATGTCAAAGATTTGGTTGGGAAAATTATTAATTTTTTTTGCACCTTAGTTTTCTATTCTCAAAAAGTAGAAATAATCTATAAAAAAGAAAAATATGTTGGATTTTTCTTCTCCTTCTTTGTTTTTATTCCTCTTTAGAGCATAACTTTCTGCACAAAGCAGTCCTACCGTGAGTGCAGGATTCAAGTTTTGGATTAAAAATTCTTCAAGTAGAAGCTGTTCAGCAGCAAAAAAAATGAGGCTTTGATTTTAGTTGGGGCCTCCAGACATTATCACAATAGCATTGTAAGCCCTGGTCCTGGCCTGCTGGGGGGAACCACAGTGATGCTTGTGACTCCATGAAGCAGTGGCACAGACTGTCGCCTTCCTTCTGAACTGTAGTGAGAAAAACGACTTGTACATTCTATTTTTAGCTCTTCTCTGTTTTGTTGTATGTCTGTAATTGCAACAGAACACCCTACCACAGAGAACATGAATGAGCTCAAAAGGATTACTTAAGGGTAGCTTAGAAAAATATCCCAATAAAATTAAAACCCTTACATAAAATCTTGTGTAAAGCCCCATGGGAAAAGATATAGAAAGAGAAAACTACATTGGAGTGGGTCTCCTGTCTCCTCACTTTATAAAAAGCAAATTCTTGAGAATAAATATTTTATTGTGCATGGAAGAGTCCCCTGGACTTGCTGCTTCAGCAGTGGTTGCAAAGGGTTGCAGTCCTAGATCACAAGAACAGGCTCCAAAGGAAAGCAATTAATAGCCTCAAACAGCACCATATGAGCACCAGCACACAGACTGCATTTGTACCACACCAGGCTGAGCAGACACACAAATTAACTCTCAGTGTATCAGCTCTAGACCCAAGAGCTGTGTACTCTAGTCACCAAGTACAGCTGAGGCTAAGCGGGGCTCGGAGCTGGGCGCACCTTAGCTCTTTGCACTGCGTTATGCCTTGAAGATGCCCCAAAAACTCCCTCCCGTGCAACTGTGCACTGCAGTGTATTCCTGGTTGTGCCTAGGAAAATATTGAGAGGGGATGTAATGACAAAAGGATGTAAAGTGTATTCTGTACTAATAAGGCAGGGGAAGGTTAGGCTGATTCTTACAGGGGCTATTTTTAGGCCCAGATTTTCAGCTTTGACTGCATCAGCATTTTGGCTATGGAAGTTAAGGCTTCTTTAGACCTATTTCCTGAAGAGCAACAGTTTGAGAATTCAAACTGGGCATGTTCAGTTGAGACACTTGAAACTGCTAATCAGCTTGAAAGTCTTGGTCCAGCTGAGCTTTTATAGAGTTGCTTTTAGTTTGTTTTTCTTTTTTGAAGCTGTGAATAATAATTTATGTATTTTAAATAAAGCATTCCTCAAACATCCTTTAAATGACTTGAGTATACAACCCACAAATCCTCTATTACAGAAAATGTATTTCAAGATTTTGGAGCTCACTTATCTATTACCGCGATGCCCCGTTATTACGGCTTATCCCGGTAATCAGTCGAAGACGCAGAAATAATGAGAGCTGGACTTCGGGCTGTGTTCAGAGCAAGGGCGGAAAGGGGGAAACCCCTTTCGTTTAATTCTTATATACACTTTTTGAAATCACAGATCATTGGAGAAAGTTAACACTTCCGTCTCTAACTATATTGGTTACAAGAAGTGTCCGTCAAAGGGATCTGTGTCCATGGGAAAGGAATGTAAAAAGATAATTTTTACAACAACATAGCTATGTTTACAGAAATCGTCCTTGAGACTGTCTAACAGAGAAAACTAGCTATTTTACAGTGAAAAATGGGCAACACTTATCTTTTTGTTCCTCTGCTTTCTCAGACATAAAATGAAGTAAGTAATACATACCATAATCTTCTAGCATCATACATGGCCACACATGGAGAATTTCTGGTGTCCAGTGATAAAGATCAATGCTTCGTGTTGCTAAAAACATTACATACAATGCTAAAGGTAAATGCATAGTACAAAATAGCACTTCTCTGGGGGCCTTGGAGCAGTCTCTCTTTCATAATATTCAGTTCAAAATGTATGGGCAGATGGGCTGATATGCTGTTTCTCAACCAAATCACTGACTATTAAAAGTGTGTTTCCTTGAAACTGTCTTTGGGTCATGCAGTGATCAGCTTTTACTCTATAGACTAGATTCTTCTTTACTCTTATAATGCTCTTCACACCTATTTCTGAGTGATTCACACGCTTTCAACTCTCCCAGTGCTGAGTTAGCCTGCAAACCATGTTGTGTCTTCATAACTGGTTTGATGGTTTCCTGAAACACGCACTTTTGTGTTTGTGGGGAAAAAGGCTTATTAAGTAATTAGGCATGCTTAAAATCAGATCCCTTTAAAGACAGATATGAATCCTGATTGTTTTCTCCTTGTTTCTGAAGACTGATGTCTTAGACCTTGAGTGAGTGGTCAAAGGCAGGTGTATGTGTGCCAAGATGAGGTACTTTGGCAGGGCAAGGGCAAAGACTGCAATACAGCTGATCAGCCTGTACTCTGGATTGTCCTTTGAATTTACTGAGAATACAATCCCATACTGCTGAGGCCATGAGACAACCTAAACCTAAGTGTAATTTCTGACCCAGGTGCGGAGTTTCAGGATCCATGGCCCTAGATGTTAGCACATGCCTCTAGGGCTGTGCGTCTTCTGTGTGTGCAGCGAGACTACCTGCAGCCAGTGTGCAGCACCTGGGCCTGCCTGTAGAGCCTCTGGCTGACTTCACTGCTCTGCATCAATCTTGTCATATTGCCACGGAGGCAGGCAGGCTGTAATGGTGCATGGGCATATGCAAATCTTGTCTCAAACTTGCATCTGAATGGAAGTAAGTTCAGCCTTGATTATGGCCCACAAGTGCAATAAAGCCAGAGAGACCTGTTTGTGTTATCAAGTTAGAGGATCTCTTGTCTCTATCTGTAATTATGACCATATTGTTCTAGCCCAGTACTGTTGACAGATACAGTGGCTATTCCCCAGAAATACAGATATGCTTAGCAGTATACTAACTGGGATGGGACTTTATAAAGGGGAGGAAGAAATAAAAAGGATCCAGGGGCAATTTTGTCAAAAGCTCACAAGGATTACCACCTTCAGCTCTGCCAATTGCTTGTGAAAGAAAAAGTTTTGTGTGGGTAAAAATAAGAACTACAACGTGAAATTTCACTTAATGGGGATGACTTCTGATACCACTCTTTGCTTATAAACTGGCCCAGCCTTCCATGTACTACAAGTTAAATAGACCTTGCCTGATCCCAGGCAATAAGCAATAAACAATCCCTGAAAATAAGACAGGTGGGGAAATGGATTTTATATTTGCGAAAGGTACTTTAGTCTCTCCACCTTTGGATTATATTGTTTCCTAAAAATTAAAAGTTTAGGATGTCCTCTAACCTAGGAAGGCAGGGTAGCAACCACTAACATTTCAATGTTAGCTAGGAATGAATGGCAAATGTTTGGTGGGAATGGTGGCAGTGGTGATGCTACCAGTAGAAGAAGGACTCCTCCAGGCTTAGTTGAAATTAAACTGAGGCAGGGACATGTCTGTGGAGGAGAGTTGGAAAGGGCACGGGCAAGTCATCTGGATAATGGTCGTGGGTTGGAAATGATATCGGAGTAGTAACTTCTCACCTTGAAACAGATACAAATTTGAAGCATGTTCAACCAAAGAGTAAGGGGCTGCCAAATTCGACATAAAAACGACCTGATCCTGGAAAAGTTCACTTCACAATTTATTTTATTTTATTGCTGATGCTGTATTTGTAGTAGCAGAGCAGGCATAATGCACAGGCATCAAAGGTCCTGCAGTGAAGCTTCAGAGGGTGGCTGGGGCACTGTTGTCTGCAAACCTAGAAAAGCCTAAGGCTTGTTCTGCTCCAGGGCCAGGTCAATGACTGGTGAGTTGGAGGTGACTCCAGGAGTCTTAGCCAACAGCTGAATTACAGGCAGCAAGATGCCCAGGGTCTCTCCCATACCTCACTGAGTACCTTATGTTTACTAGGTCTAAAGTTGAAATTTAAAAATTTGTATTTGTGCTGGCACAAAGATTGCCTAATAGTCCCTGATTTATCCTTTGTTGTCCATTACTCCCATTAGGTAAGGTTTATAAATACCTCTTGCTTTATATTCTTCTTTTCCTACATCATCCTTGTCCCTCAAAGCACCCAACACACCCATATTATTTTTATGTAATTAAGTTTTCCATTTTAATTTCAGTGACCTCCCTCAGATTGGCCCTCTCCCACAGGCACAATGATTATAAGGCAGACAGTACTACCTCAGCACAATATTATTTAGATGTGGTCACTAACCAAACCCCCAGATACCCACCTCAGCTCAATTCAGCATCTAAATTCAGAGCAATCATGAAATGGTCTGAATGTAGCCATCCAAATCTACTACTACACAAATCTGGGGTGGATTTACTAAAAATCTTAACCTGAATCCATGGAATAAAGAATAGTTTATTTTTTTGCTTTTAAATAGTACAGGGACTACTTTGAAACACTTCAGATTCTCTCAACTCTGTGATTTCCCAGGGGTTTTGCCACCTATGTCAGGTGGGCCATGAATTACAACTCCTCTCTCGGTGGACAACTGGTGAATGCAGCTGAAGCACTTCATACAGCTGATTTTAGGGATGTTTGAGATCATGGCAGCCTCTGTTTTCTTCAGTTCTCCTTCTCCATTCTCATTCTTCCTGTGGAGGGGAATAGCTAATCTTAGATCTCATATCGGTTTTGTTCACAGCAGTGCACAGCATTTACCCAAAGGTAAACACACACTCTTCTCATGGCTTGTTGGCTGCTGTCAAACACAGCCTTTCTTACAGACCCTGATACCTTAACCATCTAGAATCAGTATCACTTCTTAAGTTTTACATTTTGTCCCTTGTTAACAGAGATTAGAATCCTTTTTTTTTTTATTCTCCCCCACGCCCTCTCAAAGGGTGGCTGCCCTGGCATGTAGTTTTCAACATTTTTTTCCATAAATAATCATCCCAGATAAAGCTTTTCCCCAGCCTGCATGGTGATTCACAATGGTTCTTTTTTAGCACATTTTCCCCAGAGGAGCACAGCAAACTTTAATAATGTTTTTAAACACAGTTATTTTGTATTCAGCTAGTATTTCCATACATTCAGTATTGCAAAAGGTTATTCATTCAGTGTGGAGTGGCAGTGCAGAGGCAGAAGGATGTTGTTCACAGCCTGCATCCCTATAACTGTAGTCAGACTTATGTTTCTAGGGCTTTCAGCAGCAAACTAGGTCAGTGGGGCCCTCTACATCAAAGCTTCTCCTTAGACACTGTAAATCGCATGCTTTTATACTATTCCTACTGTACACTGTGTTCTTCTGTAATTACAAATGTATGTTTCCCATCACCACAAAGACTTCACATTGCTCAAAGGAAATCTCTCTTCAAAGACTTTAAACTGTTGAAGGGCAGGCCCCCTTCTGAGAGCTACCATTGCTTCGGGTGATTCCTTCTTTAACTCATTCACAGTAGAACCACCAGTCAGTTCAACTGGCCTGCATCACACCGTGTCTGAACTGGCCTCAGGGTTGCACTTCAGCTTTGGAAAACAGCATTGCAGGATTTAAAAATGCAGACATTAAAAAAAAAA
>VZRZ01005967.1:1170574-1199694 GCA_013398175.1 Climacteris rufus | reverse complement strand
AAAAGAGAAAAATAAAAAAAAAAAAAAAAAAAAAAAAAAAAAAAAGCAATTAGCTGCTGCATTCATACTCATCTGGTCCCAAAAACATGAGACTTGAGCTACTTACTGTTCTTCACAGGCTCAAACTTAAGATAAGAGAACGCACAGCATTTTCATTTGCTAGTTGAACCTTGAAGAAAGTGATAATCAGGATGCATTAACAGAAAAAAAAAAAAAAGAAACACAACTTAGAAAAAGACAGCAAGGAATACGTAGAAAAAATAGTTTTTTAAAATTGATTTTATGAAAACAGGCATATGTGTGTATATATCTAGAAATACATGTATAATGACCTAAATATCTATGTAGCTAAAATAAAAACTCTGAAAACCTTCCCCTCTGTGATAGCACTCAATACCACAAGTAAGCCCATTGAAGCTAATGTTTTCTTTTGAGCAATGACTTAGTCATGACAGCAAGCGCTAATAAATATTTGCAGGATTGGGTCTTAAAATTAAGGTGTATTTAATGCTAACATTTGAAACTCATACTTGAAAAGCATTCATGAATTAAGATAATTAATAATATGGTAGTAGCTACACACTATATTAATTTTATAACTAATTATATATGAAAATGAGGAATTATCTGTCTCACATTCTTTAGAAAACTGGGCCTGTGGATTGCTAAGGTCACACAGGAATGTTATGACACATCAATAAGCCAGTTTTTCATGTTCCTTGTAAGCAGCTTAACCCTGAATACCCTGCTTCTCAGTTGCCTTGCCTCTGGCCAACAACATGGCTCCCCTCAGCTAAAGTCTCCCTACTGTACACTCTCTCCCCATTTTAAACACAAAATGTGTTTTCATATATCTTACTCTATTCCAATTGTTTCTTAGATTTCAATACTGCTGCTGGCATTTTGAGAATCCTTGATATAATTCAACTGATGTCAAAAGATTTCTCCAAACATAGAGGAGTTTTCTATAATAAAATATTTGACAAATAGGATTAGACATGGATAAATATATTATGATTATCATATCAGGACCATTCCTGGGGATGAAATCTAAATTCCAAAAAAAGATGCACAAGGAAGAAAAAGCATCCTTGTTCTGGATAAAGAATGTCTTCATCAGGAGTGATATGACAATAGTGTTTAAATTAATTTAAAAATTCAAAGCAAGCAAGTCTTCCTAATCTTTGGGGCAGATAGGGGTTGAAGGATAACTTGTGAACTCTATCTGTCTGCAAAAGCTGAAAGGATCAGCCTAATGAAAAATAGCTGTGTGTCACAGCTTATCAAGTTGGCATCCTATGCTTTGTAACCTCATAAAAAACCCCATTGAAGCGTAAGCTACCACTAACAGCTTCTTACAGGAACAGAAGTAACTGGTTCTGTATTGCCAATTGCTTTCCTGCAGGAGAACATCACTGACTGACTAACTGCTCAGTTAGTCAGAAGGGAAGGCAAAAATACCAACTTAATTTTTTTAATTCTTTGCTTTAGACAGTTTGAAAATTCAACATTTTCTCCCTTTTCCAGGCTTGTTTTATTCTGATTGTGCAAGCACCAAGCTTTTAGCAAGGATTACCTCTTCCACGGCATCTGCATGTGACCAAGGCTCCCAGCTTCAGTGGGACACCATCTTTATCGTTTGTATTGCAGAAGCAGACTGGAGTTTGTGTCAGAAACCCAGTCATAGTGCAAAGTGCTGTACAACTGCAGTCAGAATGTCCACTCCCTAAAGACTTCTGGCTTAAACCCAAAGAGTCTGACTCCACTCATATAAGCAATAGCAACAAAACATTTTCCACTGATACTAAAATTGGTTTAAAACATCCAAATACATATTTCTATACTTTCTGTGTAGAAATATTTTGAGAACGGGAATATTCCTGGATCCCTTGGTTAAACTGCAATGAAATAGGGCAATAGAGGGATATAGTTTCAGTTTTCAACACTTTTTTAAATCATCAGGGATATTTTAAAGCCACTATGTCATATAATGTATTTTAAAACCACAGTCATATACTACGAGTGAGATGTCTCTGTACACCTTCAGTACACCTCTGAATATGGTTTACACAATTTCAGACGTAGTTTATGTGGAAGATCATTGTGAATGCACTCCTGTTAACTCAGAATAAAGTTTAAAAAGTGAAAACTGCATAGAAAGCATGAATGGAAACATCCTCTCTACTTTCTGCTGCAATTTTTCTTTTGATTCAATAAGAACTAAATAAGCCATTAGTACAGAAATTCAGGACAATTCTTTCAGCCTTGAGACATTAGTTTTATATCTTTCTGTTTCTGTGCTTTTTACCCTGTTTTATTTCCAGATGGTATTGAATACGATTCAGGGGAATGGTCCTGGTATTTTTGAGAATGTTTATTGTATTTCAAAAGTGTCCATAACTGATCATGTCTAGGGCTGAAAACATCGTGGTTTTGTGGGAAGAAAGATGTTTCATAGCTTATGATGTTAGGATTAAAAAGTATGAGACTCAATTGTATAGAGTCTCCAATTATATTTCTGCTCAGCAGAATCCTTGCAAGAAGATATATGCAAACTAGAAGAGGAATTTCATCTTTAACTCATTAGTTTTCCATGGAGAAACCACATGGCTGGACATTAAAGCGCAACTCTATCATTCAGTACAGGCTGTGCTTTCATTTTTTTCTGAGCTACAGCAGACAGCAAACTTTATTCTATGTGTGTTCTGATTTTAATAACACAAGAAAAAGAACTTAAAATTAATTGAAGTCAATACAAAAAAAAAAAAATCAGAGGCCCCAGTCAGGTTCCAAATGTTGTATTTTGGGTTTTCTAACTTGTCACAGGCAGTTTTTCTCTACTCTGCCTTGAATACTGTTGCTGTACTTTCTTTACCATAATAAAGACTAAAAATAATTAAACCTTGTAAGGGCAGGAATGGTGACAATTTATAAAACTTTTAATTGCAATTTCTTTGGACATTTACTATTCTTTTTTATACCAAAATGTTGTCACCAAATCTCTTTCATGTTAAGCCCAGCCTTGTATGACCAGTTGAGCCTCTAGACAGCAAATACACAGTAAATATGTGAATGTAAGGAAGAGTTTTAAATTTGATTATCTGACCTTTGTTAGGGTGACCAATGGACTTAATGATTTCATAAAAGACTGTTATTTCAGAAAATCATGGCCTACATACTATGGGTTTTTCTCTCACCTAATACATATTTTGACGTTTGGACATGACCTATTGTCCTTTTGTGTAGCAGAACTTGTTTGTTGGGGTTTTTTCAACATAAAAAAACTTTGTTCTCCTCAAGGTGCTCTTACTCAAGATCTCATCTACGGCTGCACTTGAGCTACTGTCATTACTGGGTTGCAATACAGCAGTACCCTAGAGCATCTTCCATATGTTTAATAACACCTGTCTGACATGTAATTTCATGAAATCCTGTGTTAGCTGTATTAGTCAATTCGGCGTGCTATCATTCTGATGATAAAGTATGGGACTCAGGCAGTCATGTTAAACCCACATCATCAAGGCAAACATCTCAAAAGGCACATCAAAGTTTTTCCACATAGTAAAATAAATTTCAATAGTAGATATGAAACATATACTGAAAGCTTTTGAAGTGGGCTGTTGTTTTGCACTTCTATATATTCAATAATTCTTTAAAATAAAGGTAGATAATAAAATTAGTTTAGTGGGTAACCTAGACAAAGTACATATGCCTTGGAATTTGGAAAGCTCTTTTTGACTAATGGCTTTTTCTGGGCTGTTTAAGTCTTTGGGCGTGCTGGAGGAAGTGCAGAAGAGACATCCTCCAGCTCCTCATGAGAAGGAAGTCCACTGGACAGAAAGCACCTGTCATTTAAGCAGTGAAATGCTGCTCACTTGAAGCTCCATATTCACTCCCTGATGGGATGAGTAAACCTGGGAGACAGAGGGCAGGACGACCAAGCCTGTGTTTGTAAACTGTGAGCCATGCACAGCTTCTGCTGTGGGAACACTCTCCTGGTGTGTTTGTTTGTTTGCTTTATTTTATTTGTTCTTCTGTTTGCATTTTAAATCAGATTTACTTCCTAAAATGCCAACAAACTCAGCCTAATGCTCATGCCAACAAAATGCATCTGTGCCAAGAACATATGAAAGGGCACTAGAACATATACTTGTATCCAGTCAACAGATGTACAGAGAGTGAACTGAGAATTTAACTCGTTGAACAGTACATTCATGTACCAAAGTGCTGTTTCATTACCCTGCCAGTGAGGCAAGGGTGAGAGAAGCCAGCAGCACGCACACAGGTCCCACTGTTATCACCACTGCTCGCCCACAGACACAAACTGAAGGCGCTGACCTTGGCAGGTTTGTTGGAGCTACTGTTTAAATAAACCTCTTGTGTGCTGTAGCAAAATACAATCCTGCATTGACAAAAATACATTTAAATCTTTCTCTATATTGAACTCTCAAGAAATATGTGGAGAGAGAATATCAAAGCAGCAGTGCCATCAGTGCTCTTATTGGCATTTGTTAGCTCCAGCACAGGACCAGAGATGCAACATCCATTAGCCAGCTAAAGAAAGCAGGAGAAAACCCTGCATCCATCTGCATCTCCCACCAGTATACAGCCATCCAGATATAATGGGCCCACGGTGTGTGCACCAGTGAATAGGAAACAACTGAGACATGGAGGTTAAGGGGAGTGCTAACCCTCAACACTTTGTGATGTTTACAAATCCCTTGGGAATATTGTTGACAAATTAGCAATATATCAGTAACTTCCTCAAACACAAAAGTTATTGGAATATGTAGTAAAATAACACAATGCCAAAGAAATGGCTTATGCTTTTCAAATTCCAGACAAGGAGTAAAAATTAAAAAAAAAAAAAAAATAGGGAATCGTTTGCACAAACAGCTCTTGAAAACAGCTCTTTCTGACCAAACTATTACTAGAGCTTCCTGCCTAGATATTTTCCATTCTTGTATTCCCAGGGTATTTTGCAAGTCCTCTCCTTTGAGTCAGTGAGCTTGCCCTGGCATGCCTCTCCTGGCTGGCCACGCACCTCTGGGCACTCGGAGTCAAAAAAACATATCAGGGTGAGGTTTTTTTAACATCTGCATAAAGAGCTGTACCCTGTTAAAAGGGAAACTGATGCAACTAATGTCTTCTAATTACATTTTGGAGCCTTCTTTAGCCTTCTGAACCAGGCAAAGCCTCAGTAATATCCATCTCATTAGATAAAGTCCAAGTATCCGTTGTTCATTTGGAGGATTATTCTTTTCTGTGGAAACTAATTCAAATCTCTAGCTTGTCTGCTGAACACAGTTACAACCAATATATTAGCCTCATAAAATGTGTTTTATTGATTTGCCGTTGTGTGAAATATGAATTATTGACAAACACAGACCTCCATCAGATTCACAAATGCCTTTTTTTTGTCATTTAAAGCACATTCCTGAATTACATTTAGTCGACTATGAAGCAAATGAGGCTGAGTATGTATACATATATATGTGTATGTGTGACTCTGTTAGGGATGTCTGTCCTATTACCTGTCAGATTAAACTATTTTTAATTCTCCAACTATTTGCCCACCTTCTGTTCACTGCCAAAACGGAAGTATGATGTTCCAGTGCTCCCACTTCTGCCAGTTCACTGACAATATTAAGGATACAAGATCAAGTATTAAAAAAGTTAGGAAATTCCAACAATATTAACTCAGCTCCATCTATATCCTGTGTAATTTTTGGCACACATGAATAACAAATATTAATACAGTGGGGCCATTAAACTGGACATTCCCCACCTGCAGTAGTAAAATTTACCAGACTATTTGAGGTATTTCCCATTCTAAGTAAAAGGTGCACTACAGACAGAGTCATAAAGGTAATTACACTGGAGCAGAATGTCAATAGCTTAATGATGCCAACTACAAGATTTACTTTTAATGAGGAAAAAAAATGAAGTTACAACTATGTGCAGTACAGTAGATTTTGCTTCATTCATTTTACTCTAAAATGCAACAAATGCAATTAAAAAAGAGAAAGTGTGAAAATGGTGGTTCTGAAATTATATGTTTTGAAAGCCCTGCATTGTTTATTACAGTTCAACCTCCACATTAGAAGGAGATAGCTTTTATTGAAATGCACCAATAAAATATTCTATTCAACCACACCTGGACAAAAGGAAACCTAAGAAGGTACTTAATAGACTGGTCCTGTATGTATTCTTCACCTATGTGTTCCTTAATTTTGTTTTCCAGGCCAAAGAGCTACTATCATTTTGGATCTCTTCCAGTATCTGGTTGTTACTATAATACTGTTTTTGTTCTAGCTCTGTCCAGAAGGCAAAAATGTTTCCTTGCAACAGCCAAAAGCAGTAGACCACAACTGTGCTGAGTGTAGACAGTGAGTTTGGAAAGGTCGTAGCTTTAGGAAGACATATGTCTGTGTATCAGGAAAGGAGACAGTGGTAAATCTGCAGTGAGCTATCAAATGCAAACCAGAGCTGAAGTGAATATTTTCTTCAGCTACTTTCACTTCTTAAACTTATGTTTTGAAATTTAGATTTTAAAACCCTCTAATTCTGAAACTAATACTAAGATGTGGTTGTCCAGTTTCACCAAGAATTCTGAAAATGTCATGACATTGCTAACAGTAATTAAATAATTTGCTGACATTTTAATTTCATGGTGGCACTTAATAGCAAATTTCAGTGGCAAATTTTCAGTGGCACTTAATAGCAAATTTTTGACACACTGGTTAAAATAAAATACAACCCTGTAATAAGAAAAAGAAAATTAGGACAAGAGAACATGGAGAATTGAAAGCAACAAAAAAGGACACTTCTGAAAATAACAAGGGGGGAAATAGTGGTGGTATAATAGCAGTGATCACAACAATATTGCAAGATGATTTTTAGTGTTCCTGTTCTGTGGAGGAAAACTAGCTAAAGGACCACCGTCTCTGCTGGATTGTGTGTATGTCCTGTTGATGTCAGGTTTAAATCCATTCAAACAACCTACAGGGAACTTCTGCACCTCAGTAGGAGCTGAGTATGTCCATGGACGGATGAGCATTTAAAAGTGAATCTGAGTATCACAGCCAACAAACACAAAGTTTCTAGCCTCTGGACATAGTCAATTGCAGGAACATTAAAAGTATCAAGAACAGTTAAAATTATAAATGAGGAAACAGCTTGATTATGTTGATGTGGTCATTCATCTGCTATATTCTGCCTTAAGCCAATAGACCCATCATTAACCTGGTACTTATTTTAGTTTGGTTTTGCTTTTAGCTTCAGTCTTTTCCCCAATTCATCTTTCTTGTTGGTTATGGCTATGAAAGAGAAACCGTAATATGGTAATTTGCTGAATCTTGTAAATTAAAGTATATTGGAACAGAGGGATAATTTTGATGAACAAAATAGGATAACTGGAGAATAAACTAGATATTTCTGCAAATTTTTTACCTAAAGAATTTCTTTCTGTCAGAGCTAGTTTCCCTAGAATATGAACACAAATGTAGAAAACATAAAAGTACTTTTCTATGATCATGTGTTATAATACAGTTTACTACTAAGTGTAGTAAGTAGCAAGGATGGCTAAGATCCAGAACACAGGAGCCATCTGGGGTCACATTAACCAATATTGCCACTGCAGACACTAAGTGAAAACTGTGATTCAGCATCTCTTGTGAAAGCAGTTCTTAAGCCTTGCATCATCAGTCTTCTGCTGTCCAAAATGGCTCTGGGTCGGGGGAAGGCTGAATTCTGACTCTGCCCAGCAAGGCTGTGTCTGCAGGTTCCCACAATGAGAGCAAACTCACTGCAACTCCCCATCCATATCGTCACTGGAGTCCCCTGAGTACTTCCCACTGCTACATCACTGATGCAGCTCTGCCACCTCTACAAAGAGCACTTGAGGTCCCCCAACCACTCCCTGTCAGTTGGCATTCAAAGCCTGACCTCTGTGCACTGTAATCATCTAATGACTCCACCTTGGTGACCTACCTTTCACTGCCCTTCAGCATCCACACTGATCCTACTACATCAGCTTAATTAGACAAGTTTGTACTCATGAAACTGGGTGGGAGAGTTGCAGGAAGCTCAGTAGAGGTCACACAAAGAGTGTGACAAGCTGAGGTGACAGCCATGGCCTAGAGTCATCTTAGACTGCACCTCAATAGACTCAGGTTCACCTCTTTTCTAAATCACAGGGATTCCCAGGATCCCATGTTGGTTATCAATACCTGGTATGTCTCAGACGTTCTACCACAAATGTGGAACATGGCCAAGCTTCTAACAGCTGCCACTGTCAACCTTGAGTCCCTTTTTTGACTCTTTCCATCACTAGTCTTCCATCCCTCTCATGCAATCACAAAACTCCTTTTTCTCCAAATAAGTGATGACCAAGAGTGGGCTATGAGCTTCAGGATATGCATAACCAGCTTTATGTTCTATGTGACAAGCCAGTATGGGATCAGAAAAGAACCATTGTTTCTGTATTCTCCCACCTTGCTCTCTGTGCCACACTTCATACAATGGTCAACATCTCATAATTGATTGTTCTGGATTCACGGTACAGAGGTTCAGTATTATTGAGTGTGGAACCATGTGTGGCCAGACTCTTATTTTGGAGCTGAGCTCCATGCTAGTTGCCATTGTTATTCTGATAATCACCCTGCTAAAGTAGAGCAATAGGTCAGCTGAGGCTATGCCCGTCCCAGACCTCATGCAAGGTCCTCTGCCAACTGGACTATCTGATATGTTTGCTGCTGGAGGTGCCTTGGACGTGCTGACACCAGAAGCAATGGTTTGCCCAGCTGGGCCAAGGCCACTGGTAAAATACAAATTTTAAATCACTGACATTTTGGTCCAGATCCCTACAATATCTCACAAATGTATCATTTGGGAATGACTTGTCTTTTCAAAAGAGGCATATCCCAAGTTCAGTAGATGGTTTCCTGCACCAGACATAGGACATAGGAGGTGGACACTTTTGCAATCTATTGAGAAATTAATATGGCCTTTTTCAGACAATACTGAGTAGGTGAACCAAATCCTCTTTGTGGAAACAAAAATTAATTTGCTCTTAGTGAAAACCAATCATTACGGAGATAAACAGTACAAATAAAATTTATTTTCCTCAAAGAAGAGGGCCTGTTGGCATAAAGTGGCTAGTTGGCATAAAACAAATCTAGAAAGTCAGTCCACATCTAATAGAACTCAAGGGACTGTCTGCCACATTTCAAGATTAAAAGAACAACAAGAAATAATTAAATTGAAAATTTACATGCAAACTGTCCCTCCTTCAGGGACAAACTGTGTTAGTCAAATCCAAAAGTTAGAAGTTATTTCCATAAAAGTCACTCTTGACTATCTGAATAGCCTTTTAACACTACATATGAAAACTGTATAAACGGTAATAAGCGGATCAAGACAATAATTTTTTTACAGACATCTCCAAATGCTGGTTTATCAAACCAGCATTTTAATTTTTTGAAAGTCTGTGTTTGCTGTTTTCTTCTGAATTCTGCATTATGCATCTACTGTCCATTGCACTTTGTTTCTGGATGAGTAAAAAATTGCTACTGAGGATTGTTTTGACCAAGAAAAAAATATCAGAATAAGTAGATGTACCTCTTCTATCTTTTGTGCAAAATATAAATTTGTTGATTGTATGGAACTGTTACTGGGAGTTGAGTGCTCCACCAGAGCCAGCAGTTTGACAACCCACTCTGGCACATATCCTCTGGAGCAGCTGAGCCTTTAGGACTGAAGAGGAGTGTGGAAATGTTGCAGTGGGTTTCAAACCTTATAACATAATTAAAATTTCACCATGTTTCTCTTTTAAGCTTAGTATTACATTTCCAAAGCAGAAAGACCCACACAACTGTCAGTAGGACTAATGTTTCTTTGTCATTTTTGACAATCCCTCTCAGGGAGATTAGAGGTCTTAGAGTACAGTAGGTACAGCTCATGTTCTAGACATTACATTGTTCTGGCTTTTCTTTATACCAAACCCAAAATCTCTAATACTGTTTTACTTTGTCCACTGTCAGAGGGTTTTTTTTTTCTGCTTTGCTCTTTATATTGCTTTTCTCTCACAGATGTCTCAGGGGGAGGTGTTTGCCATTCACTGCACTATTCAACAAAAGTCTCCCAAATAAGGGGATTTTTCTGCTTTCTTCTAAGAAGAGTGCATCAGTTCCAGGACATTTCAGCCTTCCCCACACCTGTACTGCATTACACGTTACTCATTGATCCACCCTCTTCCTCATCCTTCCGCTCAGAAACAGTTGAGACAAAGAGCATCTCTATGTTCAGTGTCAACCCTATGCACTGTTAGTACCATCTCCTGCCTTTGTAAAGAGGAAAACCAGAAATATAAACAACAAAGCACTGATTTTTTATTTTTAATTTTTTTTTTTTATATTCCTCATGTACATCCTCCTCCTAGCTTTGGTTAGGTGGCTATGTGACAACATTTATCTCTGTTCTGCCACAGATAATGGAATGCCCTAGTTCCCTTTGTGCTTTCGACAAAACATCCCCCTTTCAGCTTCCACTGGACATTTGTTTCTCTAATACCCACTCCTACTTCACCTGGAAAGGATTCTTTCCAACAGCTATTTAGAATACTCTACTCTTTCTCTCTCTCTTTATCTCTGTCTCTCTGCAGAGAACTGACGACTGAATCATCCTTTACACTGGGGATAAAAATAATTATGGAAGGGCTAGGAAGCTCCATGAGTTTCAACTTGCAGAGTTTCTGTTGGGTTTGCCCATCAAGGGGTGGGGGAGGGAGGACAGGGTGTGGTTTTATCCGTAAGCTAAAAATACAAAAGGCAAACAGTGGTTCCAATAAGTGTAAACTACACATTGTACCCAGTGTTATTATTCTGTATTGGTTTACAACCTACCTTTCATAAGTATATGATAGTGATGACTTCACTTCACCCATCACTAATAGCGTGGGAATTGGTAACCATTTTACTGATGACAAAGATAATTTGAGTCTAAGCAGAAAAGAGAAATTACTTATCCAGCCAAAAAGAATGGGGTTCCTACTACTTCAGGACAAGATTAAAGCCTGGAATTGGAATCAAATCTTTGTGGTCAGGGAGAATCTGGACACAGCCATGACTGAGAGGCAAAGAAGCAGACAGCGTGGCCCAACAGGTGCCAACCAGCCTGCTGGCTTAGGCTGGGCTGCAGACTTGGCAAGAACTTCAAGGGCTCAGGAGCAGAAGGAAGACAAAAGTCCAGACCCGGGGTGGGGGCTGTCAAAAGGAGCCTGAGAATCTCCCGGAGTGGGAGAGGAAGCCAAGGTGGAGAGTTTGTCTTGGGGTGGAGGCTGCAACTGTGGGAGATGTGGCCATTCAGGGAATGTAGTATTCTGTAGTTTCCAGGAATTAGGAAGGGTATTTTGAACTAGGACAATTAGTCCTTGGGAATGCAGGTTTCCATTGCTTGTTTTTTTTTAGATAGGAACAAGAAATACTTAGCTCAATTTGTTTTTAACAGTGTTGTGTATGTCTTTGATGATTAGAACAATCTGATAACATAGAAAGCAGAAAATATTAGATTGGGCTGATCAAAAATTTTAAAAACCTCATGGAAACAAGCTCACAATTATATTTTTAAGAACTCTGCTATATTGCATAATTTGTTAGATATCACAATATCAACTTCCAGTCCTGTACTTCCCCTGTACATAATTTTTCTGAAACATTATATTTTATGGATTTAAAACAGTTGCAGGAAAGGCAAAAAAAGTATCATGTTGTTTTATATATTTAAGGATTTTAGGTTCCTTCTGTAAGGAATCCTATAATTAAACTGAACAAATAGTCCTCTTGTGAGAGACCTAAACAATTTTTTAAAATATTAATTTCTGCCACTTCAATTAGTCCAGGCTGTTGTCATCAAGATGATCTTTCCTACCTGGTCCTCTGACTATGTCATCTCCCTTTTTATAGTCTCTGAGTCACTTAACTCAATCTCTTATTAGTTTCATCTCACATTCTTTTTTTTTTTTTCTGTGATTGTTTTTAAGGTTGTAAGCCACACAGTCTCTGCTTATGCTCTGTACTAATTCCTTTTCACACTTACTCATTACAAGCTTCTCTGCTCTGCTGATGGCTCCAGCTTTTATCTCCAAATCCCCTTCCCTTCTCATAAGTGCTTCCACCATTTCTTCCAATCAACACCTAGGCAGAAAGAACTCTCACAACATAACTAGGCAGAAAGAACTCTCACAGTATAACTTTGTCAGCCTTCTCCTTTTTTCTTGTTTAAATTGCTACAGAATTCCAATTTCTACATAATCACATAGAAATAGAAAATTAGAAAAGAATAAGTCTTTTGTCACTAGGGCACAAAAAACAGCAACCATGTAATTACGTGCAGCACGAACCTGGAAGTTGTCCTACCTCCTTCTGTCTTATAATGCAGCCATATTCAAGTCCTGCATACAGACTGTAACATCTTCACTGCAAATATGAATCACTGATTTTTCCAGGATTCTTTTAGATTTATACAGGATAAGCAATAATAATAGTTCATTATATGCAGATATTTCTTGCAAACGGATAATTTTAAACCTAACAATAATTTGTTGTCAATTATTCTGATGGCAAAATCAGTAGATAAATTATAAGCCTGCCCTACAATGTCCTCTGTTTTTTGAAAGTCTGTTGTTTTGGTTCTTTTAAATAACAAATTCAAGTTAAAAATTAAAACATGAATTGATTTGAAATAGTTCTCTGTATAATCAGCTACCCATTCAGAGTAATTAAGTAGGTCAAGTGTGTCCTTTTTACACAGATTTTGAAAGCCACATACTGTTAGAGGACAAAACAAATGAGTAAGGTGCAACTCCCAAGTCCTTTATAGCCCTATGTGAAAATGTAAGCCATCTGCAAAATGAAAATTAAAAAGATCACTAAGTAAATAAGAAATCCATTCAACAAAATGTTTTCAAAAGAAAACACGATAAGGTGGCTGTCTCCAAAGGCTCCTGGAGGCAGAATGGCAAACGGTACAACATTTCAAACGCGCCAATTCCGATGTGTGCAGCCAAATAGCTGCGATACCCGTATGCGGAAGACTGTGAAAAAATAATGGTTGTTCTTCATATAATTTTTAAGTACATTCTATAGCAGGACTCTTCAAAGGTCTGAAAAAAATATTTTACTAAAAGTAATAGGCAAGGTCAGGCTCTGTGGAAGTCAGTGCTTTTAAGTTCAGACAATAGTTCTAATTCTTATCAAATTGAATAGCTGTCTATTAATGTTAGGAATTGGGTTGTATTTCTGTTTCCTGAATGTTGTACACAGAAGACTTTTGAAACAGAAGATAAAATTTGAGTGCTAATTCAAGCATATATCCTACCTTTATATTCAAAACCATGGAAAAGATTATTGCACATATTATGCCAGTGTTTTTGCCAATTGTTGAAAGATAAAATGTACATAGGATACGTCAGCTGATGGTTGTGGTTTGGATAAAATGCTTTATAAAACTGTCTTTTTTTTCCAAACACAATATGCTTCAGGTTTTAGTTATAGAAAAATAATAGATATGATAAATGGCACCTATTTTTAGCTTGAGCTTACATTTGTTCCAGTACTGTTTTCATAAAAAAATATATAGCTTTAATTCCCTTTTTATTCTCTGCTATGGCAAATGGATACAATAAGGAATTTTTCTCATTTTATATGTTACTTGTGAAGTAGTCTTTCTTTATGAGCTTCTTAAGCTGCTCTTCAAAAAAGAATTGATGGAAAAAATAATATCATCTTTGGAAAAACAGGGAAATAATTCATATCATCACAGTCATCACCACAAAAAGGGTCAGAACACCAATCTTGTGACTGAATGTTTTCAAAATAAAATAAAATAAAATAAAATTTAAATAGAACTTAAATATTGGAGGAAGAAAGATGTAGCAATAACCTGATATCACTAAAAATAATTGTGCATTCTTTAAGATGTTTCTTTTGTGTTAAGCTTTTATCTACATATGTAGTTGAAAAATGCAGTAAATAGCTCTATTATTTTCACTGAACAGCATAAAACAAAAGGATTAACCTAAAATCTTGGAGTGAAGTCTGAACTGACCAGTCTAGGTATAATGTTTTAATCAGAAATGCAAGGCTCTGGTGGAGATCCCGCCAAAGAAAGGATTTCCCATAAAAGAACCAGACATAATAAAAGAAAATTACTTTAAATTACACTGATCTTCACTGACTCATTCTGGGATGCTTTCTAACAAGCCAGGACAAATCTGAAAGAAAACCCAAATAAATATTTGTTGTCAGATTTAATATCTGGTAGATACTATTTCTAAAGAAACCAAGTTATTTAAGCAACATAGATTCCTATGTAATTCTCTGAAGAAGACAGGTTTAAGACAAGTGGATGTAAAGGCAATGGTGCAAAATAAAATTAGGCAAGAACAAATTAATGAGAATTACAGAGATACATTTAGAACTGGACAATCCAAATACCTAGGTGATTGCTAAGAATGCTACCTACATTTGTTAAGAAAGGAATTCATCGTCTCAAATTAAATAATGTCTCTTAAAAAGTAGTATCTTCCTGGCTGATGAACACTAAAGTTTTTGAGTTGCCCTTTAGACTTGCAGAAAAGTGTTTTTAAATAAGTGATTAATAGCAGTATGTACCACTAAAATATTTCACTGAATTTGTGTTAACTATACCCAGAGAAGAAAAATTAAAGTTTTTAAAAAACATTTAGACATGAAGGCCATTGAATATGAAAATCTAACCCTGTGGACACAAGCTAGTGCTCCTTTGATGTAAAGTTTCTGCTTTTATATTGAATTAACTTACAGTACTAAAAGAAAATACCCAGATCTTGCTTTTGTTCAGCTTTTTTGATATATCTTACAAAGAGAATTTAGGCAAATCCCCTTTGTTTTATTGCTGAGATAAAACGCAGAAACCAGACAATTGAGTCAAACAACATTATTTTTTGATGCAAGCATGCAAAATTTGGTAAAACATCCCAAAACTCTTGGCTTTTTCCCTTACATATTTCAACAGCAAATATCTCTGAGTGTTAGCTCTAGTGAAATTAGCTTAACAGCAGAGACTAGCATAGTACCCAGTCATTAGATTCTGTTTGTACCTGAGACAACGAGAGAGACATGGGAACACATCTCGGGGAAAAAAAAAATCATTCAGGAATGAGACACAGAATACAGCTGAAAAATGCTGGTAATATCTCCATTTATAATTCTCAGCCTTTCACAGAGCCTTCAAGGGAAATCTATTATAAGCACAGTTTAATTGTCTAAGGAGAGTGTTGGGCTACTGGGCCAGTACAGACTGACTATAATAAACAGTGTTTAAAGAGGTCAGCTCACCCAGTGGTGTATTGAGAGGAAATACTGACTCTGCATTTTTAAGAAACCATTTATTTGTCGAGAAGCTGATTAAACCAGCTCGGCATTGTATGTCCTCTGCCTCTGGGAAGGATGGCAATAGATTTTTAATAAATGCATAATATTTACTGAGCTGTATGAATATTCAGAAGCTAAGGTGTTTAAATTCTGATTATCTTTTGTAACTGCTTACCAGCCCTGTAGTTTTAGGGTTTGTCAGCATTCCTCATTCACTGGATTGGTAAAGAAAGCACTACACTAAAGCTAAAGAAAATTCTTCCACTATTGTCAGCTTATAGTGATTTTTTTTAAACTATCAGGTATTGGTGGATGAGCAGCTGCACACAGAATTCACTTCTATAGAGATTTATACACTGATTGATACGTTTATTAATGATTAGTGTACACCCAGCACAACATTCTTTGTAATACAGCAGTTGGCCCTGAAATATGGAGAACAGGCTTCAGTCTGCACTGGGATGTCAGCACCAGTGCTACAGAAGAGAGTCTACCTGTTAACGGTGTGTGCTTCTCTCAAGGGCAAATAAATGCAGTTGTATCTTTCTCTTGTGTTCCTGCTGGAGCTCTTTTCTGCCTCTGCTTTTGTCTATATTCTTAAAATTTTTTTTTGGCCTTAAGACTGCAGGTTGTAGCTCATTTCCCAATGGTATCCAGGAGATACAGCATGTCCAGAGAAATCAACCAAAGCTGGGGCTTGAGCTAGACTCCTGAGAACAGAGAAGTTGGATGACACCTATTGCCCTCCTGCGAGGTTGAAAAGTGTGTGTGCAGCATCCACAGCAGCCGTGGACCACATGCTGAGAGAGGAGGGCTCTGAGCCCCTGCAGCATCAGCTGCTCATGCTTCAGGTGCGGGGTGACTCATGAGTGCTGCAGCCCAAATATCCCAGTGCCAGCCTGCCTGGTGGGCATGGGGAGGTGACCCTGATGCTGCTTTGGCTTGGGCAGCCAGGGACTTCTGAGCATGGCACAGAACCATTCATTTACGAACTAGGGGGGTGTAACTGATGAAAACATGGCAATTAGACTATTCAGGTACTGCAGGATTAAGGAACAACAGGCAAGGAAATTGGAGGTTCTGCCTTTTGGAGGTAAACATGACAGCGAGGGGTCGAAATGATTTTGTGGTTCTAGCCCTTGGGGCCTGTCTAAAGTTGCTGTTCTATTAATTACATAGTTTTTTTACAGGTATACAGAAGATGAGAGAGTTTGGCATTTTCTTGCCGGCCCTGCCAGCATTTATTCTTTGACAAGACCAGCCTTGTGTAAACAGTCTGAACCCAATGGTATTTGCTTAACATTTTAATTGGGAAATATTTTAAAGGGAGGGAGCTTGAGGTGTCCTTTGTTTTCTGCTTGGTGGTTTCCCATGTTTCTCATGAAATGGAACAGACTCAGCTCTTTTGTCTATTCTCTGTTTTCTTCTTGTGCTAGCATATTAATAAGACATCATAAGGCACTTCACTATTTGTAACAGCCCTGCATACAACCATCTTTGTGGTAAGGGCAGGCCTGCTGCCTCTTGCTCTAATCATGCCGTAACTGTGAAAGGGATTGCTAAAGCAGACAGCTATATTGCCTACAAATCTGTCATTTTCTTAACAGCCAGGAATAATTGTGTACATTTATCTTTCCATTTTTGGGAAAATGGTGAGAAACTTGTCCTGTCACAGCAAAACTGAGCGCAACTCCAGCTTTTTTTTTTTTTAATACATGATTTTCATCTTACAGATGGTTTTTAAACACTTGCAAGGGACATCTTCGGGTGGAACTGTTATTTTTGTGGTTTGCTGTTATTGGTAAGGTAGACAGGCTTGCTGCTTGTTGAGAGAAGTGTTTTAATTGGGCACTTGGCCTCTGCCTGTCCAGGAGATGCTTGACAACTTCAGAGCAGGGATCTCTACTTCCCAACAAGGCATGAGCAGCTCCGCTTCTGCTGGCTGGGCCATGGGAGAAGTTCCTTTCAGCACACCTTGTTTGAGCTGTTGGATACAGCCAGCAGAGGCTGGGGGTGGAATCTCAGCTGTGTGAGCACAGTGTCCCCAGCACCATTAATGGGACAGGTCCAGGGCTGTGCAGGGCTGCCAGCTGGCAGGCACAGCACCTCCCCACATCTCTGGGACTCCTGTAAGGGTGTTCCCCCAGTGCTGAGCAGGTGTTTGGTAGAAGGCTCTGTTGGGATTTCCTAAGAGCTCAGCCAAAGCATGCGCGCAGTGAGATCCATTGGGATTGTTGCTTGGGTCTGCAGAAGGGGAGTGGTTTTCACTTTCTCACGCTCTGCCTGCTTTGAAGGGGCTGCAAAATCTGTAGTCAAATTCTGCCTCATCTCTGGACAATTCAACCTGGTGTGTGAGACTAGCAAAAACACAGTCTCCTACTAATCATACAGTTACAAATGAATCTTTGTTTTATCTTAAGCAGAACAATTATATATTATAGATATCTTTATTGCTTCTGATAAGAAAGATTATGTTTTCATGTATGGTGTGTTGCTAATGTTTTATGATAATGTAGGGTTTTACAAAGCACTCAGAAATAAAACCTGTGGGGAATAAAAGTCCTCAGCAGATGTAAATCAATGTAGTTGCACCAAAACTAGCTGGGAATCTATCCCTCTATATCTTTATAGCTCAAGTTCTCAATATCTTTATAGTTCACTGGACCTGCATAAGGGGCAAACAGTGAAATAAATATCTATCTTTGACTTCCAAAAGATAACTAGTAATTGTCAGAAGGAATTCTGTACAAGTTAAAAATTGAACTGGAGCTGGATAAGAATTTTAAAGCAAAAATTGAGGAACTACTGACATTTATTTCTCGTTACTGAAAAAATGTTTTGCTATTATTTTACTGCAGGAATTTCTGTTTAACAGCTTGGATCAGAACTGCCTGGAACATTTTTCAGGTTCAGAATGACTTTGGAATATGTTTTCCAAACTTTTTATGTTTTGAATTTTGGAAGGCAAAACGTAAAACTAGCTTATTAACAGTTCTCTTGGAGGGCATCAGAAACGTGTTTCATTCATTAGCTAGCATGTTAAGGAGTTGAGGCATTGCTAGAAACCCATGATGTACCTTATATGAGAATTTTTTATGAAATAGTCTCACTGATTTATGTCCAAAGCTCTTTGTCCCAGTAAATTTTACCATTCCAAATCCTGATCCTCCAGTGTCTAGCATTTTGAATACTATGTTTAAATTTTAACTAAGTATAGGTAAAAATGCTGTACAAGTTACTCATGCTAGTGTAGATAGAGGGCTGTATTTTACATCATCATGTATTTGACTTCTACAGTTGCTAATGAATGGATGTGAAGAAGATGTGAAGCAACAATCAGAACTCTTACTTCGGATAGTCAGCTTTCTCCAGCATGACGCAACACTAAGTTTTGAAATTTCTCATCCAGGCAAGGGAAAACCAGCTTCATAATTCAGCAGCAGAAACTACATGAAGGCCCTTTCAAAAGTCAAAAGGCTTTACCTCAGCATGTACTTAAATGTGGTGTTTAAAACTAAATACATTCTTGAAGGCATCATATTCAGAAAACAATGAGACACAATTATTAAAATGGAAACCTCTCTTTCTATTTTAAATAATTTTGTCTCATCATTTCAATGACGCACTTGAAAAGCAGTGAATTTTTGAGATGTGTCTACTGGAAAGGTAGATGGAAACTCCCAATTTTTTTTTCTCACATGATTAAATAGTAATTGCCTTTCCATTTAATATCCAAATGTTTTATTCTGCTACACACTAAATACACAAAATATATGCATGTTCTTCTGGAATGGTCTTCTTTTCTATTTTATCATCATACTAGTTTGACATTCCACAAACATGCTTTTTTAACTAAACCCAGTGTTGAGCTCTTTCAGTTCTTCCCTTATTTTCTGATTAAAAAGAAAAGGTCATACTAAACTGACTCTCACATATCACGTTCTGGGAAAGGTAGTTTGAGCAAAGCATGAATTTATCTTCAGAGTGGAAAGATCCTCCCCACAGAGCACTCAATTGTGGTAACCCATGTGCTTTGACATGTAAATGGAACACCACAGGCATTAAATAATTGGGTCAGATATCTTCAAGATCTTTATTCTACTGTCAAACACAATTTAGATCAGATAATTTCCAAAGTTAAAAGAACTTGCTCCTGCTCCCATTAAACTCAAGAAAAAAAAATTCCCCATTGGTAGCAGCCTGGGCAGACCAAAACCTGAAGACATTATTTCATATTCCATTATTTGGTCTTTTCTCACAGTTTTTTTCACTGAATAAAATTTTATTCCCATAATGTTTTTAAATTCCCTGACTGATTCTTAAATTTGCTACTATCTGATTTCTTTAATCTCCTACTTTCCTTTGGTGGCAAATTTTGTTGCAGATCCTGCAAACTCCTAACACAAGCAATTGATTCTCTTAGTCCTATGGCATATTGTTGGAAATTAGCAAGGCCTTTGGAGAAATCAAAGGCAAGATCACAGTGTCCTACATGCTCATAAAGATCACTGCCCTGCAAACACATGATAATGACTTCGTGCATAGAGCAATTTCATTGAGTTGAGAGCTTTGATGCTACAATTTACTTCAGGTACTTGGAGCCACTTTGAATATATTGGGTTTCCTTACAAGTCCGTGAATAATAAGGATTGGGGCATAAGATGACTTCTTAAGGAGTAATAAATCAGTGGCATTAAGTATGAGAAGTTTTCTCTTTGTAAAGCTCCTTTGAAGTGTAAATGTTAGGGCATCATTTTGTTACTAGCCTGTTTTGTTCTCCCAGGCTCAGCTGGTGAGATAACACTGAGTTTTAGCAGAATGACTAAAAGTGGAGAAAAGGTCAGCAGATATTTCAAGAAGTGAAAGCAATTTTTATGTCATTACAATACTGATGATCATGTTGTTTGTTTTTTCCATTTTTTTAAACAAATATGCCAAAACTAAAAAATTCAAAGAACTTCTGAAATATATTAACCTAAGCAATCACAAGGTGTATTGTACCAGTGTGACAGTAACATTGATTTTCAGTGGCTCAGAGGAAATATTCTCAGATATATCTCAGAATAATTGGCAGTCACCTTCCAGTTACCATTCATATTACAGACTCACAGAAAGACCTATTTTGGAAAAAAAAATTCAGATTCAGAAGAAAACCCTTTCATGGGTAAAATTCCACACTGTCCATAGCCAGGGTTATGCCGTTTTCTCACTACAATTTTATTAATACTACTTTGCTATAAGTTTGATTAGTAGAACAAGTTTCAATGGGCTGAATTAAATATGTGATAATATAATGCAATTTTATATAATTTCAGAAGAATTCAATTAGAAAAACTACACAAATAATTTATTTTCCAAAATATTATTATATACTACTTTTATTTTAAAACTATCATTTTAATGTTTTTGTTATTTTTATCATTAATTTGATTTCTTCAGAATTACTTGGATAGAAAAATAGTAGGGTGAAAATTGTGCCAGAATTATATCAGATCAAGCTTTCCTTGTGATTAATGCGGTTGAAGAATCAGCTCTAAATTTTGCACTAATATATGTGCAGGAATTGTGCCGCAACATTATTTCCCTTTGAAATTCAAGCACATTTTAGCTTCTAATTTTTACAGCATTCACAGCACTGCTGAATACTTGTGCAGATTTTATATTCTGTCAAGGAAAAGTGTCAATTTTGTGTAAACTAAATTATGCATGTTAAGTTTTGGAACAATTTGTTTTTTCTTTGAATGATACAATGCTCACATTAAATATAGATTGACCCTGGGAGGAAGTAGTATGAGCCAGTGATTTTTCTGTGTTGTGGGAACTAGAAGACCTGGGTCTGTTTCCAATTCTGCCACTTAATTGTTATATCACCTTGAGCAAAGTCCCTCTAACAAAGTCAAATTTAAGTGCTTCAATTTATACATCCAACTTCATATTCAAGAACCTAAATATGCAGAAATTTCTGAATGAGGAAGTTAAATCATGCAGAGAGACAGGCTATTTATTTTTATTTCTTAATAGGAATTTTGGTAGACAGTGTCAGGCTTATTACATTTTTAAAACTTTAACTGAAATATTTTATGCCATCCGCAAAGGGAATAACTTCAGTTCTTACCAAATGGGAAGGGGTCACTGTAAAATAGGGATAATGAAAGGTGTTCATGATATGTTTTCAAATCTTCAGAGAATAGCTATGACATGTAGGAAAAATTCACTCGTGATTGTTACATATTAGCACTGCAATCGTGCACACTTTGTGATGTATTTCTAACCACAGCAGGATGAAGCAGTTCCCAGTAAACTGGAATCCGCGGAGTTATCAGAGGAGAAGATCCCACATGAGACTTTGCGTTGGAAGATGGCTCAGAAATAAGAGAGTACATGGCTGGAGCAGTTGTGGGTAGGGGCTGAAGGAAAGAAAATATCAGGAGTAGGACTTGAACAGAAGAAAGATTCAGTGAAATGGCTACATATATTTAATGCCTATAAAAACATTTAACCTCCAAGTTAAAAAAACCCACAAGCACGACTTTCTTCTCTTTTCTATTATAAGAAAGTAATGGGCACAAGCACTCTATTAGCCAGACCTTGCAAGAGAGAAATTTCAGGACTAAATGGAAAAATCCAAATCTCTCATAAGAAAGGAAAAGGGAATCTGTGGAAGTATCTCCCAACTGCCAGGGCAACCTGATGTTCCCCTACCTCTAACCCAAACTATGTTGTGTATCACAGCGAGGATACAGCCCTGAAGCATCTCGATGCAGAGGAACATGGAGTTACAGATTACAGGCAACTATTGGAATATGGTTCTAATTTGAAAAATCCCTTTCATTTGACTAGGCTGCACCAGGATAACAAAGCCATGTGGTTATGCTACTATATCGGGATGAGAACAGATTGAACCTGTTAAACATATGATCGGTCCGTCTGCGAACAGAAAGTGTTGTTCTCCCAACCCCCAGTTTGATTTCTACACTCACTATGTCCTGTTCTGCCCTAAACACATGTCAGCCCATGCTTGAGTGCTCATTTCAACACCGGTATTGTGTGAGCAGCTGTGCTCACATCTGTTGACAATGAAGGGATTTGAGTTGCTGAGGTGCCATACTCCTTTGCTTTCAGTCTGCCTGTAATGAGGACCACAGCCAAGATGAATTCTCTTCTAGATCACTTTGTTAGGGAACTAAACACTGCAGCACTTATGTTACTGCTGTGCTATGCCATTTGTCTGTGCCTCTGTGATTGTTTGCTTCCACTCCCATGAGGACATATTCCTGAATTTACAATCCTACACTGAATGTATTCCACTCTTCTGTCATAAATCTTGAAACTCCAGATACCCACAAGAGCAGAATTCTACTTTCCATGATACCATGTTAGCTCGTGTGTACTCAGCTTTTCTCTCCATTTTTGTTTACTGCCTATTGCCTGTTCTTTGTGCATTTGTCTCCTTCCTCTGCTGTCAGTGCCCTGAAGGTCAAATAAGTATTCCAGATCTGGATACAGTCCAAAAGGGCTTCTGTTTGCAATCAGCAGAAGACAAATTCAGTGTTTCAGGGCTAGGGGTACTTAAATCGTCAAAGTTATGGATTTCACAGTTTATATAGTATCTGTTCAGCTCCTGTCTTATTCTTCTGCAGCTAAGAGGCCTTAATCCTAGTTGTGGGAAGCTGTTCCTCCACCTGAATCAAACTCTGCATTCATGAGTTGTGTCAAATACAGACAAAACAGTAAAGGAATTTGAAACTTAGCCGTCTTGAAACACAGCCCTTGACTGTTCAGTGTATCTAAACACGTATCTTTCACAAAGTAGGATAAAGTTTGTTTTTACACACCATTTTCTTCAGTTGAACTGAATTTCTATTCTGTTAAAGCATATTCATCTTTAAAATAGATATCAAGGAGATGATGCAAGGAAAAAACATGTTGACAGTTCAGAATTTCACTGTCATTTTACAACACAATTGCACGACAATTTACAACTCATTTAATACAACTCTATAAAACTTCACAGTGGGCATCTCTTTGAAGGTACAGCTCACTATCAAGTATAACAAATTCAATTTCTTAAACAACATTCCAATGCCATCGAAGGCAAAATGCAAATTGTCAGAGCTACCTTTATTTTGTGGGTTTAGAGTGAACCTTGTTTTCATTCTCCTCTCTGCCATCTCCTCCACCATAAACACAAACACCTGTTTCCTACCCTGGACATCATTCAAGAATGTATGAATAGGAATAATAACTCATATTCTCCTTGTAACAGAGATAAACTGAGTAATTTACAGATATCTTATTGTGCTGCTTTATTCATAAGTGGGTGTGGTGTGACTTAAAACAGGAGGTGCTCAACCAATTCAAAGTCCAGGTGAATCACAGATATGATTTCAAAAGTGATAGGATTGTGGTCATTTGTGTCTCCTGAAGCTATTTGTTTCCTAATTTGGGACACACCATGCTGTGAGTGTCAGGAAGCTGCACTGGATAATACGTTTGTCAAGGTGCAAGACCTATTTTCCTAAGCAGGTTGGTCACCTGCATTTGCACAAATCTGTGGTAATAAAAATAATTATTTTTACACATATTTATCTCTCTCTCATAAGATGTTTACCTCTTATATCTGTGCATATTTTCTGAATCGAAGGCACAACCTGATAACAGCCTTGAGTTCATTGTACTTTAAATGTTGGTCTGTAGTGTGCTTGACTTCTTTCTTCCAGCAATGGGATCCTCATATATGACTGTATTCTCACAGACAGTAAAACTAATTAATGAAATATTATTATCTGGTAGGCACATAGTTTTATTGTTATTCTATCATTTTTAAGAAATGTGCTACCCCATTTCAAGGTGGTAGGGCCTGGGACCATCTCCATAGTCTTTGTCAGCACACCACATAGTGTCATGGGGTCTGACTTTTCCTGGGTGGTATCATAACACAAAGGAACAAGTGCTGACAGTAAAATGGTAGCACTGAAAAGTCCCAACTGCCAGTGATCAGAGCTGAAATTAACTCCGGAGCTCACTGACAAAGAAAAGCCTGGAGTTGCAATGTATAAGTGAATAGGAGAGAATCAAGCTCTTAATCTGGAATTCATGAACAATGAAAATTTGATTAAATGAAAGCTCTTGCTACTAGGTTTCGGCTTGAAGATTATTGCTCCAGAGGGTTAGGGCACATGGGGTAGCTCATAATTAGTATATTAGAAAATTAATGCAAATAAATAAACAACTTTTTCAAAGTCAAAAATCCTGGTGTTACATAACTGAGACTAAGGAATGACTGTTCGCTGCAAAGGTCTGAAAAATTCCATATTCATTATCCTTGAGGCAAAGAGAATTAAAATAAAGCAGAAAGTAGAGCCTCAAGAAGACTTCAGTGCAGACAGCACAGACTCAATTTCCATCTAAAGTAATGGTGTGAGCAATCTCACACCATTACTCCCAGCTCCAATAAGTTCATTGTGTCCATATTACTGCCTAAAAGCTGCACACGCAAAAGAAGAAACTAAGGTTTCTCTCCATGCTCCATCTCATTTAGATAATGGAGTTCAGTATGATGGGAATTTTTGTGTCGTGGATGAGCACTCTAAGTGATAGAGAAATGAAAGTTGTCAGCAGCCAAAGGCATATGTTGGACTGACACAGCATTACCAGAGTCTCTTACAGAAAGTAACATCCTACTTCTAGGATATATAGGTCCTGTAGGTGTAGGTTGACAGAAAAAACCACATTATTTCATTTGAGCATTTGCTGCTGTAAGTCATCCATGGAGGTTAGAGGAACACCTATTTAAGGAAGATTTAAAGGGGAAAGAAAACCCAGACTATCAACACACTGTCTCATGTACGTTTTAGCTGGTTCTTCTCTGCTTAAATGAAATCATGACCTATATAAACAGAGTGAGATGTATAAACATCCTATATGTAGTACAATCAGTTGAATAAACAGTTTGCATATTAATGTAAACAGCTTAGTTGTTTTAATGTACTGGTGCTATAGCAGGTTCTTAGTTACAGACTTTAAAACTCAAAAGAAAATGTGCATATTCAGGCTTTTCTATCAAAAATAAATGAATCAGGGACTGCGACTATTTTCTCCCTTGATCTTGCAAATTCTTTTCTCAATGCCATCAGTCAATTCCATAAAGTTATGCTTGACTGGTAGCAGCTTTTATCTTTTTTACATCAGGAGGTGACTGTAAATAGTGGTAGTGTGGGTTTTCCCCCCACATTATGAATTAAAGCATGAATACTTAAGGTTTATGTCACAGACAATGTCACTGCCTGCTTTCTAGGGAACTTAAACAAAATAAAGAAAAATATCTCATGAGATAATTCCAGGTTGCCAAAAAAGGGAAGCAGAAATTTAGTAGAAAATTGAATCTGGTAATTGATTCTATGGTGTTGCATATCAGCTAAGGCTGTGTTGAAAGAATGTCATCACTGACTGCCTTTAAACTCTACTCTTTAAACCTTGCTCTATGGCTGGCTACATTAAATGAATTCTCTTCTTTATGTGCAATAAGAAGGGACTTCTAGAAGAGGCCTTCCCAAGTCTGTCATCAGCTAAATTAGGAAATTAAAATTGATTCCTAGGAGACACGTTACAAAAGTTATGTGTTCTTATAAGAAATTCAGCATTCAAAATACAGATGAGCCCATAAGGACGGCCAACAGGATTTTTTTAAAAAGCCAGGGGCAGGAGTAAGCCATGATGTTGCAGCATTTATTTCTTGCTTAATAACAGGTGTCAATGTCTGTGCCATCTGGCCTGTCTCATGACAAAATCTCAACAGCCGAAGAGTGCAGAAATAAATAGACAATTAGTTAAAATGCATTGACTGCGTGCACTGCTGAGTAAGCGATTGTTGTCAGCACCAAAGCTGAGTTTTCTCGGCACAGATCCTGGTGCAGTTTCTCCAGTTGCTCTATTAACATATAGGACCAGAGTTTCCATTCTGTCAAAGAGGGACCCAAATGGGGCGTTCAAGAGGGCTAGTCAAATCATCAAGAAAAGTTCAAGCCTGGACTAACAGAAAGATGGTCACTCTAGTGCTCAGATAAGCTTAACAACTTTTTTCAGCAATTAATGTATAGTTCATTTCTTTTCAGCTCAGATATCCATACACTGCAGTACATCTGCTGTATTATCACTGCTTTGTAGTTCATACTGGGGTAGAAAATTAGTGTGGTAAACATTCTGTTCTAGATTCACACTGCCAAGTTTTAGGGTCCAAACTGTGATGCCTTTGTTAATAATTTAGTTCCTTTCTCTCTCCTCAGAGTAGATGAAGATGTCCAGGTGCCTTGATAGGAGGATTCAGCTCAAATATAAGGCAAATTGCCTCTAGAAGCAACTGCCTGTGAACACTGGCCACCAAATCCCAGTTGGATGCCAAAAGCTTGTAGGGTGGATCCAGAAAAACAGCTTGTGCAGCTGATGATGTCTGCACCCACAGGTAGCTCACTGAAATATGGGAAGGAAAACAAAGATATGGCTCATGAATCACAGAATCACTGGGGCTGGAAAAGAACTTTAAGATCATCAAGTCCAACCCTTAACCCAGCACCACGGTGTTTACCACTAAGCCATACCCCAAGTGCCACATCCACATGCCTTTTGAACGCTTCCAGGGATGGTGTTTGTACCACTTCCCTGTGCAGCCTGTTCCAGTGCCTGACACCACCCCTTTCAGTGAAGAAATCTTCCCTAATATCTAATCCAAACCACCCCTGGAAAAACAATAGACACTATTTCCTCTGGTCCTCCGCGTAGAATTGGTGGGCATCAGTTTATGAAACAAGTGCTGACAAAAGCCCCAGTCTGTATTCCTACTGCACCAATGAATGAAGTTGGCCCATCTGGAAGTCAGGATAACCAGAATCTTTTAGATGTGAATCTTATCCTCTCCAAGATGTACACTGAAACTACAGAAAAGCAGGGATTCTTTCAGAAAGCTGTTCTGACTGCCAAGTAATAGGATAATGCTGGCAACTCAGGGGTGCCTGAATCGGGACTGACAGTATTCAGGTCACTCCTCTTATGAGCTCCAGTTTCTGGTTTCATCAGAACTTTCTTGGTTCATGTTTTCCCTTGCTGTGATAAAGGACATCATCTGTTTTCAGATATGTTCATGAAACTTCCATTGACATCATTGGGAGTTGTACATGAATAGCTGACACCAGGATTTGGGCCTTAAAAGTTTATGGTGCCCTGAGGAGTTGTTTTTATGTATATTGCTTGGTTTCATCTGTGAATATCCTGGGATACAGCTGCTCAACCAAACAACAAACATACTTCAGGAACTCAAACTGTTCATGAAACACTATCTCGTACAAATAAAGGTGTCCTCAGGGCATGAAGTAAATATATGGAATTTATTCAATATTCATGCATTTGCTTTACATTACTAATGTTTTTCTTGCATATTCAGCGGATTACTCCATCATGGAATTTATTCATGAAAATATTACAACAGAAATAAAGCATGGGATGAGGGGAGAAGAAAATATCAGGAAATACATAAGAATATTGATAAAATGTATAACAAACATTTCTAAAAATCCCCTCAGGAGTTTAGAAAAACTTTTACGTGTCTCCTTATACTTTGACTAAAGAAAGATTGATTAAACCTACAATATGCCAGAGAATATCATGAACATGATACCATTTTCCTTTTAAGTGGAGCAATCTATTTTACAGTAAATGATTGCAAAAAAATGCATTAGATAGCTATTTACTCCTGATAATAGATTAAAAGATGTATCGTATAACAAATCCAGTCTTGAGCAGTATTGCAGTGGCAGTCACAGATAAGAAATGTGACACTGCAAACCCCTTTCTGGGGTCACTGCTCTCTCAGCCACTGCAATGCTGGGAGCTGCTAAGCCATTTTCTTCCTTTCTTCTCTGGGATCATTAGGAATGTTGAGTCCAATTCAGCCTTGCATTTACCTAAGAGGAACAATTGCCATTACATCTCCACTTAGTGCAGGTGGAACTAGGAAAAGAAATATCAAAAGTTGACATTCTTGAAAAGATTCCTAACTCTTACTGCCCAAATCTGCCTCCAAGGGAATTAAATACAGTTTCTGCATAAAGTTCTGATCCCAGAAGTTAGAAAGGTGAGTGTATTCCAAATCTTATGATTTCTTGGGGGGTTTTGTAGGAGAATAAAAATCGACTGTCACAAGATTCAAAAGCAAAATGCACATTTCAGAAGTCTTCTGAGCCTGCCATAAGCCACATCATGGTGTACCGTGTCATGATATAGAAAAGATTTTATATTAGAGACTAATATGCCTGTACATTTTAGAACAGGAACAGAACTATTAAGAAACTATGGCTGAACTATAAAACCAGTGGCTAGAAGAGACACCTACAAGCAAACAAAGCAAAAGTACAAGCAAAACACACACTTTTAATGGCTTTGTCACTGAAATGAGCTAATGAGGGAAGACATCTTCATGTCTGAATTCTTACAGTCAGAGCCTTTGATCCATGTTAGTGTCTTCCAGTTGATGCCTTTCCAGAATATATGCTTTAATTAAATGCAAGATACTGACTATAAGCACGTGTGACAGGGTGGAAATCTAACATTTTGAGACATATTATAAGCTTTTAATTGATTAAATAGTCCAAAGATTTTGTGGGACTTTTGCTGTTGTGTTGTTTGTTTAGTTTGCTTGTGTGTTTTTTGCTTTTT
>VZRZ01005967.1:1096169-1170563 GCA_013398175.1 Climacteris rufus | reverse complement strand
TTTTTTTTTTTTTTTTTTTTTTTTGTGAGGAAGATAAGGTTCATCCTTGTAAAAAAAAAAATTGGGTAGAGTGTTTTGGGGGGATTTTCTTTTTCTTTGGTGTGCAAATATAGGTCATGAAGTATCATACCCTGAAGCTATCTGATAAGCTATCTCTGGTTTATCTGCAATGTCATGATTGTGACAGTACAGAAAAGGTTATGAAACATCAGCAGAAATTAGGGTATTAATAGCTTTGCTTTTTCTGCTCATGCTGTATTGTTTGGAAAAGCTATGTCCGCTGAAAAATATTTCCTACAAATGACTTTCTTTTCTAGCAACACTGATCATAGCCTGCAGATAAATATAGGGCAAAAGAATGGGCTACAACAAAAATAGAGAGTTGTTAAACTCTCATCATGAGGTACTACCCGATGATGAATTGATATCTGAAGCTAAACTGACCACTGTGAACATCCACACTGCTTTCTCAATAATACAAGCCCTTGCTCTAAGAATTTGTGTAGGAAATTAATTTCTCTTAGAGCTACAGTATCTTTTTGAACTGTATTGGGTATCGTTTATTGAAAGATCTGATGTGACAAAAAAAACTGACCACAACTTCGGTCAGGTTCTCTCCATGCTTAGATTTTCACACCTTTAAGAAACAAAATAGAGAAGCTTTTATTTTAATTATTTTCAATCTATCAGCCTTCAGCTAGCAGGAATTGTATTTCACTATGGCTTTGTCTGGGCCACAGAAACTCCTGCTATCATTATAGGTAATGGTCAAAACATTTGTTTGTCATTCAGGATAAATCCACAGTAAGAACTTGTCTCCAGTGTCTCCCTGTGGAGTAATGTGACTGAGGCACCAAGATGGGGAACGTGGAGCCTCCCTGGAGCCACTGACCATGAAGATCTGCAGTGCCCAGAGGCACGAGAGGAGGCAGAGGAGGGAGAAGGGCACGATGAGCTCAGAACCACAGGTGAAACTGAAGAAGGTGGGACATCCCAGCAAAGTGACAACGCTGTATGAATAGGAAATGGAAAAAAAAGAGAGGCTAGTGTTCAAATAATTGTATGCCATGATTCACACTTAAATGTCTGGAAAAGTTACTCTGAAATGGATTATGCCAGTTTTACAAATAAATCAGAAATGGAATGGAATACATTGACAAGTATATAAGTACAATACTGCAAACTATCAATACCTTTCCTCGAATTTGAATCGTTGAAAGACCAGTTGCCATTGTAGCACTCACACATATATATACACCTCCCTGTGCATCTGCTTTTTAAAAGACTTGATTCCCAGTTCCCATATTCCTGACACACTCACACCCTGGAGGAATCAGTAGATCTCACAGTGTGTAAAAGTCATCCCAGACTCCTGCCTTCAACCTCTTTAATATTTGATGAAGAGTGTGGGTACACCCTGATGCTTATCACAGTATCACCCAGTGTGGTTTAAGACCTCATTGATTTTGTTATGTTAAGAGGGAAGGAATAAAAGAGATTGTAACCATAAGTGTTTGAATATAATGTATATGTTCATGTTAGAGGCAGATGAAGCTATTATACAGCTTATATCTTTCAGTAAATAAGGCTATTAGCATTTCTTTGTTTTCATACACAGGTCAATTAAAGTATACTCCTCCTACTGAGAATGATATAATACAATTTCAGTGTTAATTCATTCTCATCCTCCCTCATCATAAACCTTTCTTGCACAACCAAATTCACTCCAGGCTGTTCAGCCCTGCATGCATATCTTGAATTTCATTACAATTTTCAGTACAGAGCTCATCTGAGCTGTGAAAGAAGATATTTAATAAAAAGTTCAGAACATTCACAGTTCCAAGAGTTCCATCTTGCAATTATATCATCAGGCCATTCTGAGAGAACATTTGTTTAATTTTCATATGAGACCTTTGTCAAAATCAAAGGTGGAGAAGAGCAAATTTGGTCTCAGTTGTGGCTGGATAATAAGACAAAGAAATGCTTTATTATATGAAGGGTTTTCCACACATGAACAGAACTTTTCATTCTTGAGAGAGCCAGGTGGAAAGCTAATCTTTGCATGTTGCACTGATATTATTCTCACTTCCCTTAACTACAATGTACAACACAAACAGATGTAAAAAGCCCAAACCAACCCAAAATAAATCAATGGTTTCAGTGACAGTGGTGGCTGTTTAACATTTCCCTAGAGATGATCAGCAGCACTTAAAACTGACTGCTATGTTACTACACATCCCACAGTGTAATACAGGAAACTTGCCCTTCATGATTTAATACTTGTAAGATTCAATGAGCTTATTCTAAAATGTCTGCTTCACAATAATAAAAAAAAAATTAAATATTTAACATTTTAATGGATAACAGCTTTTTTTATTAAGTAGATGACAAAATATACAGAACAATACTATTTTCATCATCTTAATGCAACAAAGATTAGAAGAAGTCATGTAACAGATAACTATAAAAAATAGTTCTAGGGAATGCTAAATTCCCAGAGTGCTGGGCATGAAGTGCAATGCTTGATGCAATATAAAAGGGTAAACTAGAGGGCAGACTGCTCTGTTTTTTCACCACTACATTACTTTTCATGCCCATAGCCCAATCTACTGTACTGGCTGGAAAAAAAGAAAGGGAAACAAATCCAGGAGCTGTCCAGTCTCCAGAGCCACTATAACTTCAAAAAAGTGTTGTACTGAGCTGGAGGCACAACCCTCTGGAGACAGTTACTTTATCACTTCATAAATATGCACTTTGATTACAATATCTATTCACTGCTTCAATCAGTACAATGACAGATTTATTGTTCCAAGGCTAAATATACTTTTGGCTTGAGGAAATAAAAATTATTAGGTTTCATTCAGAAGACCATTTGGACCTCTTTCCTAGGCCGTGTTACATTTTGGTCATAGAAAAGACAGAATCAAAATAGCTAGAAATAAACAGCAAAACAGTGTGTTGGGGTTTTAGTTGCATCCACTCATCACATCTTTCTCTTTCTGCACTACTACTACCAAAAATGTTTCTGCACCAGCCACATCAGCAGTTTGGATTTATGCTGTCTCTAAGGTCTCATTTGGACTGTGCCTGCTGTCAGCAGCCCTTGCTGTCCCTGGGTAACTCCCTGCTTTTCTCCTCCAGAAGGTCTCTAGGTCAGTGCTGGTGTCTCCCTGTGGTGGGAGTCAAAGCAGTGGCCCTTTGTCAGAGAAGTTCACAGCTATCTCTCAGTAATATTTCAATTATCTTTGAGGAGATTTTTGCTGGGAGACCATCCCAAAAGCCTTAGGCATCTCAAAGATAGGACTTTTAGACTTCCAAAGTTTGACTAGTGTCAGAACTTTGGTAACCTCTGCAGCTGATGTCCAGGGATGGAAAACTGGAGTTTCTGTGTTCATCTGTTTCTGATGAACAGAACAGCCAGAGGAGTGTGGATTACCCAAGGTAAGTTAGGTGTCTGGCTCGGTGAGTCAGACCAGTGACTCAGGACATCCAGGTCCTGCAGGTCTTGCAGGCAGCTGAAATACCTGGTTTGCCCAAGTTAGCAGGATCCTTTCTCTCTTTGAGGATCCCTGGTCAGCTCAGTCATCTGAGGGACGTAATTGCCTGCAGCAGCCCTACCATGCCAGTCACCTCAATTACCCACCTCCGCCTGTTGTGGTTTACAGGAAAGTGCAGCATAAATACCATGGCACTGATGGAACCTGTTTTGAACAGGTTGTGTACAAAGGCACTCTTCAGAGCTCATATGTTTTGAATTATCTCTGTATTCCTAAAAATATGATCCTTCAATATATATATAACTGGAGCAGTTATTCACAATCTTTTTAACTAAACCTAAAAATTATCAAAATTGCTTTCCTAGTAAAAAATTAAATCAAATAAATTCAATTGACCCTTTAATTACCAGGTCAGCAACTACTCGGCATTAGAACACAGTTTTATTCCAAATAGCTATGCCTATCAAAGCTTCCCGTTTGGATTTAATGTAGGAAGCAGTGTGACTGATCATACTTGTAGGCACTATTGCTATTGCTTTTTGAAAGGTTCATTTCTTTAAAACAAATGAACTGATTTCCAGAAGTAGAAAGCATGATAATTGGTAAAAAAAATTGGAAATACAAATTTTGTTTACTCTAGAAGAGCAGTATAATCAATAATAACACTGACAATAACTTTGATAAGAATAATAATAATCTCTATGGCAACTAGTTCTAGAGCCAAGAGGTTCAAAAAAGCAATGGCTTCTTTAGGGGTATCAGTTCATTATTACTTTATTATGAATAATATTTCGAGTGTCCTGAATAATTCTATATTACTAATGCTTTATTCAATTTTAGTAAACCCTGATTGAAAGCCAGGTTGCAATTTTGATCTTTTTGACCTGTTTTTCTGTTCCTGAGCTTCTCTTTCATACACCTTTTGTTCTTCTTGATGTACTGTACACTAGTGTCTAAGCTAGCTCAGTGAAATAGTTTGTTGGATAACATTTGGAGTATCTTTAATACAGGAGTAACATGTTTCTTGAATTTACAAATAACATAGAGACTGCACTAAAACAGCTATGACCTTTCAGTTCTCTGCACAGGCATCCAGTATGGTACTGTGAAATACCTCATAGCTTGAAAAAAGTGTTGCTGCACAAAATTAAATGTAATATTTGCAGGTAGAAGAGAGTAATTACCTTTAGACTGTGAATTCTTTGACATCTACCACTAAGAATAATTCTGCTATGGTATACTGTATCTATTGTTGAAAAGTCCTTTAGCATCCAAGTTACGGGACATAAGAAAACAAGAACTTCAGCCAACTAAAATAATTATGATAATCATGTTCCAAATAGAAGTTCCAATCCTGTGCTATTCAAGCAAATGGGATTTTTGCCATCAAATCTGAAGGAGACTACAACTGGGTCCCCTATTTTTCAGTGAGGCAGAGTCCCATATGAGGCATATGTCCCATAGAATGTTATTGATGATTCCCAGGACTTCCTAATGTTGCTCACATGTTGATTTGCTTTCTGATTTGCTGGCTACAGCTACTTTTAAAACCATGGCAACTCTCTTGGCAGTCTTAACACCTTTCATTATTCTCCTTTTTAACTCTAATGTTATTTCACAAAGAAGGCAAACGATGGAGAGAAAGACGAAAGGAGAACTGGATCCCCTGTTTCTATGTGTTCAAAGGTACCTCATGCTAACTCTCTTCTGGAATACATACTATTTCATTATTTTAGCCTAACAGTCAAAAGGAAAACTGTCAAAAACACAAAATAACATCCTGTTCTTTCTCTAGATCTTTGTAAACAGTTTGAGAAAATACCAAATTATGCATCTTAGTTGATTTATTGCTTGGATCACAAGCTATCAAAATATTCCATGTTTCAAAAATTTATTGAGCCGTGGAGAGTGCGAAACTGCTATCATTCTCATTCTGAATTTTTCTTATAAAACCAGATAATATCAACACAAACAAATGATTAAGCAAAACTGAGAATTTCACCCAGGGCAAAATTTCTCCACAAGTTCCCAAAAGAACAAAGATTTTTGTCATGGGCAACAACACAGTCATTTTACCAGACAATGCAATTGTTCTGTGGCAAAATCTGATAGGGCATTGCTCTGGAATGGAGAAAAGCTGGTTTTCTTTGGTGCTTAAAAAAATAAATATGTAAATTAACCGTAGGATTTTTTTGTTCTATGTGCAGCATCATCAGGTTGTGTAGCAACAAGTGCTTTGGCACAAATCCCTTTTATCAGAAATACAGTAGTAGATCACCATTCATTCCCACCATGACAGAAAAAAATTGTGCTTTGGCTGGTCTCTGAATATTGAATAAATTAATGCAAATGGTGCTGTTAATGAAATAGAGGGTGATAATGTTATAAGTATAAATATTTTTCTTCACAATACTATTTAGCTGTCACAAAAAACAAGTTTTTATGTGCATAGCACATAAAAAATTCTTTCACCAAATTTGTACAGGTCAAATTATGCAGAGGCAAAGAGGAGTTAGAAGGCCCTGGAAAAATCAAGAATGCTTAAGATATTTTTCTCTCTGCTGAAACAAAGAGTCTGTGGCAGAGCAGGGAAATAATCTCCACAGTCTTTATTTAGCACCCTTAAGACTAGAGAGTTCTAGTTTATATAAATCTTCACATAAATTGACAGTAAGGTTTCCTCAAAAACACAAATGTGCATTGCAGTGTGCTTTACTCCACAAATGCATAAACAACAAGGAAATATGGGTACTTCGAAGAGTAATGGCTGCAACTGTTTCTAACCTTCCCTGCAATAAAGAAACCCTGAAATGTCTCTGACAGTTCATGTATTTTGTGGTGTGCTGCACATCACAGCACTGTAGCAGACGAAGCACAGCATACAATCCACTCAGAGAGAGTCCTTAAATTTCTATCATTATGGAACAAGTTAAAGACCTTGCTACTTTTAAGAAGGAAGAAGCTTCTTCCAAGGCACTTTATTGAAAAGACAAAGGAATATAAAAAAGTGTGCAGTCTTACATGATATTGTCGGAGGAATCTTTACACACAGAGATCTTAACATTATTCAGCTACTATTTGTACTGGAGAACCTGTGCCTGACTACTGAGGTCAATAGACTAGCCCAGATACACCACCAATAAAATTCCTGTGTTATTAATAGGGCAGTTCTCTGATCCTGATGATGTTCATTGGCAGAGAACTGAGAGAAGTGAAGGTGTCATTGTGTACTCCAGTGCTTCCTATACCTGTATGATATTTGGTGAAATCAGGGTTTGTGGCTTTGGATTGAATATTGAAACCATGAGCAAGTGGTTCCTATTACTTCTTTATAACACAAGCAATTGTATCATACATTTGTCTATTATCTTCACAAAACATTTATACATACATATAAAAACTGTTTGTTCATACATAAGCATAGTATTTTATATATAAATATATACATATAAATATATCACCAACAACAAGAGAAGCTCAGTCTGGCTCCCATTAAGTCCATTGGAAATAGCATCATACCTTGTGGAAAGAATAGCTACCAACATTTTCTTTGCAGTGGCTGCACGTACACTATGATCTTCAGCTTGCAGAGATTTTAATGATGATCAACACTTAAATTAATGTCTTTGAAAAGCCACTCTACCTGTTTGATAAAACACACTGTACAAACAAGTCTAGTTAATTGTTGCTGTGAATTCAACTTTATGCTTGCTCTAGTAAAAATCTGTCTTGTTTAAGCACAACTGTTATGGATTTAATTGAATATGTTGCTTAGTGAAGCATCTATTTAAAACATTAATGAATGGCAGCTCCTCTGACACCTTCATATGTAAAGGTTTTTCTCTTCATAACACAACCTTAAAACATGCTTCAGAAGTTATAAACCATTAGTTCACCCATTGTCTTGGGCAGATTTTTCATAATTAAAAGGTACTTCTCCTGTAAGTCTGTGCTAATTGATTTGAAACAATCATTTTTATGGAAAAAATAAAACTAAAACAATCAGGGATTCAGGTTTTAATCTCACTAATCAATAGCAATGCAGAGATACTCCAAGAAGTCAGAGGGGTGTATTCTTTTTTTGCTTCATTTGCTGTAGTGCAAATGTATATTCCTTTCTGTCTGTGCTTATATAGCTCCCAAGTATATACCTCACAGGGGAGACCCCATTTCCAGACCACATCCTAACAGCACTCCCAGCACCTCCATAATGTGGCACAAATGCAGCAGTATTATGAATGAACTTCAGGAGATTTGCATCGCAGTGCCCAAATCCCAGCATTGTTACTATGCTCTTGATCAATAATGGGAATTTGGGGGAAAAAAAAAACCAGAAAAAAAGTAAAAACCATCAAGTGTTCCCTCGTTTTAAGAGCAACCGAACAGTGATGCAGTCCAATGCATTTGGGAATACAAGAGTTTCCTGAACTGTAGTAGCTACACACAACCACTACATGTAATAAGATTGTCTAAAGATGACTTGGCTGCAGACTAACCTAAAGAGATCCTTAAGACAATTGTCACTAACCTGATTTTGTTTAGGAAGACATCAAAAAATGAATGGATGTAAGCAATATCCTGACACTACAAGGAGTGTTCCAGCCCTAATTAGAGGTAAGGAACTCTTGTATTCCAGGTCTTTGAAGCTCACTCAGGGAATAAGTGAAGTTGTTGGTCTCCAGCACTGTTCATGTATCCCTGGTCATGAGCCAAATGAGTGCCTAAAATATAATAGTGAGAAATGTCTGCGTAAAAAAGGAAAAACTGTTGAACAACCCACGCTAAATTTAGTAGCATATTTTGGTAAAAACATTCATGCTTAGCTTCAGCCAACACAGCACCCTTTCTACATTCAAGTCCTTCCAAACATCTGGATTTCCTAGAATGTCTAGCCTTCCAAGTGTTTACTTGTAAAGCTCTTCAGGAGAAAGACTGTCTTTATTTGTGCTCAGTATAGTATTTGTGGCTGTCTTTCAAAAATAGGAAGGGGAAAAAGATATAAGAGGTGTTCAAACTCCGCTGACTCAAAAGCCAAAAGAGTCAGTGATAAATGAACCTGCTTTTGCTAAGCTCAGAGAAAAAAAAAAATGGACAGGCAGCTCATATTACAGGTGAAAAGAAACCTTCTTCTTTACAGCTTAAATAGCAAGTAACCAATCTCTCTTATGAGACTTTTTTTCTGAGTACCCAAATTTACCATGAAAATGTCTTTCCACTAAATGTTTTAATCAAAGTGGACCCCTGACCTCTCATTTCTAACAGAAAAGCTACAAATATATTTAGGTCTAGTGTCAGAAACATCCAGAGACAGAAAAATTGCCTTTATTTGAACACTAGCCAGTCTAGAGCTGGCTCTGTAAAATTATTTTTCCACATTTTCTCTGCTGTGGAAATCATAATATTAATTTAATTATTCAAAATAGGTAATAAATACTGTTATTTACTCTGAAAACTATAAAATTATGAGAGGCTCTGAATATATTTTTCGTTTTGTGTAATTTTTGTTATATTCATAAAATGTAGAATAGAGGATGAATTTCAAACTCCTCTTAGTCATTTAATTGATAACATTCTATTTTGGGATAAGATGGGGCTTTGAAAAAAAGAAAATTCTAAATGTTTGCTGCTTTGTGGTTTGTTTGGTTTTTTTCATGCATGTATTACAGAATTAGAATAACATGAAAACAAATGCCGAATAATGCCTTGAAAAATGAATGTTTTCCATTCACTTGGTAATACACATGTTTTTGAGTGGTAGATATCAAATGGCTTTATCAAGGAATGGAATATAACAAACTTTATTTTACAAAGAGGTAAACTGAGGCACAAAAATATTGAAATGGTTTACCAGCAGTCTTCAGGCAAGTGTGAAGGAGTCTTGTGAGCTCCAGCTTAGTGCTATACATCATTGGACTGTGAAATGCTGCTGATATTTTTTGCAAATCAGCTATTACAACACACTCAGCCATGGAAATAACACACATCTTTTATTTTCAATGTCAGACAAAACCAAAGACATATCTATTATATGAGAATGAAAATCTGAATCTTAAGTCGCTTTCCATTGTTAAAATATTCTTCCAGAAGGTCACAGAATAAGATAAGATCTGATTTCTAATTAAAGATTTTTATAAAACAAAACATACTTTCCTCCAATAAAGCAAAACCAAAAACTCCAGACAGCCTCATCAAGATGTTTTACAATTCTGACCTCAACAGACATAGAACAGAAACTCAGTTAGTGATGAAAATCTTTGATTCCACTTTGGCATTTATGTTCTGGGAAGAAGGGAAACATATATGCTTTAAATCTTTTATACATATAATCTTGCTACTCCAATTTTTGCCTAGAGTATCAGCTTGGATTTTGATTTTCACTGGATATGTCTAGGCTAATCTAGGCTTAAAATTAAATTCTCAAGAGAATTTTGGGTTGTAATGCAACTATCCATGCACCATGTCTACATCTAGAAGACCTTCTCTGCTACTCATAGCTATGACCACAGGGAATGTGTGAGCAGCTGACAGTGACAGAAGAATGTACCACTGAATTCATCCTCTGGCACAGTGGAAGAAGGCCAGTAGGCTGCATAAGCAGTTTGTTATGCACCTCAGACCCTCTGCTGTCACCAAGAAAAACCTAATTGAAAATATGAGATTGTTCTGTTGGAAAACTGAGTGGGGAGACAAAACCTTCATCACTTGGAAGATATGTGAGCTCTGTGGCCAAGCACATGGTACAGTTTCTCTTCTGAAGGCATGTGTATGACATGGTACAGGCAAAGGAGCAGTCTCAGATTGCTAAAGGAATGCAGCTTAAAGCCTCACCCTTAAACAGCAATGAACAGTATTACATATGGCATTTAGATCTGTGATCTATGAGATGTAGATCTCAGATCTATGAGACTCACCAAACAGCTTCTCCCTGGGACCCTGGTACTGAGGATCAACCTTTCCCATTCCTAACCTGCACAACAAATCATCTGGTCTCTGCACAGATCCAAAGGGATGAACACACTGCTTGGACCTGTGAAACCTTATCCTTCTGGCAGTGACAAGACTAAAGGGAGAAATCTAAAACTGAAAGAGAGGAGGTTCACATTAGATATTAGGGGAAAAAAATCTTTTCTGTGAGGATGGTGAGAAACAGGCTGCCCAGAGAAGCTGTGGATGCCTCATCCCTGAAAGTGTTCAAGGCCAGGTTAGATGGAGCTCGGAGTAACCTAGTCTGGTGAAAGGTGTCCCTGCTCATGACAGGGGGGATTGGAACAAGATGCCCTTTAAGGTCCCTTCCAACTCAAATCATTCTATGATTCTATGATAGTTTAGAACAATCTAGTCTAGAATTAGATCCATGTCTAATTTTTTTTTTTTTTTCCTGATTCAAAAGTCTCCTCAGACAATGGAAATAGGAACATTCAGAACTCTAAGGCTTGCTTGTTTGATTTTTGATTATTTTCTGGAAGATTATTAAGGATCTAAGGTGTAATTACAGATCACTTCTGATCTTAATTGAAAAAACAAGATGTTAAATCCTTCCCAAAGTCATCTTTTCTTTCTATGTGTAACAAATGGAAAAACCCATTATTTAAGCCACAATTAAATATATACTTTTTTCTCACAAATAATTGCATTCACTGCATGGAATACTGCTTTCACTTACCCATAAAGTTTTAGAAAAAGTAGACTGCACAAAACCTGCTAAAAATACCCTAAAAATAAAATTTTAAAATCTTCTTAAATAAACCTCAAAAGGAAATCTGCAGAAACCATTTATCTCTTTCGTAGGTCACTTTAAATTTGACTGTTAAACTAAAATTAAGAAAATATTCTTTTTCAGTTGCTGTAGAACAAAAAGGTGCACAGAACTAATTGGAACCTGCATTTCATTTCATGCCCGTCTCTTACGGAAAATTTTCTGTGTTATTTTCAGTGTAAATAAAAACAGCTACTCTGTCACAGGAATTACATTTGTAAGGAACACTTGCAGGATTGATCTAATACTGATAAAAACAAGCATTGGTGTGAATTTATGGACTAAATTCACAGAACAATCTCACAGTATTTTCTCCAATGTTCTATAGTTTTATAGTTCAGAGGAGACCAAACTCAGTGACTAAATAAATACAAAGTGCTCTTTACCTTGCAGGTCACAACTAAAGTATGTTGGCAGGCGTGGCCAGTGATGCACCAACCAGCTTTGTCTAAGCACTCACACATTACTTGGGAATTAAACGGAAAGCAGCCCACTTTACAGCTAGAAACTCCAGGAGACCCTGTCATAGTCATTTGTTCACACCTCAGTGGAAAACTATGTCTGGTGAATTCAGTGCTTTCCTGATTGTTGTTTCTTTTACAAGTGCCATGGATTATTGGCTCCAGTTGAAGTTTTAGTAAAACAATTAATCTTTCTGGAGATTCCAGTCCACTTTCTGATCTTTTCAGAAGTACTAGCGGTGAGGCATAATTTGGAAAACACAATGAATTCTCTACCAGACTGGCCTCATGCCCTACCTTCATTAGAGCAGTGTGACCATTTTCTTCCTAGAATTGAATTTTGAGAACTGTGAGTATCCCATTACCCCGTTACCGTCTGGAACACCCTGTGTGCTGCGGAGGTTAGAGGCAATGAGTTATGTTTGGAGGTGGAACACAGATCAGAGCAAGGGAGATGAAATGCAGCTTTAAGCCAGAATATTCCTTTCCCCAACCACATAATTTGATATATTATTTCTTTAATCCACATGCAGCTTCTGTCATTCAGGAGGTAGAACAATGAACCATTGGTGGAAGGGATGGAGTCCTTTGGGAAAAACTACTTGAGAAAGCCAAATAATTCTCAGCCAATCAGCAAGAGTAGAATTCTGGCTGAAAGAAGAGCAAAAACTGTAAAAAATAAAAATTGTCTTTGACATGGATGCAAAGAAATGGGCTTGCATAAAATTGTGTTCCTGAAGATTAGGACTGGAAGAGATCACTGGACCATCTACTGTCACTTCTTGCAGAAGAATGGCCATAGAAATATCTACAGTTATGAAAATAATCTGTGACTGTTTTTCTTCACTGTGTGAAGTAAAATCAATGGTGTTTCATGTTCATGTGTGTTTAAGAAAGTTAACTCTATAGAAGTTATCTACAGTAAATATTGTGTTCACGCAGACTTGATCACTGGATTCCACATGTTCTATATAGAATGGAATCAATTATTTAGGACTGTTATAATTGTGGTCTGCTTTGGTATCTTTTTTGGTTACTTGGTTCCTTCCCCACAGAGATTTACAGGTGTACAGATTTCTTTCACTGGCAATGCAGCTTTAATGCTGTGGAAAAAAGTCCCCAAACACAGTGAAAGAGGGAAAAGACGGGTTTTTTTCTGTGCTACTTACTACTTTAGGTGACTATCTAAGTGGCATGGTAATTGGCAAGTATTCCTTCAGCAGGAATCACATTGAAACGCCTCTGCAAGAGGACACCACCAGTGTCATAAGAGTTCTGGAAAACAGATCAAAGCGAAAGCCACTGTGGCAGGGGGTTCCAAGCATTTGCCCTGTGTGGCTCCTACCATGAGAAAGAATAAAGACCTATAGACCAGACAGACTGGAAGCATTACACCAAAGAATTGATAAGACAGATATTTTTCCATTGTTTGGGACTATCAAAACATTATTCACATCAGAGCTGAAATGCAGATGCAGTACTGAACATTTTTAACATTTGTATTGGATCGTGAGCTTGCCCCAGCCAAGCTCTGAGGAGCTAAGTCCCCAGCTAATTGCTTGGACCCCCAGCTGGATGGGGGAGAAAATCATAAGGGCAAAAGTGAGAAAAGCGTCCAGTTTGAGATAAAGACAGTATAAAAAGTGAAGAAAAAAGAAAAGAAACACAAGAAGTGATGCAAAGACAATCACCCTCCACCTCCCTTCAGCAGACCAATGCCCAGTGAGTCTGTGAGCAACAGCTTAATTGGAAAAACTCCATCACTTTTGTTGCTGAACATGACGTTACATGATGTGGAATATCTCTTTGTTTAACTTAGATCAGCTGTTGCAGCTGTGCCCCCTCCCAATCTCTTGCTCGCCCCCAGCCTACTGGCTCATGAAAATCTTGACTCTGTGCAAGCACTGCTCAGCAGTAGCTAAAATATTTGTGTGTTTTCATCAACACTGTTTGGGTCACAAATCTAAAACACACTATACAGGTTGCTATGAAGAAAATTGTGCAATCACAAAAGATAAGAACTCAACCAAAGTTCCTATTTTGCCAGACAATATCAAGCACCACACTTCATTAAGTGAAGCATCACATTGAGACTTTCAGATGTTGACAAGCTTTTCCAAAATCATACTTAGCTATAACAACATAGCTTCTTATTACTTTTTCAAACCTATTTTATTGTAGAATAAGTGGGATTCAAGTACTTGCTTCTTGCTCAGAGAGAGACGAATGCTGATAGGTTGATTCAATATCTAAAGATGTTCACGATTATCTGTGTGTTTATCGAAAAAATGAAAACTGGAAAATCATCAAATAATTTCATATGCAACTATGCATGGCTGAAGCAGTTGTACAAAACTTTGTAGCTAATAGATTGTGTCTGATAAGCAAATGAACTTCTCATGGTTAAGAAACCCTCTTCTATCATGGTCTTCCATCAAGAGCACCTGAAAGAGAAATTACTTTCTTTTAGGAATGTATTCTTTCTTATTTGACATCAGTTTCATATCTGTCTATCTACATGGAACCATATAACCGCTACCACCAAGCACAGAAATGCCTGTAGTTACCAGATGTTGTTCTCAACACAGGTAGTATTAGAGCACTACTGTGTTCATGACAGAAGAGGGGAAGTGAGGCACAAGTTGAAGGAGGAGTTAGCAGTTAGAATCACAGAAAGATCAGTTTCTTTCCTACACTAATAAGTTCCTTTCACTATTTTTATAGTGACCTGTGCCTGTGCCAGCAGACAAGCCCTTCAGAGGAAAAGAACTGGCTGACAGAACTGTTTCTAAGAAACCTGTATGACATCTAGGAGTGTCAAAACCTGAAAACTCTTTTCTTTTTAGAGTTATGTCAATGCCAGGACTTTTGCTGGGTAAGCTCTGTCATTTAGAGAACACACCAGGTATCTAAAATCATCATGGTCTGCTAAGTAAGCACAAAATGTAACTCATCAAACCTCCTTTTCAGATGTATCTAAAGCGACTAAGGATTTCATTTACGATACCTGAGGCCAAGTTCCATCATCATCCAATCTGCTTAGCACTGGGACCACTTTCCTGAAGACTGTAAGGGCTCCAAAGATGTGAACCCAGGGTTAATGGGGAGGAGAGAGTTACCAAAGATGGCAATTGCCTCCAAAGTAAAAAAAACCCAAAAGGTTTTGCTGTTAGAAAAACTACTGTCACAGCAGAAGGACGCATCATCTGACAGGGAAGGAGCGGCAGAGAACATACCCTTGAGAAATTATGAAATATTTGTCATATTCACATTAAGTTCCAACCTCTGCTGCTAGCAGCAGAACAGCTTAAGAATGAGCTTAACTGCCCTAAAATCTATACCTGAATGAGGTCATGACCAAGTAACAATGATGTTGCTCCTTGAGTAAACAGCTGTAGCATCTGGCCTATCCCAGCTGCCAAACTTGGCAGCTGTGCTGAACTGCAAGTTCCTACTCAGATACTATCATCTCTGTTAATTCACATGTCTTCCTTACAAATTGCTTCCTGAACTAGTCCAGGATCTTTCTGTGGCACGTCTTGCAAGAACATCCAAGGAGCAGGAGGAAAGTGCTGGTGAGTTCCTTTCTTAAGTGTTTCATCTGAGTAGATGGAGCGAAGGTTCTGTGCAGGATGTCAAGACTGGCTGCAAATGGGAAAACAGAGACAGAGCCCATTCCTGGGATCAAGCTTAGCTTGAAGTTGCACTCTGTCATCTTCATCCCTTGCAGACATGAGAGATTTGGATTACATAACCCCAGAAAAAAGCTTAGAGTGGGACACCTTCTCCTTGGTTTATTCACAGAACATTCACAAACGGAGAACTGGGATCCAGAACATCCACACAACTACCCTCTGATTCTCCAGAGCCAAGTAGCAGCCATCAAAAAACCTCACTGCCTCTGGAGCAAGCATTCTAGTTGCTAAAGAGCACACAGACTATTTTAAGAGGTCATCTTCTGGAGGAGGAGGGCATGGCTGGACCTATCTCCCTGGAAGTTGCTGTGCTCTTGTCAGGAGATGCCAGGGACTGTTGGTGACACAGAGGTCACAAGACCTGTGTTTACATACCTGAAGGGTGTGAACTCACTCCCTCATTTCTCTCCTGTCCTTCCTTCAAGCTGCCAGGCAGCCCCTCTCAGCACACTGACCTCCTCCTGGGTTGATGGAGCCTGGCATCTATGGCACTAAGATATGCAGACAGGAATCTGGAGCAGAAGCACGAGAGAAAACAAGCTTAGCAGGAAACCATTTCAGGCTGAATCATGAACTTGAGTGGAGCAGCTGCAAAGGGAGAAGGAGTTGTTTGATAATGGCCACCCCTGGTAGTGAAAGCCATGGGAAGGTAAAGCCTCTGTGAGAAAGATTTCTTTCTCATTTATTTCTGTTTAATTGTTTTATTTCTGGGGCAGAATGATGTCTGCTGTTCTGCAGACTGCACTCAGGCAGGAGAAGGGAACCTAGGCTCCCATGAGAATTTCCTAAATAAACACCGTAATTACTTGGGGGGAATAAAGATGAGGCTTGGTTACAAAGAATGAGTGGGAGATTAAATTATGAAGTGGCAGATGAAATGCAATGTAGGTAAATGAAAAATGTTACATACAGTGAGAAACAATCCTACTTTTACATTCATTAAATAGTGGTCAGAGAGATTTTGAAGCTGTTGTAGAGAGAGCTTTGAAAAACAGCATTTTAGTGCTCAGGACCAAGGCCTGTTATCGATGTTCCTGTGATGTGGATGTTCTGTCCTGTGACCGTGAACTCTGCCTTTGATGACTGCAATCATCTCACTATTAATACTTGACAATAGAATTTATCATGAGATATCAGTAGTCCAAGCCACAAAGACCAAGACTATTGTGATTTAAATGAAAATTGAAAATGTAAAGCTCAGGTGAAATCTGTATGCCAATGACACCTTCAATATGATCAATAAAAAAAGAGTGTGAGGCTGTTAAAATATTTGAATTGTACCTTTATTGTGATTTACTGGGAACTACCTGAAGTTATGATAAGCACACCAAGTCAGTTCTGACACTCCTAAAACTACACGAAATTTCCCCAAAACAGAAAAAGCAATGTATTAATACCCTTTGTTTTAACCACTTCAGTTCTTTTCTTAGTAATGCAATACAATGAGATCTTGTTGCTAATCTAAAAGTGTTTATGCAAGTAGGTACAAAAATAATAATGAAAATAACTTCTCAAAGTTCTAAATTATTATTGGTTTTAATCTTTGATAGAGGCTTTTTAATAAAATAACTGAACGTCTAGTCTTTGATGATGGAATCTACTAGTGTCTGGCAAGTCTACTTGCTTATTTTTCACTTTCTTCAACACCCTATTAGTTGCTAATAGCTCATATGCTTGCCTTTTGCAGAGGTTTGGTTGAGTGGAGCCCTAAGACTTTAGGGCAACTGCTATTTTTGGTTATCAGTTAATCATGTTTTCATTTTTATGCCCACAAACTCCTCAAAATTTCCTCCTTCAAAAGCCCGGCACTGTTAGGGAATTTTGAAAAAGGAAATTTTCCTAAATATTCTTTAAATCTTGCTATGAAAAGTATGGAGCACTAAAAAATATGCATGCAAAATTCCCTTCAAGGGTCATAAATTCAGCTATAATATCAATCCCAAGGATTTTGAAAATGAAGTTCAGAGGAGGCACAGCAAAAAAAAGGAGTGAAGAGACAATTGACAATACTATAATAGCTTTACTCTTTTTTTGATCTATATCAGGCTACATTACTCAGGTTCAACATAAGGGGAAAGAACACAAACTAGAGAGATTTCAGATATGATAGATATCTATATTTATTGTCATGTTTTACTTTAATGCACTATTGTTTGGGCAATAAACAGCAAGCACTTTTTCTTAAGCATTGAAGACATGGAATATTCAGATCTATCTATTGTTAGTGCACAGACACCTGAGGTTGAAAAATCTGAGTTTAAGAACAAGAACAAATTAATGAGCAAATTTCTAATGGTTGTACAGGAAGGCAGTGGCAGATATTCTCCAGCAGGTGTTCTCCTAAATACCTGCTTGCTCAATCTTCCACTGTTGCCATACAGTTTTATTTCTTGTGTCTTCCCCAAAGAAAACAAAACTGGAAAACAGCTTAGTTGTATATTTAAAATATTGGTTTTCAACTGTACTCAATTCTCTTTTCTTGGACCTTTTTATATACATATATATATATGTAACAAAATTATTTAAATGTATCCCCAAATGTAAAGAATTATCAGTTTCAAATTTTTTTCTTCTTTTCAAGTTATCTTTGATGTCTGTGACCAGAACCCCAGTTCTGCTGCAACCATGGCTTGAAGTACTTTCCCCAAGACTTGTGCCACTTCAAACATTCTCTTAATATTAAAGCAAATGAAAATCAGGAGGTATCTAATTGTCCTGGTTTTGATTTTGCTAATAAAATGTGAAAGGTTAAAATGGAGAAAACCATTCCTTAAAGCTATAGCCATAGCAGCACCAAAGCTTCAAAGATGACTTGGAAATGAAAGGCTAAAAAAAACTTGCAATAAAGCACATTATTTAAAATAATTTCAGGACCTCAGTTTCCACTGAACTTAAAGGAAATTTGGTGATGACTTAGCTCCTCATAAAATCAGGCTCAGGCTGAATAAAAGCAGATGAGGATTCTGCAGTAAGGCCAGCAACAAGTACATGTTTTGCTGCAATATGCATTTTGTAAAGGGATGATGCTTGGACAACACAACTTGTGCCTATTTTTAATGCAGCCACAGAGTCCAACAGATTTAAATTCATCAAGGACAATCTGAATGTTTATTTACCTCAAATTATGTTCCTTGTTCATTTTGTAGGGGCAAGAATCAGTCATTTCAGTACTTTGTGTAGCATCATGGTCTCCATCCTTTCCATTGCCACTCCCAGTCACGAACAGTCTGTGGGACTGATTGCCTCTGTTACTGCTCAGGGAAGCATCTGGTTCACTGAGGCAAGATTTCTTGAAAGGGAAATCTATTGTCACACATAAAAAGAGCTTGTTCATTAAAAACAAGAAAGATTAGTTTCTTCTTTACAGGGATTAAAAGGAAAATAAGAACACCACCTATCCTTTCCCTGGCAGACCCTTTCCAACTCTTGATAGTATGCAACTTCTTCCTGTTTCAAAAGAACCAAACTTAAACCTGTGGAAAATAACCAAAGAGTCCAGTTGTCACTACAGATGCAGTTTGTATTTCAGTTGGTTCTGATGGCCTTTCTTTTTTGAAAGAATTGGTCAGAAAATAGACACTCCTCTGCAAGGTGCTGGTGATACTAGAAATGCAAGGGGGGTTTGCATGAGCAAAATCTGGAGGCTTTGGCTCTGTAGGGTGGTAGTCTGGGCCTTTATACTTTAGCTATGCACTTAGTTTGGAACTCTTATTTCAGGGAAATGAATGAAGATTATTGAGATAAGGCCAACTGGGACCCCTGACATCTAGAACCAACTGTACATTTAAACAAGTGCTTCAGGTACCCATGTCCCCAAGTATGGTGTATTCTAAGGTAACAGATACGTTACAAGTAGCAAGGAACTTTTTTTCCCCCAGTGAGTTATGGAAAAGCTTACACAGACTAGCTTTTTGAGAAAGAGAGAAGAAATATTTACAGAAAAAAAAAAGGTTCTGTTCAGGTGCTGTAGTCACTGATAGTGTGCTTGACTATATTATCATAAAGAGCAAAGCCTCCTCTAGGGTATAGGCAGCCACTTATTACAAAGGGGTGATTAAATGGCTGAGGTAGTTCTGAGACAGAACAAGGTTTAGGTATTGTGTTCTTTTTTAATCCCACAGCATGCTCCCTTGTAAGTGAAGAGGTAATTTTTTGGACAATCTGAGTCAACAGGGGCTTTTAAGCCCCTGTAGACAAATGCCAGCTACAGTGCTATTTTTATTTATTGATACTTAGATGTTCAAATAGATTTTTTAAAGCACAGCATTTCATATAGCAGGAAACTCTGTTGCTTCTGCTAGTATCTGTCTTTAACTATTTACATGGCTTTTCATTGGGGTCTGAGCAACCCTGTCTGCCTTTACAGCCAAGTACTTGGCATCATCTCTGAAAAGCCTTTGTGTTCACAGCATCAATCATTTTCTACATGGAAAATTTTTCAGCTCCTTATCAAGGCTGAGGTTTAGAAAGGGCAGTGACTGCAGAAGGGCAACTAAGTCTGCCCTATTAAGCAAAGGCCCTGACTCAAAGCTCATGAAAGAAATTATAATGTCTGAGTCCCAACAGAGGAACTGCATACTAGAGGAACAGCAAGCAGAGGAATTATCTACTTACCTCTTGGTAATTCCACTTGGTAATTCTAATTACCAAGTACCAAGAATTACCTCTTGGTAATTCTACTTACCTCATGGAAGAAATACTGTAAAGTTTAGTGCAATAGTGCTTTTATTAGTCTATGTCAGGAACTCTAAAGCATAATTTTAAATATCTGCTAAACTCTACAAGAACAGCTAGAAAAATCTGTAGGAAGAAGCCAGGTCTGTACATCATGTATGGTCTTTTACTGGTATATCGATAGAAATTGATTTAGTTGTTTACATTGTTCAATGCTATTATAATTTTCTATTAAACTAGCCACTCTTTCTGTCACATCACTTTGTGATCTGCACCAGCATCAATGATTGCTTATAGCTGGGATACATACCGTTATTATGGAAAACAAAAAATATTTCCAAGCTATTTAACCTGTTTGGTCTTTTTCTTTCCACTGGTGCAACTGTTAAAATACAGAGAGAAAAAGAATTAATCTCATCTAAGCTTTTCCTTGTTTGTTTGACAGTAAAACCCCTGTTATGGTTTTTGGTTTGTTCAGAGCACTTAAAAGTCTTTGTTAGAACTCTGTGAATTCTAAGGTGGATCTCCTTCTATTTCTGTTTTCTCTTTTAATAAAGTAGGGCATACGCCTTCATGTAAGAACCAGTTTTACACGTGAAGGTGGTCTTCTTTTGTAACAGAAAACACACAGGATTTTACAAGAATTGTTTTTTGAGAGATCCAGGCAGACAGCATTGGAACTCAAATTCAGTCTATATGTGATGAAGTCAACAGGAATTTCTCCACAGTGCACTAATGTTCTGTTTCATTGTCACTTGGGGGGAGGTATCTTTTTGTCAGAGCAACACTCCACTTTGAAGTGGCAGCTAAAAAGGCAAATGCTGAAACTGCTCACAGGAGTTCCAATTAGTGCCAGTGGTGATGGGTTTCATTGCCTGTGTGAGCTTCAGTTGAGCAACTAAGGCCCTAAATGGCACGCAGGATTGCAAGTAATTAAACATTCTGTTGCATACTGCAAATAGCTTCTTCTATCTTCTCCTCACCACAAATGCACTGGGAACATAAAAAGAAATATGGAAGATTTTGCACTTTTCCTTGCTGTGGATAGAGACCAAAGACCTTAGAAGTGAAAGACACTGAAGTCATCAAACCCCTGTGAAGTAGCACACAGGATGACCAATTTAAAACCAGAGATTTACCTGTCAAAACAATACGTCATAAGCACCAAGATGACTTTAGCATATTGGCAGCTGTTTGTTGTGAACAAGTGTTTGGGGTGGTCCTGAGGGACACATGGCTTAAGTTTTGTGTTCTGTTTAGTCCCACAGCATGAATCCTTGCAAATGATGTACTTGCACTTGCAGGAGACAGATTTAGAATATTTGCTAAATGTCACAAAGTCTGCATGGATTTCACACACTGTAGCTGAAGGCTGAATCATTTGTAACTTGGTAAAAATATTCAATTTCCTTAATATTGCTAACAAATTTCTAATCATTTAATGATGTTTAAACATTTGCAGGAATATCTTATGTGAGCAAATTAATTGATAAGACTAGCTCATTCAATTAAAGAAAATAATTGAGGTCCTTTTCTAAAGCCAGGTAGGTCAGACCAAATACTAATAAAAGTTGACTATGGTTCCTGGCTATAATTGAACGTTTCAAACGGTGCTCGAGGTAGCTCATTTTTCATAGAAAGCATTGTTTTTTCCTGTTCATTAGTTTGGTCCATGTATTTTATATCTATTTGCCTGGAGAGACAGTTCTTTTCTGCCTCTTACCTTTGGCACGGTACCTCAGGAGACCATGAAATAATATGTGGCAGTTGTCACTACAAAAGCCAACATTTGCTACAGAATTGAGTTCCCTACTTGAAAAGCAATTACGTTTCAGTTCCTTGCTCTACCTTTGACTTCAATGTGCTCTACTTATCTGAGACGAGATAGAGAAAACTGTCATCCCCACCCAACAGCTATATGTGCTCACTGCTCACACTGTTGTCTACAGAGTGGAGTAAACTCCTCCACCCCTGGCATACATCTGTCATACTTAATCCACTCTCCTGTCTGGGCAAAGATGTACTCCGACCTTCCTCTGTCCTTCAACAACTCTCTGTGACAGGCATGCGTAAAGAGATTTGTGAAATAGATTGCTTGTAAAAGCTCTGGTCCCTGACACCTGACGCCATCCAGCCATCCCTTCCCCCAGGTGAAGAGCCAAAGGAGAGGCTTAAGAAAATCATTGGAGAAGCTCATGTTGGACAGACAAACACAATGATATGTCTCTAGTGTTTAACTTGAAAATTATTTCAGATTCTTAACCATGCTGCTATCCAATCTCATACTGTGATGAGACTGGGGTACGTATCATCCTCCTTCTCCTGCCAACATGGGAAGGAAGGGGTATGGAGTTGTTAGGGAGCTGTGGTCTGTTGTCATGGGACAAGACCTACTGATGGACTGCTGGGAGCACCAAACCTCAGAGCAAGAAGTGTATAGACAAGTAAGAGCTTGAAGTCTGCAGCATGCCAAGGCTCCAACGAAGCTGAGCTCATTGACTTATTTCAATGGATGAAACTCATTTCTCCCTTCCTTCCCTAGAAATTATTTGGCATCTTGCTTTGTTGGAGCAGGCCAACGACACTTTGCTACCTCAAAGGGTGTTGTGTGGGTGTGCTTATGTTTGTAAATGAGGTGAGGCAAAATTTTTAATGAATACCAAATTTGCCAAAAAAATTTTTGGAAATCAAAACTATGTGAAAGAAAATTGACTGAAATTTAAAAAAAAAATATGTACCTGGGAATATTTTGAAATGCCAAGAACTTTGCTTTGACATTTTCACTTAAAACTTTAGTGTTTTGTGTCAGACAACATTTTAATTAAAGACAATACAATCAAAATTTAAATCAGAGAATGAAAAATAAAGAATTTAAATAATTTTGAAATACCTAACAGAACAAAAAATTATGGGCTGAAAAAACCCATGTTTTAAATTCTTAAAATCCTAATAGAGAAGGAGTTGCTTCTTTTCTTTTCACAAACAGTACTGCTTTCATCATCACTTATATGTCAGCAGATATGTGAGCCACCATACCAAAACACCCCATTATTTGCTCATCTAGGTACATAACGTACTTTGAAACAACCAGAGTATAACTGTCAAATTTCATTTATATATTCTTAATCCCTTTGTTCATTCTATTTACAGGTGAAATTATCAAATGGGAATTGTTGTTACTCTCTGTGGAAACAATTTCATTTCCTAACAGCTTTTATTAAACATTCACATATGGGGGATAAAATGTACTAAATAATAGTAATCAAATGGTAAACTAAGATATTTGCTTTTGATTTCAGTGCAAGTGCAAATATTCTGTTGACACTGTCTCAATAATCTGAAGTAGGAAAAAGTATGAAGGAAGATGCTGCAAAAAGAGCAGACCTTTGAATACAGTTACAAATATTACATTATTACTATGCCAGAGGCCTTTCTGCACAGCTTTATGGCCCACAATTGTGGGAGGTCCTCCCAGGGATGTTGCCATCGCCTCCTACTCCAGCTCCACCTCGGATGTGGGGGGCTCCTCCCTTGGGGAGCACTCTATAGGCGGGACTGGAGCTTGAGACCAGCCCCTTCTTCTAGAAGGGAGGCGTGCTCCGAGCCTTGGACCTACCCACACTTCTAGAAGTCTCGGTTATGTTCGATATTTTGTTAGTTATTGTTCATTGTACCCTCCCCTCCGCTGTTTTAAGTGGACCCTGGACCCCTGTACCCTCCCCTCGGGCGGACCCCCATTGGTTATCCCCTCCAGCTCCTCCTGATTTCCCTTCCCTTTTAACCTGTTGTTCCCTGTCAGCCCCTCGGAGTCTCTCTCCGACCCTCTCCTTTCCGGATCCCCGCACCCGGCCACACAATAAAGGAGACCACGGGAGAGACCCTCTCTCGCCACCCTTTGCCTCCTTGCCTGATTCCTTCTGCGCCCTGTCTGCTGTCACCTCGGGCCGCCTCGCCCCTGTGTGACACAGCCACGCTGAGCCCTGAAGCAGCCGCACCCAGAGCGAGCCCTTGGGCTTTTGGATGTCGGTGCCTCGGCTGATAGCGACCAGGGAGCCAGGCCATATACTACACAAAATAATTCTACTGTTCACTATAAAGACTCGACTGTGGACAGAAATGTCCACATGAATGGTCATAAATGATTAAAGACAAGTTTTTAGTCTGTGAGTTGTATTTGTTTATGAATATAGTTCACAGTACTTAATCCTAACAGTGATCCATCGAAGAGACTGAATGAAAAAGTAATGTACAAGTCTTGGTGGCTCACATTTGCAATGGAAAAAATGCCCTGTATCAGCACTGAATGTAAGTTGCAGATGGAGCAGGTGGTCACTACTGGTGCAGAATGAGAGCAATTGCAGTACAGGGCTGTTGCAGTACAGTTGTATCTGGTCTGATGTGTGTCAGAGGGATAAATTTGAAAAGCCAGATGGATACTTGTATGACTGTCAAGTGGCAGTGTGTATATACCTTGGATTGTGGAATCTTGTCTTCTAATTGGATCAACCACTGGCATGTGCATAACAGCTGGGAAGTGGTGACATATTTTTTTCTGTTCAGATGTATTTGTATATTCAGATACAAAGTATGTCGAAGTACCTCTATCTTGGTACCACTTAGTTTATCTAGATGTGCCATGAATTCTCTCTCATGTTGTGCTATAATGCAGTCATAAATTCAAAGCTGAGTTTGTGTTTCTTACAGAAAATGCTCCCCAAGCCTTATTCCTCCACAAGCTTCACTTCTGCTAGATTGAGTTATCTGCTATCTAGGTCAGTCTTCTTCTGGTGGAAGCAATCACCTTCACCAGAATGAAGCTCCCTTCACCAATTATATTATTTTTTGATGCTTAAGATGGTCTCCTCAGAAGCAGAATGCAAAGGATTGAAACTTGCTTCACTCCAGAGTGAACTGACCCAAGTACTCACATTTCTGGAGTGCAATAACCACATGAGTCTTGCATGAAAGATTCTTGTTTTCCTGAACTGTTTTTAAAACATCTCCTAGAAACAAGTCCTGTACAGTTTTTGGATGTTGATATGTTAGATTTTTTGTTTGTTTTTCTAATCTTGTTTCCCCCCCCCCAAAAGAAAAAAAAAATTGTGTGTCTTTGTGGCATCTGACTTAAAGATTTTAAATAGTATCAGATGTCTTAAAAATATGCACTTTACCTGAAACACAATGCAAAATATTGTCTGATGTTCTTTGGTCTGGTTTTCACCAGAAATCAAAGTGATCAGTGACATCACTGGTGTTAAGATGTAAGAATTGAATGATACAGACCAGAAGTATATAATAAAAAGACTGTAATATATTTTTCGGTATATTCCCATGAGCAACAAAATAATTTTGAGAACTACTATGTAGTGTGATTCTGGTACACTTCAGCAGATAAAGATTTTATGCTGCAAATATGTTCCCTTTTTTAAAACAAAACAAAATGAAAAAAAAATTCTCTTTATCTGAGGGATGAATGAGATCCTTCAATACATTTTAAATGTTACCCTGGCTGTGATCCAAAGGTTGTGATGTGGAAGGAATAAGTTGCTTAATTTCTGCATTTGAAGCCTTTGTTAAAAAATGTTTTAATCTTTTCTTGACTCCACTATAGTTTAAAGTCTGGTTTAACATTCCAAGCAGGCCACAACAAAAAGCATCATTGTTTGACATGCTTTTCCTACAGAGTATGTCAGATGTGCTGCATTATCTAAACAATGTTGGCAGCAAGTACACAAGTAGTAAGTGTGAATCAAATCAAAGACGTCTTCAAATCCAGACTCCAAGCCTGAATGTTCCCAGGCTCCAGGGGTATAGCAGGAGCATCTGGTTATCAATAAACATAACCAAAGATAATCTAATAATTTAGACTTCAAATCCAAAACTTACTGATGGAGAATAACCCTCACTCCATGTTTTCATCCCACACTAGAACCACCAAATTAGGAACAATTCAACTTTGTTCTGTACCTCAAACACACAAAAAGGGGTTGTTCACAACAGTCTAACCCTGGCTGAGACACATGAGTAAGTCCCAGTGCACAGAACAAGCAGTGAAGCTACAGTCTTGTCTGTGGCTCCTCTTGCACTGCCCTCAGCCTCATCTTCCAACCTACTCCATCCTGCTTGGCACACTCAGAGTGGCAGTAAGCACCTCTCTAAAATTTGCCTACTCAGCTCTTTGGGTGAGTATTTTCATCTAAATGAATTAAGCCAGCAAAAGTCTCCTATTTAAACTTTGAAACTGGTCTGACTCACAATGAGTAAGGTGCATTTGGGACTGATTGTATGAGCAGTTCAGCCTGAAGGTCTGAGGAAAGCAGTGCAGAGAAGCCAACTACATTAGGTCTGTGATGCTACGAACATAGGCATCTTCTGAGTAAAGAAAAGTACCTGTGAAAGAACTCAGAATGTCAGTAACTTATTTTATTGCTGCATCATTCCTACCTCCAGTGTATGATACTTTGAAAGAGATTTTTATTTTCCAAAAATATGATTTTGAAAGCATACCTTGATACAAGATACAGTACTCCTAAAATAAGTTTTAAAGAGCATTCATTTCAGGGAAAGTTCCACTAAAAAGCAAAATCAAGTGGTGAAAACAAGATTAAACATATTCAGCGCAATCAACTAATACTAGTAAATATGAATTGTGGTTCCATATGTTTGCCATGCAATAACAATTAGTTTGAGGTTCTGTGAGAATATTAGAACTGTTACTGTGGGAGGTGCCACCATATAATACACAGATTAAGGGGCCAGGATGTGGTAGATACTTACTGAAGATTCCGGTTTTTGCAATATTGTAAAATTAGGTTCAGCTGTGTGGCCGTACAAGGGATAGAACCTGCACTTGATTTCAGCACACCAGTGCAGGCCAAGTTGTGCCTCAACAGCCTCTGTGAAAGAAGGGGATCTTCCCTTTACCACCTCATTACTCTATGTTGTCAAATATTTTACTTTCTACACTCACAAAAGGAAACACTAATTAATTGACTGCTATACAGTATTTTGCTACTGTGACTAAATTTAGGCATAAGTATAAAAAGGTCTCATTTTGTACTGCCTTTTAGTATTATTCTCCAAAAGACATCTCTCACACATTTTTATTTTCTTTTAAACAAATAAATACATTTTATATTGTGGATTTAATACATAACACTAAATTTAGCAGGATTCTACAACTTGATAGGTATTCACCAGAAATCAGAAACATGCCAAATTCAGTTATTCTTCAATATAAGGTCTGCAGTCTTTTAAGGAGGTAAAAAGAAATTACAGAATAATTATTTAGTAAACAATTTCATTAAAGGTTATACCTACACATCTATTTTTGTCATGTACATATAAAACAGCACACAAAATTTATATTATTTCATTGAAGTTTGAGCAAATTAGGACAAAGGCAGTTTCTTACTATTATATGAAATTTGATTTTGTGCTTAACAACAGAGAAAAAAGTAAGTTAAAATGAATGTAGATACTAAGGACAATTTTTGTCTTTTTTGAGGAGCTGAAGGACTAAATTTCAACATTTTGTCTGTTTCTTTGGGGAAAAAGTGTTTTCACGTAGCTAGGAGGAATTGAAAATATTCTTTTTAGCAGAAAGATTGTTTGCTCATTTAACATGGATTTCCTAATTCTTATTTCTGTTTTCTTTAAATTTTAATTATATTTTGTTGTCACAATTAAATGTAGCAATATGGAAATAAAAAGATCATAATGAAAATGGAGAAAGACTCAAGAGAATCCGCAATAAGATATAATAAAAAAAAAATCACAGTATGCCAACAACTGTGTATGTATCATATCATCTACTTTGTAAGCCGGACAGCAAGGTTTGTCTTTGTAAGAATTATTAGTTCTAAACTAAAACATTATGGTAAAACTAGATTCACTTATGGCTGTACCTTCTTATTTATTTTAATACTGTAATTATTCATTTCAATCTTCTAAAAGGTTTTAATTCCTATTTTCAGGAGCTCTGCATTTCAAATTACTTTTAAATGCCAAATTTTATAGGAAGGAAATATTTCCCTGTAAGACCGAAGTCAAAATGGATGAAGTAGGACAAGAGGAAACTCACATGAAAAACAAATTATCTGAAGAAAAGAAAAGAGATTTATGAAATATTTGTTAATGTTGTCAACCTGAGTAGTTGTCTTCTGCCTGAGGCAAAATCATGGTTGACCACTGAATACAGAAGAAAAAAATGTTTATGCCCAAGTACTTCTATCTTCGTGTCAACTAATAAAGAGAATAAAGACTTGCAACTTTTCTTTCCCCTAGCTTTGCAACTTTAAACAGGTTCCATTTCCAAGAATTTTCATAGAAACAGAAATGTGATTTTCCTTGTACTCAAATGTGCTTTTCCTCTCTGTTTCTTTTTGCTAGCATTTTCCTTAACTTAGTGACATAAAAGAAAACCAAAACAACAATCTTTACAGTCAATGACTAAACAAATGGGCTTCACATGGGGGATCTGGAAGAACAACACATGTCACAGAATCACAGAATAAGCTGAATTGGAAGGGACCCACAAGGATCAAGTCCAACTCCTGGCCCGGCACAGTGCCATCCCGAGGAGTCACACCATGAGCCTGAGAGCATTGTCCAAACGCTTCTTGAACTCTGCCAGGCTTGGTGCTGTGACCACTTCCCTGGGGAGCCTGTGCCAGTGCCCAACCACACTATGGGTGGCCTGGGGAGCCCTAATATCCAACCTAAACCTCCCCTGACACAACTTCAGGCCATTCCCTTGGGTCCTGTCCCTGGTCACCACAGAGAAGAGATCAGTGCCTGCCCCTCCTCTTCCCCTCAAGAGGAAGCTGTAACTGCACTGAGGTCTCTCCTCAGTCTCCTCCAGGCCGAACAGACCAAGTGATCTCAGCCATTCCTCATAAGGCTTCCTCTTAAGGCCCTTCACCATCTTTGCTGCCCTCCTTTGGACACTCTCATAGCTTAATGTCTTATATTGTGGTGACCAAAACTGCACACAGGACTCAAGGTGCTTTTATCTCAGAGCGTGGGATATTCTTCTAGGTCTAGAAATATCTTTTACCTAACATGAGCAATATGTCATCCAAGTAAGAGCACACACAGCATGCAAGGACTGCAAATGACAGTCTTACATCTGTGGTACTTCATTCTCAAAGTTATGAAATTTTCATTTCAGGCTTCCTTTACTCCTAAGAATAGGACTAAATAGATGAATAATGTAGCATGATCAATGCTCTAGGCATACATTGCCCATTGTGCCTTCTGCAGACACCAAGTCAGCACTCTTCTATCCCCACTGATTCTGGAAGAAAGGCAGTCAAATCTTGAACCACAGAAACTCCACATCAGTACAGCTGTACTGAGCATGCATGTACCTAATATTCAATTCCTTTCTCTCTGTGTCAGCCTGGGAAGAAGAAGAAAACAGCCTGCAATGTCTGCTTCCTTCCTAGGCAAAAGTCAGCAGGGGGGCTGATGACTAAGTACCCGGACTATTCATGTCCAGCAACGATTACAAGAATCTCCAGTTAATTACTTAGGGCTGTTACGTGTGATTGCCAATCAATATTGCAGCTTCAAATGATATTAGTTAATTGTGACCAAAAGTTATTACATTTTACATGACTATAAAATACAGATAATACATCAGCCCCCTTAGATGGTATCTCTTGAACCACAGAAAGAGCAGTAATACTTTATTGAAAAGTCTGGTTGGAATTTAATGAAACCTGTGTAAAATTTTAAACTGTAATTATTTTAATCCTGCTTCCATGGCAGATTAATGAGGAGAATTTAATATCTTTTCTCACTGATCTCTTTTAATTTATTCCTGCAATATTTATTCTCATTCTGTTTCAAGACTGGCCAGAAATTACATTGGATTAACTCAGCAGATATGAAAGAAATCAGGTAAGTGCCTCAATTCTTTTCATGTTGTGTTAAATTGCCTAATCACTGGCAGTGACCAGATGATGCTTTGTTTTTAAAGTACTGGCAAACTGGCAACATCTATATATCTTACACAATTGAGTCTCTTTTTTTTGAGTCACAATCCATTTACGCAGCATAATCTTACTGTCAGGAAGTGGCACAGGCCTCCACAGACTCAGAGGAATTTTCAGACCAGAGCCAGCCTTGAGCTCTGTCAGGCAAAAAACTTTCTTCTTCACATGAAATCCATTTTTTCACTGCAGTTTGAAGGAGTCTAACATTTCCAGAATAGGTCATTAGAAGCCATAAGCAAGGCTGCAATTTTACAAGTGAAAAATGCAGCAAGAAATGTCACAAAAGAAACTCCTATGTAGTAATGGCTTGAAAAAAATTATCTTAGCCATAAGAGAGTTAAATAACTGACTAGAAAGCTGATCTTCTGTGATTTTAGTAGGAATTAATATATTTCAGGCTTTCCATGAGAGCCTGGCACAGTAAAGATGAGACATTCAGAGTCTCCCTCTACAGGGAAACATTACAGAAAGGATGTGCTAAAGGCATGCTTGTATTTTGAGCTATTTCAAGAGGGCAGCTTGTGTCTGAAGTGAAGAACTCACCCACCTGTTGTGGGAGCTCATCGATGCCCACCTGATCTTCTGGGAATTTCTTCTACATGGGCCAGTTATGGTCTTGCACCAAAAAGGCAGGCAACCTGAATTAATCTGACATATCTCTGGTAACATCACATTATCTACATATATATATCTTTTAGTGCCCATGCTTGTCAGGCTTACTGTCTACCTGATTGTATCCCTAACTTTTAAACCTGTTGGCCAACCTCAGTCAGTGAGAAAAAGGTGTCAGAGATAAAATTCCACATGTTTAGTAAAAAGGCATTGCTGCCTGGAATAAAAAGCACTTCTTAGCATGCTCCATTTAGGAACAGGCTTCAGATGAGTTCACACCATGGGAGATAGATGGCCTAAATACCTGAAATGCAACAAAAACTTTTAAATGGGGCTTACACTTTACTAGACGCCAGAGAATCCAACTGTGAGGCACAAACCCATAGGAAACCAGGCTTCATTTATTCTGCTCACTGCACAGGGAGCTCCTTGTTTGTACTAAAAGCAAGGATGACTTTCAGTGCAGTTTCACTTTTGATCAATATTATTTATTTGTACCACACAGAAAATGTGAGTGGCATTTTGCCTTTCCTCCAATGTTTCTATCTTGAGGAACTTGGCTGATAGGCCAAAATGTTGTCCTCAAATTCACTTGCTCCAGGAACGATTCACTGCTAACTTGATAAAGGAAACAAGTCTTTCTATTGAAGCCAGTCAGAATATGTGCCTCTCCCTGCCATGGTGTGATGAGAATTCATGATGGGAATGGATGGGAGGAGATGTCTGATCCTCCAAAATTTGAGCTTTGCATAGGGGCCTCTAAAACAGGTCAGAAAGGTGACTATTTTGAACGCGTAAGTAATTTGTCTTTAGAGATATTTGGCTTTCTTGTTGCATAAAGCCCATTTTAAATACATATCTGCAGACTGATAGACACATTACCACTTACTTTACAGAAGGAAAAAACCCTCCCAAAAAATGCAACATATCCACTTCTATGTTTATGGAATCAAAATATCAAAGGAAGTGTGACACAGCTCCACATATGGACCTTGAATGCTTCCTTTCTATGCAGGGGCCAATCCTGCCAGATGCTCAGTGCCTCTGGTTCACTCTGGCAGCTGAAGACACTTGTCGCCTTGTCTGATGCTCAGCACCTTCATCAGTACAAGCTTTCTGCACAATTTTCGTCAGAGGTAAACAGACTTATTGACTAGGCATTATGTATTTTCTCAAGTAATAAAAAGGCTTGGTCATTTTGCAGAAGATTTGAAACTAGAACAGCTGATGTAACAACACTTCTGTGTTGTAATAAAAATGAGAGGTATTATTATAAATACAGCAGCATATTAATGAGTGCTTTTATGGTATTCATTTCAAATGCTCCATCTTTAAAGATGTATTTCCACTGCTACTTTGATACAGGAAGTAAATTTTCCAGGTTTCTCACACTTTCATCTCCACATTGTTCTGTCATTTAAAACCATTTCAGGGCTCTTTTGTATGGAAAAGAGGCTATACAAAATATGCCAGCCATAACATTTAAGCACTGGAAGCCCCTGCATGGAGTTGACTATTTAAATATATGCTAAATATGCTGCTATTAGGCTCCAATTAAGGCACGTGAGAAGCATAGTGTAGGTAAATCAGAATATTCCTAATGTGTCTTAAACTTACCAAGATGAGTTTCTCTCAGTGTTTGCTCATTAGCCTGGCTAACATAAAAGGCAAATGCCACTACATACTTAGACAAAGCACATATAATAATATGTCCAACTTAGGGGAAAAAATGCGTGCTCTGACCACGAACCATGTTAAAAGACATACAGAATCCTAGCGGAGATACAGATTTCATGTGTTTAAACAGAGAACAGTGGGTATGAGTTTAGGGATTACCTTGATTTATCAGAATTTAGTTAAATTACACCTTCAGTCTTCACTACATGTTAATGACTATAATCTGGGCCAATGTAAGAAAAAAATGTAGTTTTTATGCCTAGTGGAGGCAATGACTCAGAACACTCCAATAAGGCTGCTTAAGTAGCACAGCTGTAGCACACTGTATATATAAGACAAATTTTTGGTGATGTTGTCAGCTTAGCATCTTGAGGCAACTTTTGCTTATCACTCAGGTGTTTAAGAAATTCTTCATAAATTAGGCACCTATGAACTGATCCTTCAGTTTTAGAAAACTATTCAATTTCACTAAGGAGAGGTTGTGATGTGAAGATGGAATATATTTATACAGATATATGTATTTATGTCTATAAATAACTGTAAGAAAGAGGTGAAGAAAGAAGAAAAAGTAATACCCGTCGGTTCAGGAATTTCCTGTTCTGAGACAAGCACCATGGGAAGCTCTGAGTTCCACTAGCTCTTCTCACCTCTCCTCTTTTTCTCGGAGTGGGAGAAGGCAAGGCTGGTATTACTTCTTTTTACTTATGGCTAACATGGTAACAAATCAGTTTTCTACTAAAGTTTGTGTCCTAGCCTCCTTTAACCTTAGACTTTATGTGGCTATCTAGATTCGTTCCAAGACAAGATAGTTTCTCCATAAAGTCCTTCTTCCCAACGGTATGGGCTCTTTGGAGTTCCTCAGCTTTCTTCAGTGTCAGCAGAGGGAAGTCTGAGCAATGAACTCTGACTAAACCTTTAAAAAAATCAAAATTAAATCAGATTAATTACTGCCCCAGAACCTGAGGAGCAGAGGTGGAGGTCCACCAACATAAATAACTTATAGAGGTGTTCTCTGGGAAGTGCAAGGAGTGTTTTCCAGTAAAAGGAGATCTACTATCTTCTTTTCACTCACTGAACATGTAAATAATATAATGTTTGGACATATCTTGAGTAAATAATACAATGTTTTGGACATATCTTGAGGAACTAATTTTTAGTATTTTTAAAAGGTTTATTTTGGTATTAATCTAAGAACATTGCCTCAGTAGTAACACATCATTCTTGTTTGATTTTGACCTTTTAAATATTTTACTAAGCTTTTATATATGTTTAAACACCATTTATTCAGTTACCAAAAAAATTATTTTGGAATGCATAACTGAAGCATTTCTGGTCATTTCTTAATCCCTCAAAATGTTTATTCCCTTTTTAATTTTTTTTTTAATCAAAATGTTGTAAAGAGTCAACATTTGTAAACATTTTGCCTTGAACCAAATAGTCATTTTCCTTTGGGGAATGGTTTTCATTATAACTTGAAAGACATAGAAGTCAATTGGACACTGGGAGTAGAAGGGAAAAGTGCAGGTTTTCCTGTGGCACTTGTTTGGCTGTTACTACAAAACAATGCAGAGAATATTACCTCAGAATTGAAAGATGTCCTACTTCTCACAAAGAGCAAGTATTAAGGAAAGTTCATTTCTGTCCTTACAGGACACTGTTATGTGCTGCTACTTGGAGAAAAAAAAAGGGTGCAGAAAAGCAGGAGAAGAAAATCTTCTCAAATCAAACTGGAAATGAGTGCCACAAGGAAGCCCCCCCAGAAACACACAGCTGGTGGCATCTGAAGGATCTGGAAGGATCAGTGAGTTACAAAAGGGTGATGCTTCAGTGCAAGCACCGCCTCAGACTCTGGTTCAGAAAACCAGCAAAAAAAAATGAGGGACTGGGGCCAGAGGGCTGGAAGGATCCAACCAAAATGTAACAATAACTTGTCCAAGCACAGATCAGCACTAAAAATTAAGAAAGCTAAAGGTTTGCATAATTAAAGGTGTGGCTGCTCCAGAAAAGTACATGAGCCCACGGGGATTAAGACTGGCCTAGACCAAAAAGGGTTACTTGGCGATAAATAACCCTTAGAAATGGTAATTATGTTATGCCCTAATGTTATTTACTGCCTAATATTGTTCACCATGACTCCTTTAATTAATCTACCTGACATTCTCACTAACTCTTTCCTTTTATCCTTTGCTGAGATTAAAGGTCCTTTTTATCTTATTGCTTTTATGTTCACTCCTGGGTGAATCCAGTATTAAATTAGATGCCCGCATACATTTTGAGCACCCATGGCACTCACTTTTGGGGTTGACATCAATCTTACAGCTCCTTCTAAAATTATTAAAAGTTCTAGACCTTCTAACATTCCTGGTCACTTTGAAAGCAGTTTATCCAAGACAGAAGAGAAGTTCCTAAAGTATAATATTTCCCAGTTCACAAAATCCTTCAGAATGATTGCATCTTTATAGGTTCACAGAAAGTCTCTGTGCTTTTTTCAAACCAAGATTTCTCACTAGGCTCTAAGTCACTCTGAGAAGCTATCTATCTAAATTACCCAGTAATTTTCCTGTGCTAGTTTGCCCAAAAAACTCATGAACACTCCATATTATTATTTCCCAAGACTGTTTTTTTCTCTCTCAAGATATTTTTGAATTGTTTTTAATTACTCTGACTGGTCAAGATCTATACCGAAAATGTTCCAGTTCCCTGAAGCAGATCTTCCTGATGACTTAGGCAAGAAATAAATATTGTTATTTCACCTTGTAGTAAATTGCCCATGATCAGCTCTACGCTGCAAAGCATCATCTCATTGTCCTCTATAATTTTGGTGGCTCGTTCACCAGCAACCTTTTACCCTGTAACACATACTCCAAAGCAGATTAAACAAACTACTTGTTTACAAACAGTTTAAAGAGGAATAGCTATGACACACACCAGTTTTCTTTCCCCCTGAAAGAAGCACGCTTCCTATTTTTACACAGATGTCACCAGCAGATTTCCCCATGAAGGCCTTCCAGCAGGTGACCTTGCAGCAACAGGACCCACGTCCCTGTTTTGCATCTGCCAGCAACACCGCAGTGAGGGTGGGACAATGGTCAGTACTGCCTCCTCTCCTGGGAGTGCCTCATCTGACTTCAGCCTCTTCCCTGCAGTTGGGTGCAAGCTCCCTGTGCACAGCAGCACCAGCTCCTAGGACTGTGCACAGGGCAGAGTCCTCCTGCAGTACGGCTCCAGGCTCAGGGCCAAGCTCTCCATGGTCATCCAGGCTCGTGCCTCTGCTTTCCTCTCTTGTGATCCCCCTTTCTGCAGCCCTGCAAAATGTGTTTGATTCCACCATCATTCAGAAAATAACCTTCTTTTTCTCACACAATTTAATTGTCATTTCCCTCCTTTTCGCCTGAAATGGTATTTTATGCCTGTGTGGTATTTTAACCATTTTAAACTATATAAAATAATAATTCCTCGGTGGTTTCTTCACAAAATGTGATGGTGAGCCAGAATGTTGCTCATTCTTTTACCTGGCTTGCTTACCAAAGTAGCCTTCTGCTTTGATTTTTAAGCTTTTGGCCAGGATACCTTTTTTGTTCTGAATTAATATAGCACTGGGTGCAGAGGGAGATCTTGCCCAGGGGTAGAATGGTTAGACATATTCTCTGGAAGTACTACTAACAGTAATAATAATAATAATAATAGCAAAAGTTCTTCAAGGATACCACACATGGGGAGTGAGATTGTGGTCAAAGGATGTGTGTTATTGAATTTCTGATGGAATAGTGAGATGCTGTGGTGGAAAAAAAAACATTTAAAGGAATTTTTTTTGCCCAACTTCTGTTTTATCAGACATAATGAAAATTCAAATTCATTTAAAGTTATGTTTTGTGATTTCTTTTGCCACTCCTGCAAATTCTCTACAGTAACTCTTCAACTGAGCCAAATTCTGCAACTTACCTAAATGCTAAGTATTATCAAATTGTGGAACTAAAACATGCAGAGACACTGAGAATTTGGATGTAAATCTGCAGCTGTTTGAAAATGTGCAATGAATGTCATCTTTAGAGCATATTTTGTCATCATCCTGCTGGGCACTTAGGTATTTTCTGTTTTCCATGTTACACATATTTAAAATATATAAAGCAGAATGAAATTCAGAAAAGATAGATATCAAGCTACTTGCATGACATTACAGCTCTACGTTACTACTGCCACAATAATACCCAGTACTCAAGTCTATGAGTAGTGATAATCATACAAAGCTTAGCATAGATTCTTGCTATGATGATGATCTCTGTTCTGATGCCTACTGATATTAAATACCAATAAAATGTGGGCCCTTGTTGGGAGATACTAATCAAACATATGTTCTGCCATACTGATCTATCTCTACTATTATCATGTAATAATCGTGCTCCACATAGCACAGAGAGCAGTACACAGCTTGATTCATTTCCCATTATCAGGTAATACACAAGCTGTGCTGACGGTAGTGTAACTTTTCTGTGCATGAAAAGGGAAAGTAAGAAGTACACTAGTGTTAAACAAGAGAAAGAACAAATGGGAAAATGTATGCCTGCCAGGGTGAGAACTGTGGGCTTATAACCATTAGCATAGGAAAGTTTGGGAGGGCTATAGTTATATTTTATTGCTTGTATTAACTGCCACTATGCAAGATGACTTGTGACAAGGTAAAGGTGATGAATAGAAAAGGCAGCTGCGTAGCAGAGCTGTATTCTGCCAATGTTTACCTATATTTTAATAAAAAATAGAACAAAACCTGAACAACTTGCATCCAATTCAGAAATCAGAATGGTAAAGTTAATCTTGAAAGATACTTGGAGCTGCTCTCTCTTGATTCCAGCTTCATTTTTCCCTTTCTATCATCCTCTTACACTACAGGTACTTGAATCTCCCAGCTGCAGGCAGGAATGGCTACAGACATAGAAGCTGCATGATTAATGTGCAGTGAAGATCAGTTTCATTGAATGCTGCTGGTTGTTATCAGTTTGTGAGAGAGATGGTTCTCTCACATTCATAAGAGGAAAAATGTGACAAGTACCTGTGCTAAAAAGTGAAACAAAGTACATTTGTTAATAACCTTTAATTCTGCTTGTTAGGCATTGCACTTGGTTCAGTACCATGAACAAATTCATGTTATACAAATCAGTGTTCTGGTAGGCTGTATGAAGATGTTTCTCATTTTCTGTTTTGTTCCCTTGGAAAGAATAAAAACCTCTTACACTTATTTTTAGCTTTTTGACCCAGTATTATTCTACATGACTTGGAGATTCTGTCTATTTTTGAAGTACTAGTCACAATCTTTACTAACTAGCATTTTAGATGTTAACAGAGCTAGAAATTGTAAGCGGCTATAGCCTTGAAAAACTGAATTAAAAAGTTGGCCAAGTTCATGGCTACAGCTCCTCCTGGGGCCATAGATGCTTGTCTTAGTTTCGGCACTTTGTATAGAAGAAGAGACTAAAGACGCTAAGCCAGGCAGAAAACAGCAGCTGCAACAAGCCCAGACAAAAAGGATGAGGGGACATAACCAGGCTCAGCAAACCCTTGGCTGCCACAGGCACAGTTCAGCAAGCCTGGGCAGAGGCTCGGAGAAAGGGCATCCTCTCTGTGTAGATCCTGTAGGGTCTAATGTCAGCCATGGAAAGCATCTGTGTTTGGTATCCATGTTTCAGCCATGGCTGGTGGAGAACAGGCCCTTGCAGGATGTGATTCACTGCTTTTGATGACCCAAGTACCAAGCAGGCATTCCCACAGCATCCTTCATATCAATTTTTTTCTCCTTTTTCTCCCTGTTTTTCTCCTTTGATACCATCATTTATATTTAAATAACATATAGATCCATACAGAGAACTTCCTATTTTTTCTGGTAGCACAGTTTCGAGGGAGGCCATGTGTTCTTGACACAGAGATGTTTCAGAGGTGTTTCATATTCCGAAGTTAATGGCTCAGTAACATTACATTGACTATTATGTCTATTTGCAATAAGCATTGTGGTGCCAAATACCTGATCCAGGCATCTGGACTTAGATTTAAGGTCCCCTCAGGAACTTCCGTGGAAGAAAACTAGGAGCACCCACATTCTGCAAGGTACTCTCTGTGGCACTTGTGTGTAAAGAAGGGGCAAATTCAGCATCAACTTTCTGTTGTCCACTAGTGTTCTCTTATTAAAAAATAAACTTTACATGGGTGGATAAGAAAGAAAGAAACATGAAGTTTAAAAAAACCACAAAAGTTCAAACATTTGCTAAAATAACTGTATTAAAGTTGTTGTTTGAACTCATGTATTCACACACAAAATGCCCCTTCATTGCAAATGAAAATTATTATCATCCCTACCCCCACAAGAATTTTTCAAAGAAATTGGATTCTCTTTGTTAAAAATTGAATCCTGGAAAATATTTGTTTTTAATACTGAAACCCCCAGTTTGAAAAACATAATCAATATTTGAAAACTGACTATTTTCCTGTTTTCATTTATGGGAAATGTCAGTATAAATAAGAAATTAAAAACAACCCTTTTTTTCTTTTTCATGTTTCTCAACTCTCCCATGAAAAACAAATGGTATTTTTCTTCAGCTCTACTGGCAACAGAAATGCCAATATAGAAAACCTTCAGGCATCAGACTCGGTTTCTCTTCAAAAGCACAAGGTTAATGAGCATATTGAGAATCATCAGGAACTTACAAGTCTTAAGGAACCTCAAATCCATCTGCTGGACTATTTGCTCGATGACTCACAGGAGAGTGAAAGGTTGAATTACCAGCTCTTCGCTTTAGGAGGATAGATAACACTTGCTGAACTTCTGAAGATCGATCCCTCCCAGAAGCAGGTCCTGCAGCTGGCTTCCAAGACCTTTGCAATTCCCTGGAGGATGCATATGTAACCTGAATGTTAGAAGGCTTCACTTATCTACTGACCGGAAATTTTTTTATTAGCAGTAAATAAAATATCACAATTGAGAGGCATTGAAAATCTGCCATCATAACCCTTGTATTGAAATATAGTCCTAAGAAATACTGTCACTTTGAAAGAGGCAGTAACTTCACCATCACCACCCTTTATTCAGAACTATTATTTGCTTTTCAAAAAACTGTCTAAAAAACGCAAACCAAACCAAAATAAAACACCAACTGCAATAAATATAATTCCACATGCTAACAGGTGAAGATAGCCTTACTGGTGAGAAATGGTAAAAATAACTGATCTTCAGAACATCCTCTGAAGTAAGAAACTGTTGATTTGCCTGTTTTGTAGACTGTGAGATGTTTTTCATAACCTCATGCATACTAAGGAGAACTATATGTTCTCAGGGGTACCACATTTCAACAACTGCAGAAGTAGTAGCTGTAAATGTAGAAAAAGACACCATCCATTCCATGTAAAAGTGTCACTGCTTGTCTCAGTGACACAACACAGCCTGTGTTAGAGCCTGTATCAAAACAAAATTGAAGAGTTTTTTTAAACTCTACTATATACTTGCATTAATGAATTTTAAATTTGTTTGAAAAATATGGTATGCTTAAAAAATAACTTGAATTTTGACTTTAAAAAGGTTTTTTTTCCTCATATTGTGCAAGTGGCTTCAATATTTTATATGCATAGAAATATGCTATTTAGTACAGTTAGAACAAAGTTATATTTGAATCATAGTTTGGCATTTCTCTTAGCTGTATTTTTAAACAAAAACCTGTCTATGTCTTAAATCACAATGTAAAGCTGCTGTGTTAATCAATTAATAGGATTTGGGATCATCAGGCAAATTGTTTTAGTTACACTGATTTTTATCATGATCATTGTTCCGTCTGTGTACCTGATTATTATCAGCCTGCAGGACATGTCTGTGCACAGATTGGGGTAATGCACAGCAGATCCTTGCAGACTGCAGTAACTGAATTGAAAGCTCCAGGCACTGCCAGAGTACCATGCACAGAATAGAAACCAGCTAAAATGTCATGCTAAAATTCCTTCGTGTAATCTTAAATTTTCCAGAAACTTATCTTATGTATCTGCACAAACAGACACAGTGAAAATCTCAGCAAATAGTAATTTTCTGGATTTACTGCATGACAGGAACATCAGGTGGTAAGTTAAATAATGTAAGGCACACAAATTAAGTAAAAATCTTTCTGTGAGTCTGCTCATCACAGACATGCGAGCAGCTGGTTCCCACTGCAATTCCTGTTTTCTTCTAAGCCTCCCCAGCTGGAATAAGTGAAAGTTTTATCATGGTCACTGACAATCTGACAGCCATCTGAGATAGGCTCTGAGTCAGTCCCCCACATATCAGGAGGAACAGAAATTTCCTCATGAAGTATTGGCAGCACCTTTCCGGCTTTGATTCCCCACTTCAGGGTACTGCACCTGCTCAGAGAGTGCTACACCTCAGCATGGACAGCCAGGGAAGGTTATCTCTCACACACTTAATAAAGGTTAACATGTAAGGTCTGAGCCTGTGATCCTACTCAGAGCATAGCAGCTTTTCACATGAAAGGCAAAGGGATACTCCTAAAAGATAAGGGATCAAACAGTTCAGGACTCACACTGTGAAGGCTGGTGGTGGTATTCCCATTTGCAACACTATCAGTAATGATGGAATATAGAGATTGTTGCAGGTTTGGGCACATCAAGGGCCTGATGCACAAGTGTTCAACATCTTCTCTGAGGGGCCAGGTTTGTGAGCTGGATCAGCATGCAGTGGGAGGCTCACACAGGCCAGCAGGCATGTGGGGGTGCCACCCCCACCCTGCAAGATGCTCAATTCTGGGTGCTGGATCCTTCCAAAAGTAGAATGATTACCACATCCAAGAATGGATTGAAAAAGCTTTTCTGGTAGATTAAATAATTCCAAATGTAGATGGAGGAATGATTTACTGTGGAGAAAAGACAGATATTTGTGCAGGTACAATTTATTTTTCTATAATTATTTATATATTAATTCCAAGACAATGGGGGGAGGGTGTGGGGAGGAAAATAAATAAAAACAAAGCAAAGAGAAGATTCCCAGTAATTAGAACAGTTTCTGTATGACAGTCAGACAGAGATATCTGCTTATTTTTCAGGTTGATGAGACATTTAAATGAGATGTTAAAAATCCATGCAAAGACCTGTGTGGCAGCCCCACTGTGTAAAGTTGTTCAGTGATGAGCCTGGCAGGTAATCGATGGAGATTTGCTAAGGCCCATGCTCAGCAGGTACTTAATGCTTCTGTAATCACAACTCGGATGAAGCTCACCTTCAAATCTTGCTACAATTTTAGAGAATCTAACAGGATCCCGACATACATAACCTTGCTGCATTTTTTCAGAATCTAACAGGATCCCTACATACACAACAGGCATAAAGATACCAGGATATAACTGGACAAGAACCCAACCCTCTTTTAATACGCTAGTTGAAGAAATACATGGGTGTTCAAGAAATACAGGATTGGGTCCAAAGAAGGATTTTCTAAATTATACCAAGTGGAATATTCTGTGCAGCTGAACTAAGACTTCCAGAGACTCTCCTGTGAAAACGCATAACTTGCAAACTTTTGTGGCATGAAAGATAAATGTGCCCATGTATGCACATGTGTGTGTGTGTGCTTGCATGCACAGGGGAATATTTGAATTGGTTTATATTGGTGCATATTTAAGCAGGAAACATGAGAAAGGTATTACAATAAATTAGTGAGTTTAGATCTGTGAGTCTGGAACAAAATGTTGTGTTTCTTTAACAGCCATAACCTGATACAGAGTTTTGTCAAAAACACTGAATAAAGTATACTAGAATTCTTTTTCCCTGGTAATATCAGTATAATTTATGTTGCCATAACAAAAAAGTTGGAAGTCTGTTCATCAAGCGGATTGTGTCTGGGTGAGATTTTATGCTAATAAGTTAGAATTCTAAGTTTGATTTACTTGATGGTTAATATAAAGAGAGAAACAGTGAAAAAGAAATACATTTTTAATATACTGCTCTGCAGTCTCTGTAGTAAACCAGCAGATGAGCTATGAAATTTATTTTTTAGATTTCATTAGGATTGTATTAAGATGTATGAAAAATTATTATCCATATAGGTAAAATAAAAAAAAAGAATCTGTCTATTGTGACAATTACCATTTTTTTTAAAATCCTTTGAGGTTGGAGTTTCCTGCCAGGTTAGACAAGCTGGCTCAGCTTACTCTCAAACTTCAGTAGATGCAATAATTCATAGCATCTGAATGGTAAAACAGTATTCCAGTATTTAAATTAGCCTTTAATAGATGGCATGAATCATTTTTGTACTCATGCTTTTGCACATAGGCCTGCACTGCCAGAAATGCAATGTTCTTGGTGACATTGTTTAAGGGTCTAATCTCATATTGCTGCTTCAGTAAGATTCCAAGGGCTGCAGAAAATGTGATGGGGTACACTGAACAAACTTATTACAAATAAAGCACTGCTCAGCTATTTAGATAACTCTTCCAGAAGAAGACATTTTTGAGTTACATTTCTATACAGCAGCAGTATACAAAAAATATTTTTAAAAGTAAAAGCAGATGACAAATTATATCCAAATCCAAGTTAGTGAGTTCTTGCAAAACAGTAAGCTCGAGCCATGACTATTTGTAATGTGATAAAGTTAATGTAAATTTAATGGCTTTCAAGATACAAGCTATTAAATACCATACAAACCTGGTAAATCTATTGGAAAAGTCAATTGCTAGGCTTCCAGATCTTGCTATACTTTCCGAAGTTGCAAGTTTAATTTCTAGCACCCCTGGCTAAGATTCAGAACTACAGCAAAAAACAGTGACTTTCCTTAAGGTTTTACATACCAATCAGGAGAGTCACTATTCCAGGAGATTGACAATATATACAGAGACAGATACATGCACAGATGGAAAGCCCCATGGAGGGAGGGATGAAGGGCTGTCTCACCACTGTTAACCTATTGCACCTCAGTCTGCAGCCAGCCCAGCTGCCACCCTGGGGCTCTGAGACAGCTTTGTCTGAAAGTCATCGCCCAGCCATTGGCTGGACTGATTCTGAACTGAAAGAGGGCAAAAACATATAGTGTAGGAAAAATATAAAATCTTTCTTCACTGGGAGCAATGAAAAATACCCAGTAGACAAGATCACCAACAGACCAGGTGATCCATAAATATATTTCTACTGCACAAAAAAAAAAAAAAAAGGGGAATTAACTGTAGAACACTTTATCATGCTGAGCAAAATGCAGACTTCTGCAGGTTGTAATAAAGCAGTCACAGCATACCTGTCTCACTGGTTTTGCTCCCACTGAGCTATATCCCAATTCTCATGGACTAAGTTCCCTCAGCATCAGCAACTATATCTTTTTCTGCATATTCAGCTGAATTTTTAATGAATTTTTAAGATTTTGGGCTTAACATATTCATGATAAAAATTCTTGAACTACTATTAAAATACCTTACAGAGTCAATGACCATTCCATGAAAAGCCACAAGGTTTTCACAAATCTGACAAAGGTACATTCCTTGGTATGCAGTGTTTGTCATGCAGATGCAGGCTTGAATGAGCAGAGTAGGGGCACCCCTTCCTCTCACATCAAAGGTGTTCCATTGCCTCCTTCAAAAGAAAACAGAATCAGCAGGAAACACAGCACTGGCATACTCCTGTAGTTGCTACTGTACAGTGCAATCATGCCTTTAGACTTCCTACCCATTTCCTGGAATTTATGACACAGGATGCCTGACCCTATCTCTCTCTAAAGTTTGGCCCTGGACCCTTTTTCAACAACAGTGTCTCTGAAATTATGTTTCAAATCTGCAAAGAAAAGATTTCCTAGAGAGGTTATATGCTTCTGTCCTGTGATATCACCAAAGAGAAGGGTTATAAAACCACAATTTAAAGCTGGATGCTGAATAAAAAGTTAGTTTAAAATACTCTGCTTGGTCAGTGGCAACAAAGCCATGGAGTTTAAAGGTAGCTTCAGAATAAGATATTGTCTGTTGAATTTGATCCACATGAAGATTATTTTAGTGAGTGTGCCTGGCTACCAGACACTACTTTCACTTGACTACCATTCTTTATCCACAGATGGGTAAGAATGTCCAAGAATATCAAGACTGACGTGATATGCCTTTTTTTTCCCCTTTTTTTTATATAACCAAGACAATGTAAATCAAGATTGTCAAGCCACAAGAGAAAATCCCTGTGAGAGTAATTTCTTCTAAAGAGAAATAGCATTTTTATTGTAAAATAAAACCAATGCCATTTTGACTCCAAAGCTCCTGTGATTTGCTTTCCCTACAGCATTCTGTCCGAAATCCTTCCCTACTTCTTGTCCCTGGAAGAAACACATCCTGACAAAAATCCAAACTGTAAACATTATTAACTCCTACATTGGTTGTCATAGTTCAGGAAGAGTAATGACTAGTGCAAAGTCCCCCATTCTGTTTCCCTGCTATATTGTGGATATGGGGTGCACAATCATTTTGGAAAAGATGAGAAACCAGAGTATTTCCTTACACAAGATGAAGGTTCATGGCAGTATATTGCTATTTCTGAATTTGTGCCTTTGTTTCTGAATTTGTGAATTTGTGTGAATTTGTGTAAGAAGACATACACCTCCCATAAAAGTAAAGAAAAATTTAATGTATTTTTTTATATCTGCTGTTATCAGTAAAGTAAATCGTTAAGATTGAAATTAATTGAACAAATGGGACAAAACTTTGGATTAAAGTTTTTGCACTGGGTTCCTAAATTTAGGGTATTAATTCAATAGAATAATAACATCATTTGCATATGCCTTAAGTAATCAAAAAAGGTATATAGAAAATTTGAAAATCACATTTCTGCCTAAATATTTTGAAGGAGTTAGGGTTTTAAGTAAAGCTAAGGCTTCAATTTAGAAACACCTATTTTCTCTTTTCCTGCAGGAATCCCATTGAAATTAACTCTTGAAGTATTTTCTAATTTGCTAAAAAATGCTCTTTCCAACTTCAGCAGGAAAAGAGAAAAAAACTCAGACCATATTCCTGTATTGAGGATCTATTACAAAACTGCAACTATTACAATGCCAGCTGACCATGACTAGAATAAATATTTTCTTGAAGTTTTCCAAGTCGAAAAATTGAAGCAGACAGTCTTTAGAAGTGCCTACCCAGATCTCCCTTGCAGAACTGCAAAGGATTGCCAATTGTTACAAATATCTTCTCAAGCAAAGTTTGCATAGAAAAGTAGGTAGTGAGACCAATTGATTTAACTGGAGAAAAGAAAATAGTCTTTTGGACACAAAGATATATTTTGAATACAGAGAATTTACATCCATTATTTAAAACTGCTGTGTGGTCATTAAAGAATATTTATTTACTTAGACATAGACTTCTATTTAGATAACAACACCTTATATATGTAGATTAGTGTGTTTTCTGAGACTAAGAAAACCCTTAATAAAAAAGCCAGGACTAACTTGCAAAGGAAATACATTGTTTTCTATCCTCCCTGTGAATTGGGGATACCCCAGTAGAGTGTATATTTTGTCGTATTTTCAACTCAGTAAGAATGAGAAAAATACTGGAAGCCTCCCAGTAAAGGAAGTCTGTACTAGGCAAAAAATACAAGAAAGCATTAAAGATCGTTCTTCACAAACATAGCAACCCTGTGTCCTCTCCATCTAGAAATGTTAATAACTCAAACAAGTGCACAGTTGACTTTCAGATAAGGTGGCTCCTGGACTGCAGTGAAAACTCATTTGGCAAGTCCTCAATGGATTGAGGCAGAACTGATGTATTTTACTTTATTTTTAATTCCTAAAATTGACTGACTTACTGCAAATAGCCTGGCAGAGGATGTATAATTTTGTTGTCAGTGCTAGGCAGAGTTTTGCTGGAACTGAGTCTCTTACTCAGTGCCTTTTTTTTGAGGGAAAGTACATCTCTGCAGCTCCTCCTGGAGAAGCTTTATGGCTCTCAATACTTAAAATTTCCTCTGCCACAAGAAAGCTTTTCCAAAACCAGATAAACATGAAATACTCAACCATACAATTCTGCAGTCGCTTTTTGAAACAGCTTTTGTTTTAGAGGAAAACATGGTTCACCACCTCTTGCCAGGGCTCTGCAAAGACATTTTACCTTGCATGAGCTTAAGCCACAATTTCTGTAACTCTAATTATTATTTAAGGGCTAATAAATCACCTTGTGTCTTTCTGCCTCCTCCTTTACCCTGTCAATTGGTATAGAAACTGCTAAATTGCTAAAGAGGAAAGAGTTTTCATGAAAGTTCTTTCTTTTCTTTTCTTTTCTTTTCTTTTCTTTTCTTTTCTTTTCTTTTCTTTTCTTTTCTTTTCTTTTCTTTTCTTTTCTTTTCTTTTCTTTTCTTTTCTTTTCTTTTCTTTTCTTTTCTTTTCTTTTCTTTTCTTTTCTTTTCTTTTCTTTTCTTTTCTTTTCTTTTCTTTTCTTTTCTTTTCTTTTCTTTTCTTTTCTTTTCTTTTCTTTTCTTTTCTTTTCTTTTCTTTTCTTTTCTTTTCTTTTCTTTTCTTTTCTTTTCTTTTCTTTTCTTTTCTTTTNCCCTCCCCTCCCCTCCCCTCCTCTCCTCTTTTTTTTTCTTTTCTTCTCTTTTTTTTCCTTTTCTTTTCCTTTCCTTTTTTTTCTGGAGGAGCAGTAATACACATTTTGAATTTGAAATAAACATTGTTACAGTCACCAGCCCAAAGTTTTGTTTCTCTGTGGGATGAAGTAAAGATCCACTGATGAGCTTGCTTTAAAATGTTCTTTAGGTAGAATTGATTTTTCACTGAACATTCACACAAATTAAATGCTCCAGGTATTTTGCTTCAATCTCAAAATCCTTCTGAGAGCCCACCCCAAACTCATGGCCTATGAGATACTGGCAATCAGCCATGCTAATCTTGTTTGTTAAGAATGAACAACACTTATCATATTCTTCCTATCCCTCCTGTGTACCAGTCTCACTGTTGCATCATGAAATCAAATCTCAATCTGTTTCAGGTGGGGTTGTAGCAGCACTTGCGTGGACGGTGCTCCTAATCCAGGCAGAACTTCTGGCCAGTGCAAGACAGTTGATAACAACTGTTTCTAACAGGAGGATGTTAAAATATTATTATAATTAATGTGTTATATTATATTGAATATTTCTTGTACTAAAATCTGAGAAATCATGTAAAAGAAAATGCTTAGAAACTTTTAAAGAAATCATTTAACATAGGGCATGCCCTTTTAAAAGGGATTTGCATTCCTAATTTGAAAATCCTGAGGAGTAAGTCAAGTCCTATTTTTCTGCTCGATGTAACTTATTACACCTAATGATAAGACCTTAGTGCCATGTAGGACAGTTTTTAATAAAATACTCATTTAATAACTCTGAGGCAAAATGCTACAACACACACACTCTGAAACTGTACAACCAAGTTAATACAAGTATGATTAAGCATTGGGCACCCTTTCCCCCCTATGATATTCAGAATAGCTCAGAGCTGAACACGAAGAATGAATTAGCACATGAATTATTACATTTTCAGAACAGAAAATAATATTTATGAACTCTTGCTAGCTGTTGGGATTAGTAATGGTGTATCTGTATGTTTGCCTGATGACTATAACTTTATACAAATCTCTTTCTCACTTCCAGGACACCAATATGAAGCCAATCATTACTGCTAGGCTATTTGAAGTATGTGAGGGCTATGACTGAAAGGTCTGTATGAATCTTTGTCATAGATTTCACCACAGAGGACTGTGCTGGTGGGAGTGGGGCTGTGTTACTCCTCTCCCAGGTGCCATGTGCCTTCTGGGGTCTTCTGTAGCTGCTCAGTTTGGGGATAAGAGGGCCCAATATGCAGAAGCCAATGCTGATATTACATGACAAATTTCAAAAATATTTTATATGAGAACACCAGCTGCTGTGGAGAACCTCAGCTAGGTGAGAAGGCAGGGCAAAATCACCTACAAACAGTCTTAGTCCATGGCCAAACCCCCTGGAGAGAAAAAAATTACCAAAGAAGCACAAGCTAGCTCTGCCTTTTATGGCAATGCCATATTTCTTTTCCTTCTCTCTACAGTGAAAAGGACAGCTTGGCCTGAGTCACAACATAAATGCAGCACAGCAAGACAAACTTGACTGATGAGCATAAGAATACAGTAGTGGTTCATTTAACCAAAAGCTTTTATAAGTAAGTAATGTAAATTAAAATGCTGAAAGGAAAAATCAAAGTTAACCAGTCTGCTTGAACCTGCTTTAAAAGCATACCAACACCCATATCCACACCCTTTTTTTACTTCTTTAGTTCCTTCTGGAACTATAATATGTAGGTTTTTATAATTAAATAAAAACCACAAACCAGAACTTTCGAACAGGGTTGTACTTCACATTAACAAAATGCTCCCTCACGAGTGAGTCAGCCAGCAATGCCCATTAATGGCTAACAGCTCCGTTAAAAATGGTGAGCGAAAAAGCCTTAGAATGTTTTATTGTTTAACGTGAAAGCACTCAGAACAATGGATGGGCATTTTTTTCTATGAATCAAAATAATCACATTTAAGTAATTAAATGCACACAGCATCTGATTCTGTAGCTGTTCTGTGCATGGAAGTCAACTGGGTTTAATAAGATGCAACACAATAGGGTCAATTAGTGCATTTGTCTCTAACCTACAAAATAAGGGCAGTTGGTTTACTTGCATATAAGCTTACTCCTGAATGAGTATCTGTGGTCTCCAGTAACAGCTACTCTAGACAGGTTTGGATTTTTTTTTAGAAGTGGCTACCAGCTATGCTTTAAAGGCCAGACCAGAAATAAAGCAAGAAATCACTCCAAAATCTAGTTAAATTCAGCAGTATCAGGAGGTAATTTTTATCTTAGAAAACCAAGACAGAGTCAAAAAACAGATACCTGAAAACAGAAAACCAATTTCTGAAATATCTGTCTTTAGGCTATGTCATGTGCCTTCTACATGCAGTCAGGAATCTTCATGAAATTGAGGTGTCTAGGCTGAGTAGAAATAGGAGCAGAACAGTATAGAGTATGAAGCCTGAAGAATCTTTGAGGAAATAAAAAGTTTAGGAACTTATTTATACATCTAGTCAATATGATAGCCTCCCTACCGAAAAGAAATCAGAGCATTTTAATACCAATATCTTGGCCATGCAATAGACCTACTGGGAGGTTAATTACTGTTAATTGTGTGTTAGTCTATTGGATATACCTGCCTGCAATACAAGGGCAGGGATTGCTTTTTAGTGTCATGTTTGAAAAGAAAATTATCAGGTCATCCAAAGAAAAGAATACATTGGTAGCGTTCTCTCATTCCACCCCAAATAAATCCAAGCTGTGGCTCTTATTTTATCTTGAATGTGAGGGTGATTTAACACAGAAGAAAGAGTAGGTAGGTAACCAGTAAATACTTTTCAGAGTACCTGCTGCCATTTGGAGTTAGGGCATGTCAATCAAATCATTACAGGGGAAATAAATGCACTCTGGAACCAAGGTTTTGCAAACAACAACTCCTTGAGGCAATCTAAACTCTCTTTCTTTAATACTAAAATGGTGGCTAAAAAGACAAAATTAAAATCTGTCCTGGCTGCATTAACGTCTTTGAGAGAACTCAGCTGAGGAAGGAAGATCAGAGCAGATTATAAGACATCATCCCTCCAAGTCATTTGCATAAGAAAGCAAGTTTATATTGTACCCCAGACCTACTAAAAGGAAGACAGATCCTGGCAGGAGTTGTTAGAGAAGAATCAAGAGCTGAGTTGCCCTTTAGGAACAAAGCAGTCATGAATTATTGATTCTGTGTGAGCATGTGTACACGTACAAGTGGCAAACAGGGAAAGTAATTGGCCCAGTTTGTTTCCATCCTCATCCTGCAAAACACCAGTCTTATCAAATGTCACCATAACAAGATCCAGTAAAGTGATCTCACAGCAGTGAGCAGAAGGCTGTTGCTTCATCTTGCTTTGTAAGCACTGCATCAGTTTGTCTCATGTTAGTTTTATATTTCTTGTTAGAGACAAAAAGGTTAGTAAAGGAAGTATTAATCTCATGTAAGTTGGCCATGTGCTGAGTTTGGCCAGACAATCTCCAGAGCACCTTCCCACACTGGATAATTCATTGGTTCTCTCACCTAAAAATTGGGTCAACACTGGTAACTACTGAATTATGTCAGTCATTTTCAAAGGAATGGTATTAAAAAATATGTGGTATTCCACTCAGTCATCAGTTCACAAGGTATGTTACACATTTTCAAGTGTCTACCACAACATGTCTACTTGCACATTGTTTATCTTCCTGAAAAATTGTATTTACAGTACATCTCTGCATGGGATACACAGATGTTTTGATTTCCATTACTTTACTTTTATGAATGCTAAATGCCTACAATTGTCATTGAACCTTTGAAGGCTGATGTAGGGTCACATAGACCATTTATAGGTTAATCTTCCTTTGTTCTACAACACATCCTTTTAGGTATAAGGGTTTTGAACATAAGACCCTTCAGAGCTGAAAGAGATATCAGCCTTCTGCGGCATAAAAAATTGTATTGAACTCAGAAAGAAATGAAAGCTGGGAACTGAAATCCTTTCATGATAGAATTCTGGCTTTATACACCAGTCCTGGTTTGAGATGTTATTTTGGATTGGCATGATTAAGTGACTAGATTTCATACATAAAGAAGAAATAACTGTCTGATTAACATTTAGAAAAATGAAAACAGTTTGGCCAACATAAATGTTTGCAAATCATAAGGGAAAGATATGAGTGGTTGAGGGCAGCTGAAGTGAAGAAAAGTACGGGATAATTATTATTAGCATAGAGTTTTAAAAATTACCAAATATATGACTTTTTTTTTTTTTAATACGAGAAACGAATCACATTTCCTCCTTCTTTGCACCTTTGACTGAATTTCATCCCTGTAGACATCAATGAAATATGTGAGCCTTTTCCTGGAGGCCTGTTGTTGGCCTTGGTTTGATCATGAGGTTAAACTACACAGTCCCTTCTATAAGCCATGGTCCCATGATTTTTAGCTGAGTACATCCACTCTACTGTGAGAGATTTTGCTTATCTTCATACATTTTATGGTCATCTCACTCACCTGATAACTCTTGTTTTCTCAATAGCACTGAAGATTGAGTGGCCCAGGAGGCAGTATCTACCACTACACTAAATTTTCTTGGGCTCAATAGACCAAATGTCCTTGGCTGAGATTTTTATTCATCAATACTTTTCAGTTCATCTTATTACACTATGCATTGCGGATGGCACAAAATGGCCCTCAGCACATATAGGGAAGTTTGTATAGGTGGTTGAAAATTACAGTGGAACAGCAGCTACTGAACAGTTTCCTTAGTAAGTGCCCAGCATGCAAGTGCTAAAGCCTTGGGGTAGGCAAGGGTATGTGACTTGAGTTTGTACTCAGTTATCTGGAAATTGAAGTGATATGTCAACATCAGTAAATAGGCACTTCAGGGAGGCTGAGAGAGAAAAGTTGTTGGCCTGAGACAGGAGCATAAATGTTATGTTCTGATAACATAGGTGATTTTCTTCTCTGTTTGTAGAGCATAGACATCTAGTCTGACCACTGAGTAATTTTTTTTCCTATTTACATAGTTTATCTGCCAGAAACTCACCTGAGTCAATTTCAACAATTTGTGAGTCTCCTGAATTTGCCACTATTTTTTTTAATTTCAAAAGATCTGCTTTTAAAAAAATGTAAATGTATTGTCCAAACGTACACTTTTTATCTCTAATTTTTGAGTTTTCAGTAAGAAATTAATCTACTCCTTTAACTAAGTAGAATAAGGGGTTGCAAATGACAAGTTTTGCTTGAACCAAAGCATATTATTTTTCATTTCAGTAAAAGAATAAAAATAATTCAGGTCTATGTAACACAAGCTTTTCTTTTTCTAGTTCAGCAGTTAACTGCTAAAACAGTTATTCATGCAGCTGTATTTAACCCATTCTGATTTCACGGACACTTTGGCTTTGTTGAGACTCCTGAACACAAAGTTCACAAATTGTCTTTCAGAACAATTTGAGGAAGCCAAAAATCTCTGCTATGGGGCGATCTGCAGTCTAGATACTGTGTTTGAGTGCTCAATGGTACACACAGAAAAATTAGATTATTTTGAATAGGAGTTATTATCCAGCTTGTTTATGTCTGCTTTGAATGCTCCTAGAGAAAGCACATTTTTGGCACACACAAGCACCAAAGTGTTACTAGTTCATGACCTTATTCATTCGTTATTGAAAAGCATCACACCAAACACCTGGTAAAAATAACTCAGCCTCATGTCCCGAAGTTAATTTAACTATTAAGGTATCAAAGAATTTGGCAGTGAGTTAATAAATCATTCTAGTAAGCATTGTTATGAAGTAGGGTGTAGAAAGAAGCAAATAACCCCATGGAAATCAATCTGTCAAGGGTTGACAATGAATTACTGTAAAATGGAGTATGTTTTAACCACTTCTCAGCTGTTTGTTGAGCCATAAAAATACAGACCTTTTCTGTGCGCTGCAGACCAGATAGTGTCAACATGTCTAACTTCAGGGCCAATTATTTATAACAGAGTAAAAGCAGTACTAAAAGATATGCTTGTGGGATGGACAAGCAAATTGAAAAACTGATTAAGGTCCTTGATACTATTGTAAGAAAGGTGTGTTAGAAATGTTACTGTTAAAAGATAGTTCTGCCTAGATTAGAATTAGTTGGCATTGCCAGAGCAAGGCATGGAATACTTTCATCACAGCCTTTTTAATGGAAGGCATAACATCAGCAAACTCTAAACACTAGTGTGGGAAATTGGGAAGGTTAATCATCAAATTAAACATAGGGGAGATTCAAACCACACTCTCTACACATGAGTTTGTAATGGGTGATGGCCCTGTTTCCCCATAGAGGGTGAGCATAAAGCTTGTGCAAGGACTGACTTCATTATATAGACTTAATATTAATACTTGAAGGACCTATCATCAAGGGTCATTGACCTCCTGTCTGCTCTGACTGCAGAGGCATCCTCCTTTTGAATTATGCATAGCTATATTTATGTTCTAATTTAAATATCATTTAATATTTAGCTTGTTATTGTACATTTGCATAGTTAACTACATGGCCATCCACTGTTTACTGAACCTGCAGGTTTCAGGACCACAGAACATAGCCCGGATTCCCTTTCCTGTGAACTGCCTACCTCTCCTTGTAGGACCTTACTTTTCTAAACCTGAAAAAAAGATTAATTCATCTTCATACTCTGGAAAAAAAAAAAATCTAATGTTCTATCTGCCAAGGACCCAAAGGGACTCTTTTCTTTTGGAAGCGCAAATTAAAGAAATTAATTTAGTTTTCTTAGGTTATTTAAAACTTCAATCATTTGGATGTTTATTAGATGCAGGAAAGAGGTTGTGAAGATTTGTATTTTATGCCTAGCATATTGCTATGCAAGATGTTGAATCAACCACTTGAGAAGGAAAGAATATAGAAATTCACAAAACATAAAGATTCCACAGTACGTCTTGTTCTAGTAGAAATCTATGGGGAAGGAAGAAAAGCTTGGAGGCCTTCTTTTCCTAGGACATTCTTCCTATAGATGAGACAGAGGAGAAAATATATTTCCTCTGGAAAATAAAATGTCTGTGCCTACAGTGCTCAGGGGAGAACCAGTTTAAGGCAGGCTGAGCACCCAGAGAGACAGGGTTGGCAGCCCATAGCACGCAGTTTGACTGTAGTTGAAGCTCCAATGTCAGCCCTTGCCAAGGATTCTGAAGCTCAGGAAATCACAGCCTGTAGCTGGACTGTCCATACTCATGGCCACTGCCTCCAGCCTGGGTGAGCAGGGGGCTGTGTCTACGCCAAAGGAGCCCTACAGGTGGGCTGTGGCTACTTCATACAATGTGGATAATGGGCAAGTCCTGTCATGAGAGAAGATTCGCTCTCTCTTGGCTCCCCAAGTTACCCCAGAGGAGTGAAAAAGAGCCAGACCGTGAATCCACTTACCCTTGCACCAGCCTGCAGAACTGGCTGCATGCAGCAGCAGAATGGTGCCATCTGCATGCCCAAACCTGCGTGCTGGAGATCTGCATGCGGGATTTTGCCTCAGGGGTCCCAGTCCCCCCTCAGCTCCTCCAGAGCCTGTTTGGCTCCACTCCTCAAAGGCCCAGAACTCATCTTTCCACAGCAGTCACATGAGACCAAACAAAACTTTTAGGATGCTTCAGACCACGATCAGTGACCTCCAACCCCGCATGTTCCCTCCAGCCAGGAACCAAGGAAACCTGGGATGGGCGTGACATGTGGGATACAACACAAGGCAATGCAATTAGACTAAACCTCAGCACTCCTGCTGCAAAACCCTTGGCCAGGCAGAAGCTATCGGAATACAGTTCAACACATACTTAATATCATCATCTTTAGAACTGCAGCAGGGATGGCACAAATTAAGTGTGGGTTTTTGAAAAGATCTGGACCCTAATCTAAAATTACTGACAGAAGCAAATAAATAATTAATCTAGCTGAATGTGTCTCCAAAAGGAACTCTTTCTTGACTTGAACAAATAAGCTCTCTGTTTATGTTACAAGACAGGTAATACAGCATGTATACCCTTCCTCTAATGGACCTTACTTTCAAAATTAATTGCTCCAGCAAGACTCTGAATTGTAAAATACAAAATGTTTTGCCTTTTTTGGTCATATATGAGAAAAATTATTATATTTGTAGGGGGGTGTTCATTAAAAAATTAAACCCCTCTCGTTTATCTTTGTACTTTAATTACATATTATACAAGTAGAAGGAGGTTTGTTATGTCACTTCGGAAAACAAAATAGGGCTAAAATAGTCGTTACAGGGCTGTGTAACAACTTTCCCGCAATACCTAAAGAATATGGTTTTCTGAAGTGGGTGCTGACATTTTTCATCTAATTTGTCAGGTTGCAGATCCCAAAGCCAGGGTCTATTCTGGTTTCTCTTTTCGGGTTTTTTGCTATATTTTGATTTAAGCTGCTCAGGTTCAGCTATGCATTCAAGGAGGTGTATTTACAATTCAAGAGAGCAGTCTACAGAGTTAGACAAGCGGTATCTAAACAAGCTGTACTGTATGACACCTCAAAGGCTGTGCAGGCTCATACTCCCAAAGCAGTGGCTGAGCAGGCTAGTAGTCAGATCCACTTGTCATCCGAGTTCCCCAGTTGGGACATTAATCTATGTAGGAATCAGCTTTGGTGCATTCTGCACAGAGCTCAGGATATTATATTTAACATACTTGAATTGAGAAAATGAGGCCACTTAGGAATTTTTTACTATCACTGCTATTTTTTTTAAGACCAGGATTGGAAAATGGGCTATCAGAAAAGGCTGAGGATTGAACCCACCACAGGAAATGCCATTATGACATAAAGAGAAGATAAGCCCATTAGGAGAGCCAGGGACTAGTTGGTGAAGGAATCCTGTGGTCAGTTGTGTTAGGAGCTGTATCACTAATATTCAAACAGAACAGATCTCAGCCTTAGGGTAAGTCTTGGTTCAAAATCAGACATTGCATAGCACAGATATTTTCAGTATGCATTTAAATATAAACTGTTATTAAACTTGATATGGTGACTTGGAAATTTCTGAAGTGCCAAGCAAATACAATTTGGCTATCATTTTGTGGGAAGAAAAATACCATTTGCTCAAGAATAAGTAAAGATAAATTCATGGGAAATTATAACAGTGAAGGGGGAGAGAAACATGCTTTCTTTTTCTAACTTACAGAATGGACATTTCAGCTCTTTCATGTGCTGAGTCCTCTAAATATAATAGCCAACCATATAAAATGCATAGCATCAATTCTAGATTAAAAAAAAAAAAAAAACAGGATAGGGAATCTATAGGAATGAAGAATTTGGTGTGTAAGCTGTTTACCTGGTTGCCTACACCAGACTTTTCACCAAGACAACAAAGCCAGTATGAATTCTCTTGATAAAAGTCCCCATTCCAGACCAGAACACCCCTGGTCCCTGCTTGAGTTTTGATTCAGCCCTGTGCTTGAGCTCAGGTGACTGTTTCTGCCACTGTCAATGTGTATTTATCTTGCTTTTTCAAGCATTTACAGATTATAATACCTAGCAAAGAATTTCCTAAGATTACACTGAGCAGTGATTATTTACATCCTGAAAATATTCATAGCCCATTGTCAAGTTGACTTGACTCTTGCTAGTATTCATGGGAATTAATGCTGGGATCTAATTATGAAGCCATACACACTTTGACCAACATGTGCAAACAGTTTGGCACAGCCCAATGAGAAATCCAGGTCAATCCTGTTTACCCACTTTACTCACCCCTAAACTGCACTTTCCAGCTGCCTATCCAACTCATCTCAGCCAATTAATAGACCCTGTGTAAATCAGCTCATTAACCTGATCAAAACCTAATCTTATTGTGATGTCCCACCCTTAAGCATAAGGGAGCACCCAAGAGTCATAGATGTTTGTGAGTGAAAACAGTGACAAAAGTCAAAGGGTCTGCAAAAGCTTACTATATTTTGTTAGCAAATTACAGATTTGGCATGGAAATTGGTGTGTTGGTCCCTGACCTACTATATAAGCACGTGCAGTGGGTTTTAGGTAAAGGGATATGGTGGGCAGGAAGGGGNAGGAAAGGAAAGGAAAGGAAAGGAAAGGAAAGGAAAGGAAAGGAAAGGAAAGGAAAGGAAAGGAAAGGAAAGGAAAGGAAAGGAAAGGAAAGGAAAGGAAAGGAAAGGAAAGGAAAGGAAAGGAAAGGAAAGGAAAGGAAAGGAAAGGAAAGGAAAGGAAAGGAAAGGAAAGGAAAGGAAAGGAAAGGAAAGGAAAGGAAAGGAAAGGAAAGGAAAGGAAAGGAAAGGAAAGGAAAGGAAAGGAAAGGAAAGGAAAGGAAAGGAAAGGAAAGGAAAGGAAAGGAAAGGAAAGGAAAGGAAAGGAAAGGAAAGGAAAGGAAAGGAAAGGAAAGGAAAGGAAAGGAAAGGAAAGGAAAGGAAAGGAAAGGAAAGGAAAGGAAAGGAAAGGAAAGGAAAGGAAAGGAAAGGAAAGGAAAGGAAAGGAAAGGAAAGGAAAGGAAAGGAAAGGAAAGGAAAGGAAAGGAAAGGAAAGGAAAGGAAAGGAAAGGAAAGGAAAGGAAAGGAAAGGAAAGGAAAGGAAAGGAAAGGAAAGGAAAGGAAAGGAAAGGAAAGGAAAGGAAAGGAAAGAAAAGAAAAGAAAAGAAAAGAAAAGAAAAGAAAAGAAAAGAAAAGAAGAGAAAAGAAACTTTTCACCACCCTGGATGTAAGTTTCTCACTTTCTGTGCAAAATAGTTGTCGTACACAATCTGTTCTTCTAGGGTTGGAGGGCTTCAGGTGTCTTGGGTCTTGGTTTTGATCTCCCCCTACAGTCCATGCCCCCTTCTTGATCTCATTCCTGTGCTTGCACTGCACTGTGTTGTGCTTATCTCTAGGAACTAGAACAATGATGTTTATCCTGGAAAAGTGCTGTCCTATCTCCACATGGCCCCCTTGTCTTGCCACAACTTGTTCTTTTCCAGTGTGTTACTATCAAAAACTCCTGGCTATTGCCAGCGATCCCTGGTTGGCTTCCCCACCATTCAGCTATCTGTGTTTGAGACATACATATTAGCCCCTTATCTTCTGGATTTCCACACTTATAGAAAACTAACCCACCTTAAAAAAAGCCATCACAAAAAAAAAAAATTAGATGTTTTATGAGTTTGCTTGGTGAACAGAACTGGCTTTTCAAAGATATGAAGATTGTTCAGGTCAAAGTAAATTAAGTGACTATAGACCAATGCAGGAAAGAGGGTTGATTGGAAGAGAAGGGAAGAGCAAGTGGGATGCCTCCTTTTCAGCAGTGGGTTGTTACAAATATTCGCCCTCAATACAAAATATTATTCTGAACTTATAAAGGATATGAAGGTTTTTGCAAGCTCCTGGCCTAAGACTACTCTTACTCTGTGTTTAAATAACTGAAATCAATCAAAACACCAATTTAATAAAAAGAAGAAAATCTAAAAGGGTGTGCAGGCAGACTTATTACATACTATTATTAAGGTAATGGAATTTAAATAATTAATTCTGGGATGTACAGAACATCATTTATCAATGACAAAGTGTAACTTCTGTGGAAAAAGGACTAAGCAGCTTCAAAAAGCATGCCCATGGAAATCTCTCCATCTTTCCTTTCTGCTTAAATGACAGTTTGCCAACAGATGCAAAGCTAGCTCTATTAATTGATCTGTATTACTCTCAGTGTGCAATGAGGTTATATGACTTCACCAAAACCACAGCAGTCTGTAGTAGATGATGGCAAAAATCAAAGAGCAGTGCCTAGCTCACCACAGGGAGCAGGGTGGACTGGGGTGATGGATCCTGCCCTGTACCTACTGCATTCATCCCCAAGAGCCTCAGTCAGTTACAGGAACCACTAGAAAAGCAAAAGCATTCTCTTTTTCTTCTAAATTATCCAGAGACCTGCAGGTTTTGGTTGCATTCAAGTCATAAATGCAGATAATATTTGACATTTCGTTTCTCATTTCTGTTCCAGCCCGAGCAGGTCATGGTGCAGGTCAAACTGTAGCTCTGCAGTGGAGCACTGGAGAAACACATTCCTCTAGAACATAACCACGCAGGAGGGAAAGGACTGTCTGCCAATTAAATATGCAATAAGACTTGTGAATATTGCCTATCAATGATACTCAATACTCCTGGTGACTATTTGCTTTTTCCTACCTGTTGCTATTCATCCAGTTAGCTGCTGAGTGGTGGAGAAGGGCTGGCAAGAGAGAGGCACAACGTTATCTGAAGAACAGTGGTTTGTAGAAGCAATTGCGTCAATGCCTCTCAGCGTGGGGGACCTCTGCGTCACCTGTGATCTGTGGAGCAATGGATTTGTGCCGATCCTTCCACCACAGGTTGTCAGCAATAGGTGAAGAACAGAAAACACAATGAACCAGAACACCTCCTTGGACTGTCAAAATAACATGTAACACCACAGAATATGAATCAGCCAACTCCCTGACTTTTCCCTCAGTGGATGTACTGCCAAACACCTGGCCAAAAAGTAAGGGCATTTGTTTATGGAAAGAAATTTCAAATCACACCAAATCTCCCCCAAATTATATTATTTTTAATAATCTGATTTTTAAAATGACTATCAAAGTACTTAAACAACTTAATCATCCCTACTCTCTTTTCTTCTCTTGTTTTTTTCCCTTCTTTCATGTTCTTACCTATCATCACAAAAATCTAATGACTCATTCCAGTTGGTTAGATCTTACTTAGAGTGCCTGGCTCATGGAGTTTCTGTCAATTGCACAAAGACCAACCTCTAATTTGGTAGCACATCTCCAAGCACTTGCTTAATGTCATCCCAATTATTTGACCCCCAGAGCTAAAAGACTCCACTCTTAGACCATAGAATAAAATAAGCCTGACCACAGCAAGACTAGTGTAACTCTTAAAAATTGTGGGCATTATACTGCCTCCAAATTTTGGTGTAGGTGCACTTCTTTGGGTAGGTACGAACTTTTAAAACCTTGTTTTATGTTCTTGAAGGACAGGATGCAACTACAGAAGTCAGAGAAGCTTCAGGTGTTGGTCTATGCAATATCTATGCTGTAAACACAACATTAGCTATAAAGACAATTGTGGTTGGGAGGTGGCATTGATAAGGCTTAGGTGATGGCAATGGGCCATCATCTGATGCTGAGGCATAAGCATGATGGATAAGGGATGTATTTAATGAAAAGCATTATTTCTTTTGATTGTTTCAGACTTACTTTTGATTCAACAAGTAGAGGCCAACATGCAGCCATCTGTGCTGATTATTTTGTCTTTCTCTGATTCTACTTCAAAAGTCCCTGTCTCTGCTTCTCCACCCTCTTTATTTTTCTATATTTCCTGACATTCAAACCTCAAGTCACACCCAAACCAAAAATAATCATATTTTGAATGAGATCAAGCCACATCATCTCATTCTGAACGTGACCAAATGAGCCCGACAATTCCATTGCCCCCAGTGCTTATGAACAGTCCCCATTTCCCAGTGGCTTGGATGAATGGCTTAATAGCAGTGAACTCACATGCTCAAAGGAGATTATTTGTTAGTGTCTAAATCTCTGGCAAATATTTCACTGTGCTTTTCAAAATATTTCTGGAGTTACGGGAGATCTCCAGACTATTGGATCATTTTTATGTGTTTGGAAACCTCTGTATTTAAGAAGAACTCATCACCTCCATCAATATGTGTTCTACAAGCCACTGGTTAACACGTAATCAAAGCCTGGACAATTTGTTATATCTTCTCCCAAGCAAAGCCACTACAGAGTCCATGGTATATCAGACATTAATATTTAAGCAGATTACTTGGCATATTAAATTTGAACAGGGCCAAATGCATTTTCGTAAGACATAATACAATATCCAACTGGGTTTTACCATTTAAATTATTTCATAATCAATGCCTATATTTAATGTGGAAACTTAAGAGTAAGGAAAGCATGAGTCTTCATTCACAATTTACAACTCAGAAAGAGCTGAGGAAGAGATATGTTACTTTCTTGCATATATGCTGTACTATGTGTTTCATTACTTGTTATTTGTAATATGATGCAATGTCCACTCTAGTTTGGAGTTTTCTGATGCACTTCAGGTTGTGTAGAGGAGAGTTCATTGTCTAGCAAAAATCTCTTTTACATACTGTTTAAGTTGCATCTCCCTTCATAAAAGCTTACCATAAAACACAGAAAGTTTAAAGACATATTTTTGGATGAGGTTCAGCTAAAGAGAAAGACAAATTTGAGAAGATAATTGTCCTCTAAATATTTTGTATTCTTGTGAGTCGGACATTCTTGCCAGTCTTGGAGCCAAATTATGAAGATATTTCAGATTTTAGCAATGATGTCTGATCACCCACCTGTTTCTCAGACAACTATTTTTTTATATGTAAAAAAAAAAAAAAAAAACAAACACCCCCCCCCCCAAAAAAAAAAAAAAACACCAGAAAGTGCATTTTACTTGGTATTTAAAAGGCATGTGTCAGATACATTATCCTGTATGCTCATTGCCAAAGAAATCAATTGTCACCTGAAAAGTTTTCCTGAAGGGAAGAGGACAGACTTGTACCTGTGCCAGGAGCATGTTTGTTTGAAGTCAAAGCAACTCCTATGCTCTACTGGCAAACATTTAGAAAGGCAAGTTCTAACCTAGGGGCATTTGTCACCTTTCATTCAGGCTGAAGTTTTCTGCTGAAGTCAAAGATGCTCACTAGCCTCATTTCATAGTACAGAGGTTGAATAATCTGTCCTTATGATTTAATCTATTTTTACTCAATTTGATAAAGATGGGTCTACATTTTTATCCAAGTATGATTTTAGTCTGCCTGTCCCTAAATCAGATGCTTTTTTCTTTTTTTTCCTGAATATCATTGTTTTTCTATCATACTTTGGGCTTTTTTCAGGTAAGTGTTCTGTATTTATGCAATACCTCTTAAGTGTCCAGGCCTGGAGATACATTTTTTTTTTTTAACTCCCCTTTTAGCTTGATAGCATCTGAAGTAACATTAATACATAAGAAGAAATTAAAGATAATATTATTTTAGAGGGATCCTTTTAACGCATAAAGACTGATGAAGATACAGCAAAATAATTCAGGGATTTTGTTCTGATCTCAAACCACTGCTCACTTTGCCTTGTCATTTTTAATGGAATGTTTCCTACTTTGCACACATCTAAGTGAAAACACAGTCAGACCCAATTTATTTCCTCTTATATTGAAAATACTTCCTGGACCGAGTGGGACCACAGGTCATCAGAGTTTACTATCAGGAATTAGTATGTGTGCTGAGCTTTTATTTTATTATCAGATTAATTTGTGTGTTGTATTCTCATTACTCAGTGTTTGATAAATAACCATTCATATCCTCATAACATTAATTTTCTACATTCATCTGGTGTATTTAATAAATCATAGTAGACCAGTGTTAGAAATAAACATTTTTTACTTTCAAATTGATGCCTGATTCTGTGCCATTATTAAGAGGACTGGTATGCAGCACAACTCTAGTGTCTGCTGTTAAATGCACACCTTAGTGAGCTGACACCAGCTAAAGGACTTGCACCACCAAAAGACTCTGGTACCTATGTCTACTCAAGATAAAACACAGTCAATTTTAATTCTCTCTGCAAAAATACTTGGCTTATGGGTATCATAGTGCAATATTGAAATACCTGCACAGATCTAGAATTGCACAGACCCTGCGGAGGGAGGAAGGCAGGGAGGCAGGGCAGGCAGGAAGGAATGCAGGAAGGCAGGCAGGAAGGCAGGCAGGCAGGAAGACAGGAAGGCAGGAAGTCAGGCAGGAAGGAAGGAAGGAAAGCAGGAAGGAAGGAAGGAAGATGTGTGGGGTGTGTACGGTAGTNGGAAGGCAGGAAGGAAGGCAGGAAGGTAGGCAGGAAGGCAAGCAGGAAGGCAGGAAGGCAGGCAGGCAGGAAGGTAGGAAAGCAGGAAGGCAGGTAGGAAGGTCGGCAGGCAGAAAGGAAGGCAAGAAGGCAGGAAGGCAGGCAGGAAGGCAGGCAGGAAGGAAAGTAGGAAGGAATGAAGGCAGGAAAGCAGGCAGGCAGGATTGCAGGCAGGAAGGAAGGAAGGCAGGAAGGCAGGAAGGAAGGAAGGAAGGAGCTGGCAGAGTGACTTCACTCCAAGACAGCTTCTCAGTTTATCATTTCCGATTGAAGACAGACCCATCCAGGCCCCAACAAGTGTCTCCATCTCTCAAGCTTCGCTACACAGCTGGCAGAACTGCGCTGACTCTTGGCCACTGGTGATTTTGTGAGACACAGCACAATGCAGATGTACCCACATCATCTGTGTGCTCAGGCCACACTTCTGTGCTCTTGGTGGTCTGTCTCTACAGGGAGTCTCACTTTTCCTGTTTCATGGGCCAGCATACCTGGGGCGAGGTCAGAGATTTTGGCACCCGCAACTCATTTCTAGGTGTCTGCTTCTCCTAAAGTAGTTTTTAGGCAAAAAAAAAAAAAAGTTAGAACTGGCTTTCATTGAATGTTTGGGTCCATAAAGCACTCCAGGTGTTCCTGCATTTGTTTGTAATTGTCATACAAATTTTTGGCTGTCTCAATGGGGTCTGATTTTCAGAACTTCAAGGTTAGCATAAGTCCTACCCACAGCCAATACAAATCAGCTTGCTAGGAAAAGCAAGAGATAACTGAACTTACACATAATATTTTTGGCTTCATTTACAATTCAGCACTTCATAGAAACTTTTAATGTTAGAAAGGAAAAAAGCCATATCATCAACTCTTCTTGTCATTCTTAAGCATAATATAATTAGCAAATTATTTCTAGCACAGACATAAGTTTTTAAATCAATGATTTTTTTCACTAGAATTTGTTTAAACAGTCAAGTATTTAGTTGCATTCATCTAATAATAATGTTTTATTCTAAGTTGATTTGTTACAATGCTACCGATTAGTTGTGTCAATTTTCTTGTCTAGATGCCCTCGGTATCCTTGCTCAGTTACTCTGAACTCTATGGTTCAATTACTGGTTTTTTTCTTGTTGGGAAGATAATCTGACTAATGTTGTTGTCTGATAGCCTTTGATGGCTTCTCAAAAACATTGTGGATCACTGGTAAGCCTGATGATGTCTTGCAGAGTAAAAACAAAAGAAATCTACAACCAGATACTATGAAACCTAGGAGTTTTATTTGACTGCTTCTCTCAAATCGTTCTCTTCTGGTACTTCCTGATGAGTAACTTTCTAAAAATATAACTTGACATTCTCTTATATACTCCAGATACCTCCTTTTCATGGATACCTTATCCTTGAAAATTGGACATAATGAGGTCCTATTACGCTTGTCTAACCACTAAGGAATTGTATTTCAGTATGAAATAATGGCGGGGAAATAAGAAGAAATATATGTTGCAATTAAATCACAAACACTAGGGAGAATTCATATAGGCTAGTTGCAGACATATATATGGCTGTTGTGCTTACATAAGGACATAGGTTCACCAAAGTTGATAGTCACTATAATAAATTAAAATGATCTGCAACCCCCAAAAGAAAAAACTGTCTCTCTGTTGACTACAGAAAGACTGGGGATGTGAGACTAATCACCTGGATGAAAATATTTTTAGTCATATTAATTTCTGCCAATGGAGTCTATAAAGATGAAAACATTCATCTGAGAATAGACGGAAGCAGTTTTACCTACTTCGGTAGAAGTCATTTACCCTAGCTGTGAGTAATGCGTTGAAGCTGTGGTATGAGGAAATTCAGATAATTATGCAAATTTTTGGGGCATATTCAGCCCTCTTTTAAAATATGATTTACAAAATACCTGCATTTTTACAAAAGAACATACATTAATTTTATTTATTCAAGGCACACAGACAGATTTTTTCAATTATTCTCAATACTCTGGATGAAGAATTCTTAGTCTGGCCCAAAGCAAAGCACACAGAGAACAGAATAACACTAGAACAGACAGTATCACAAACCAGAACGTTCAGGTGTTTGTGTGTATTTGTGTGTGCATACATATGGCAACCTGATTTTTCAAAATTCAAAATATGCTGACCTGTCACAGTCTTGAAAAAGTTGCAATGGAGAGTTGAATGTCATTTGTTATGTTATATGCAGACTCAAAGCATCTTTTTCAAAAGTATTGTCTTCTTTCAGAATGTCAGTATCCTGCCCGGTTATAAAAGTTTGCCTTCTGTCCAAGGAATGTCTGCTCAGCTTAATCATGCTTGAGTCTCTTGGAAAACAAACCAGAAAACTGCACATTAACATCTAAACTTTTTGTTCTGCTTTTTCTTCTCCTTCTTTTCTTTCCCACAAAGTACTTTCTCTGGTTTTGATGAAGGCGGCAGCATACACCAGAAATACTCAACTAGAATTGCTAGTAGTCTCACTTTGTTATTTTGCTAGCAAGTGAGTATCATGTTCCTAACAGTCAATAATTCTGTTCATCTGTGGCACTTCTAAGATGATTTGTGAAATTGCTGTTTTGGAAGAGTTTTTAAAAGATATTTGGAAATCTTCAGACGAAAGAAAGTACTACCTCTGCTCCCTGGATCCTGTTCCAATGGAGAAAGAATGACAGCTTAAAATTCTTCAGTGATAGTTTCCAGTCTTATAATTTAGTAAGTCGTGTATCTCCCTGTTGTTTGACCCTCAAATGGGGAAGTGGTGTCCATCATAGCGGCACCTTTTTACTGTGTGCTCTTTAAATCAAAATTACTGTGTAGTTCTGTTGCTTCACATCAGGTTCCTATAGCAAACTAGCCATTTTGTTCCTAAATTCTGTTCAGTGCATGCATCCAAGAAATCAATTCTACATGTCATACAGCGTAGCAATTCCATATCTAATCAGCATGGTCTTGAGCTATATCAAAGGATGGAAAAGAGCTCAAAGAGTCACACACTCTGAGTGTAGCAATATCAGATTGCCAAAATTAGTGCAAGTATTAGGAATAAACCTGCCAGGAAGAAAAACGTGTCTTAATGGCATTTTGATGTCTATAATTAATGCATACATATAAATGAACTAAAGGGGACTTAGGACACCTTAGGGGACTTGAAAGAGGTTGAAAATCAAGTCATTGGATGTGTAGGAAGCTAAATACAACCCATTTCCAGAGTCCAAAGCAGCTAACTTAATTGACAAATTATCTGTTCTCTTTGATGTTTGTCATCTGTTTTGAGAGCTATTAAGATAGATTGAACCTTTGGCTCTGCAACTTCTCCATGAAAATGATACCAAGAGTTTACCAGGCCCCCTACACCAGTTTGGATAGGAGCAAGGGTTTGGCCTTAGCTATTTAATCAAAATTTACATTTGCCATACCAATGCATGGTCTTTAGACTGCAAAGTAGTTCCAAACTCTGGGTGGGCCACCATGCTCGCTAGAACATCCCCATTGTGTTTGAGACTGGATTTCATTTAAATTCTGTCTCTTCTGTCTTGCAAAGGATAATACATGTGGACATCTTATGTGAGATGAAAAAAGAGCATCCTATGAATTGGCTGGGACAAAACTGTTGGAGAACAGAGCCAGGCTAATCCTATTCAGGAGCACTTTCCTCAGTTCTAGGACCATCTCAAGCTCTGCCCATAAGGAAAGAAAATTTTTGTCTATGGCAAATTTGCACTACCCCATAATCAGATCTGCAAGGATATGCTGGTGGTCCCTTCATCTGATTTGGTTAAATCTGCATTCCATAAGCTCTGCTCCCTACCACCGATGTTTCCTGCCTTGAAAGGCATTCATCTAAGCTCATCTCAGTGGTGTCTCCACCTTCCACCAGCCTAGTCAACAGACTCCAAAAGTCCCTACTTTTACCTTATGTAGGAAGACAACCCTTACGAGGTCCTTGTCTGTATTTCTCTACTTCCTCAAACATAAGGACCTGTGGATGTTCCTTCCATAGCATGGTCCAGCCTGACAGTAGACACTCTAAGTCAATATTTGCACATTTCAGTGTGGACACAGATAAAACATTTTGCAGCAGATGAAGGGCTGTGAACACAAGTATCATTTCAGACTCGCATCAAAGACTGCTTTCAGCTATGAGATGACAACCAGCTGAAAGCAGACAGACTTCCAAACTTACTAAGCAAGCAGAATAATACACAATGACTGCCAATATCACTTCATGATGTGCTGTCTGCTACAGACATGGGTGGTAGCTTGACTATGGTGCCTTACTAAATGTCCTAGACTGAAAGCAGAGCTTGGTTGGGCAGTCTGAAGCAACCACGGATCTCTTACGATTTTATTCAGATATCTATAGCTTCATTACAGCAGACAGGAATACCCAGATTTTGGTGGGGTCCTGTCCAGGACCTTTTGAAACACAAAAAATTGTGCAACCCCTCTCCTGAGCAGTACCTCCAGTCAATTCAAAACACCACAATATACATTAAAAAGTCATGTGACAGACCACAGCTGCTATAATAATGTCCAAAATACTGTCTGGGTAAAAGTGAAGCAACAGAAAAATTAATGCAGAGGATATCAGGGAACAGTCATCACAACTTTTCAATAATTCTGCCTTAAATACAGTAGGTGCCCATATTGGTTGGTTTATTTTTTTTTTTTTCTTCCTAATATCCATTGAAAATTTGGCAGTTTTTCTTAAACTTGAGTGCAGCTGCATCATGATAAAGCAGGACACTGCAGTGATTCAGCTTACAGTCAGGAAATGTACACAAGCATTAAGTCTATGCATAACTCTTGAACAGAACTGGTCCCAATACCAACTCATGAAGGGCCTTTATTTTTTTTATTTCTGCCAGAAACCTTTCTTTCATTTAGATTTATACCGTCTTTGTGTTGCCACACATCCAATTATCAAGTCTTTTCACATATCTGATAATGATGCCATTACAGGTGACCTTATCAGCTTCCTGACCAGCATTTTGTCAAATGTTTTGCTAAAGTCCAAACAAATTATGTTCAGGACTGCCCCTTCCTGTTATCAGCCAAGTAACTGATTACCTTTCCAGAAGAAAAAAAAAAAACTGCTCCTACTGAATGTTCAGAGGCTGCGTCAGCCTCTAAGAAAGTTCCTGAGGAAGAAAGGAGTAATCAGGCAAGAAGAGACAGCAAGCTGTGGTCAGGAACTTGGAGATAAGGTGCTATTTCTGATTTTCTGACTGGCTGACCCTGGACTGAAGAACTTGTAGGATTGTAAGCTTCCAGTCAATCTTCTACTGCTTTTAATATTTTGCTCTCTGGAGCAAGGATTGTCTTGTACTAAGAATTTGTAAAGCACCTTGCAGAACAGAACCCAAACACAGCTTGATATCACTGAGTTATATGTAACCTGCTACACAGAATTAATGATAGTAAAAGAACGTAGATGGACACAAGGGAATTGTAAGGTGTGGTATGAATTGTAGGTTAAATTATAGCAGAGGGTGAAAGGAGTAAGAAAGTGCCCTGAATAGTAAAGTTTGAAAGCTTAGGCCTTGCAAGTCATACCCTTTAATAAAGATGAAAGGCTGTAAAATTTTGTCCATATTGCTCAAAGTTAAAGAACAGATCAAGGAAAATACTTTTTTGTAAGGATTTTCTTGGAATTCGCTTTACAAGTGCAGGCTCAAGAAAATAATCTTTGCCCCAGCAGAGTAGGAATGAGACCCAAACCTCTGTGAAATAGCCTCTACTTTATATATTTTTTATTATTTTTCTTCCTGAATGGCTCTGATACATCTGTAAAGATTGACTAAAACCCTCTGTTTTTCTTTATGACCATGCACGCTATTCTCTTCTGCTATGTTCTGCTTTCAAACCATTTAAGTTCACACAGAAGAATTCTTTTTATTTTTATGGAGTAATTTGCTACGCAAAGGCTGGTCTTTTCATTTTCAGATTTCTAATGTTTTCAAGTATCTAAAACAGGAGGACTTTTTTTCCCACTTTATGGAAAAAAAGCCGTGCTGGCAGATTTCAGGGCTTAATTTCTTTATAACAATAGATTTAATAAAAAACACATTTTTATTGTAATAAAAAAATAAATAAAGGAAGCAATATGCATTTGAAAATTCTGCCAAACAAGGCAATGTTTGTTTATTCTTAACAAGAACATCTAATATATTTTTATGTCGGTATTGGCTTTTTATACCCATTACATTTACGTATACATGTGTACATAATACATATACATGACAACTGAAGTTTAATTTTGTTTAACTATAAAGGCCTCAGTATCTACCCCATCAGACTAGAAATAAGAATTAGGTTGAGGAGCTCTCTATGCTGTTATTTCTTTTCTGTTGGTTTTTGAGTAATCTTTCTGATAATTTTCTTTTTCTTGTTACTGAGGTTTGTCTTTCCCTCCCAGCCCCCAATCTATCATCCCTACCTTGTTTAAAAACATTATGCTCCTCCTGTGGTCCAAATACAATAGAAAGGGTTAGTGTTTTCCTCAAAGACCAAACAATTCAATTTTCTGAATAACCATTAATATACAGTCATTAATTTTGTTGGAAACTAGCCTTCCATTGACTTTCGTGAAAGTTGGCCTTAAGAGAACAAGAGACTTGAGGAATCTTTAGACTCAAGTTTCTTCAATGCTAGACTTGCTTGCCAATGGGGTTGCACAAATATTTTGAGCTCGTCCAAATCTCAGTGAAATGTGTTCATTGACTTCACAGTTCCTGGGCTCAACACCTTTAGTGTCCATACACCAGGCAGAAATTATATTGTTGCAAGTAATAGATGTTTCTTTAAAATTGTGTACCACCTCTTTCAGTAATACAATTAATGAGTTTGACAGATAAATAAATAGAAATCTGTGGGAATCAATAGACCTCATTAGATCTGAAGGCTCAGTGCATTTATATAGAATGGAAGAATCATCATGGAATCAAATCCAACATTCTTTATTAGTGGTAAAATTTTGTTGACATCAGACCTGTATGTATTTGAAACATGTAAATACTCTTAAATCTACTTTTTTGCTTCCTGACAGACAAAATATTTTACCGGTATCAGGAGTGCCATCTACAAGAACATAAACATTACTGGAAGTGACTGCCAAAACCAAAAGTAAGTGATAGCACCTCCTTAATTACAAAAATATCTTCTGACTCCTTAACCTGCCCAACAGAGAAGAATGTGAAAAGGTCTCTCTGCCAGGTAAGGTCACATTACTAATGCTTGAGGGTATGGGGACAAGCCCATCTTGTAGTGTCTATCTACTGCCTATTGTAAATAGGTCCTTGAGAGGATTATTAACTCCATCTTAAGAGCAGATAGGTGTGTGTTCTTTTTATTATTATTGGGAGTATATTTTAAAACTTGATTGCTACAATTGCTGGATTTATTGCCACTTCGAGATTAAATTTTCTGATTACCTAGCCTAATGTATAGGCTACATAGATGAATGTATAGAAACATTACAGTATAATATAAACTCATATGAATCCTACAGAGCAATTGTCTTCCCTCTAAGATAGTACTGCAGTAAATTCTGTAACTTTTCAACATATTGCAAAGGAATACATTGCAGCGGGAGGTAAACTGGGTGGAAAATAACTTTCCTGTTCCAGGAAAGTTTTTGAAATTGCAAAATTCACATTCTAGACTGAGCCAAACCCAAGACCTTTCAATTTATTTTTTTATTTTTTCCATGGGAAAATAAGAAGAAAACATGATCAGAATAGCTGCAAGTCTAGGATTAAGGACTTTCCTCTGGGACACAGGAAACCCAGGTCCAAGTCTCTGCTCTGAAGTAATCTTAACAGGAACTTGAATTTCATTATCCCACATCCTGGGAGATGTGCATAACAGTCAGGTTACTCGTGGTACTGGCTCAATCTCTGATCAGAAATTCCACAATAGACTCCAAAAAAACCTTTTCTGTCTTAATGACATGTATTTTCCACAAAAGGCTGGATATTGATGGACCGACATTTTTAAACATGAAATCACTTTGCTGCAGAAAGCTCAATCTAACTGAAGATAACAGCTCTTAGATGTAATGAAAAATTATGTTTCTTGCCACACTCAATCCTTAGTGTTTTGAAAGTCCACTGTGCCAAAATAGCAGGGTTAGTCTTTGTGTTCTGATCACTTTACCAATTTGGGTAATTATTTCCCCCCATCTAAGTTTAATCTTTCATTTCAATTGGATACAGGATTATTATTCATTTCATGACTTAAACTATAATGTACTGTTGTTTCGTACTGTTAAACAGCTGCTTAGCTCTGTGAAAATAAGAACCATGTGTTCTACCCCAGAGGTGGCTGGCATTTCAGTGGTAAATGAATTCATCCTTGCTTTTTATACTGTTCTTGGATTCAAGTGTTATGTAGATATAAGATATTTATTGTTTCGGTTTTATTAAGCCTTGCTCCCAGCTAAGAGGACTAGAGCCAGAATCTGGAGAAAGGACCACCCCTTATGATCAATAATAGGTCAACATAGGATTCAAAGAATTCCTCCACGGTAGGTAACTAAAAACATACTAGACAGAAAAAAGTCTTCATGCAGCTAAGACTACATGTGAGGGCAGAGTGTGAAAAATTTCTGTCTCTAGAAAACATGGTAACATTAATCATGAAAAGATAACCTCAAGACATATGAGTCAGGAACTTGTGACTTGCAAATCACCCAGAGTCAAGATGAAAAAGACAGCAATTGTATTGATAGCATTTGTCTTTTTCTTCTCCAATATAAACCCATTTATAATTGCTTCATGTAGTATTCCTCTGAAAAAATATTCCCTTCTCTTGCAAAAGACCTCCATAGAAATCTTTTCGATCTCCATAGGAAGTCATCCTCAGAAATGGAACTTGAAGCTTATGAATTCTTTGTGTCAAAACCATTACAAGTAGACTTTTCAGAGTTCCAGTTGCATCTAGTTAAATTAGTGCCATCCGTAAACCAAAGGCCTTTAAAATTACAGAAATTTTCACTTACTGCAGTGAAAATTGAATTAGATCTTTATGCTGTGGCTAGATCTATCCATAATAAATACATAGCATTCTAAACCTGTTGGAGCACCTCGCTCCAGACCATGCTCCTGAGTTTCTGAAACCTTGAGAGGCAATAAAATCAGCATAATATAGTGCCATTACATAGAGATGGAACATAATAACAACATATGTTTATATTTAAGAGCTGGGAAGCTGCGGTCAAAAGGTCTTGACTCCATAATACAATGTGCTAATAGCAGTTTTCATGTGTGTTTTAGCCCAAACACAAACAGGGTTCTCATCAAGAACCAGGACCATACTGACAATTCTTCTTCAGATGCAGAAGTGCTGAGAAGTTTCATCCTCTGCTGGAATGAGGAACTGCTCAGGGCAAGAAGTACAATGGCAAAGAGATGGTTCATGTGCTGGCAGCTCTGCCTTGCTGCAAGGCCAGCGATGAGTAGTCAGACCTGCCAGGTGTGAGTGGTCATGATGAAAAGGAATATGGCTTGATGAAAGCTCTGTGTATGAATCTAAGAGAAAGAATAGAAACAAAGTAAGGAAAATGCCTACTGTTTCCTCCTAGGGAATCAACTAAAATCAGAATTCATGCACTTTTTAAAAAGTAGAGATAAAAACAAGTATAAATGTGTGACTCTTCTTGTCAATGACTTACAAGATGGATATCGCTAATCTTAAAGTTCTACTTGACTGACTATACTACACCTGAAGAAAAACCTTTTTTGATTTGTTAAATACAGTGCATTAATGCAGTGCATTAGGCAGTTGAGTTGAAAACTCATCAAAGGGTGATGAAAAATACCATTACTTTTCTTCTTCTTAGCAAAGTAAGCCATCATCATACCCATCATTTTTGGGAAGTCTCCAGTCAAACAGCAGTGAATTCCCACAGACTTGCTTTGCAGCAGCTTAGGCTGTTTTACTTTCACATGTATCCTAACTTCAAAGAACTATTGTTAAAGATTATTTATATTTTCAGTCCATCATTTCTTTGGATAAATTAGAAATAGAGTCTATCACATCAAGATGAGAACTGAATCAAAGTGATATTCTATCTTGGTAATCCATAGACTGTGACTGTGTTCAGTGGCATACATGTGGTTCTTAAGACCACAGTAAATCTTGAACAGTTGACTTGCAAAATTATTTTTAAAAATATTTTCTATTTTCAGTTGAAAATACAGAGAGTACACAAAAACTATGAAGGATAGTTTACCCAAAGGCATTTCATGCCACTGACCTATTTGTTAAAAGACAGAGGGCCAAACTTGCAGTTTTGCTTGTTGGTCTCTGTACATCTATAGATGTGTGTCTAACAATCATAGCCATTTGTGTATGTATATATAGGGTTGATTCAATTTATAGATGTGTAATATCATTAACTAAAATGCATTTGTATAATTTTAACTGGGAGCAGAATCTGTCCTAGATAATATTATTGAAATGTTTGGAAACATCTTCACATACTGTTTATTTTTATTTTACAAAGAACAATGTGGCTTTCTGTTCCAGTTTCAAATCAAAAGTAGTAGGGTGCAACTCCACTGACATCAATGGAATCACAATTACTTACAGCAGGTCTGAATTTATCCCTGTGCATCTATATTCATTTAGTTTTTCTCCCCCAGAGAGAGGAAGAGGGAACTAAATGTGACAGATATTTGTCATATTGCCTAATGCACTACTGGAAGAAGATCAGATGCTATGCTGATGGCCATGGTATAAACAAACCTTTAAGGAAACTGAAATTTCACCAACAGGAAGGGACATGCAGAGATTCTTCAGGCTTTTCCTTCTTCACTGAAGGACTGTCACTGTCAAAGCCTTTAAGAAGAGCGTGATATTTCATAAATATACACCTGCTCGATATTGTCCTCTATTTTCTACACAGCCAGCAGCACAGCTTACCGTGAATGGAGATTTGTATTACAGAGATAATAGTAATTTGTTCTTTTTACGTGTAGTGTCTTAAGACAACTCAGTATGTGTCTTGTTAATTTGCTCGTTACTTGGTGGATGGAAATGTTGATCACATCTATGAATACCAATTATTCTTCATCTTAATTGAGGTAACATCAGTAAGACAAAGACCTATCTCTATATTTGCTTCAGTAGCAAGTCTGACATACATGATAGAATACTTTAATATGTGTTTCTAGAGTGGATGCTACTTTTTTTCTACTTCTTCGTGTCAGGGAGACAAAGTCTGTTTAAGGGAATGCTAGGAAGCAATTTTTATGAGAATTAAAGAGAACAGAAACATAAATGGCTGGGTGTTCCTTCTGATGTAATGTCATCTACAATCAGGAAAGAGCGGTTAACTGTGGACAAACTTGGTGCCTACTGCAGCTAGGAAAACTGGTAAAACTATTTGATAAGAGCTGAAATAAAATAAATGCATTGTTCCCTTCTATTCTGACTTTATTCTCATTCTCTCATTATTTTTGCAAATAGATCTTGTCTCCATAAAAGTGAACAAATGTGTGGTACTGCCTCAGTGTCAGCCTAGAAGATGTGAGGTGACCTTAATCTTCCTGCTTAATCTCACTATTTAACAGCACACAATAGAAAAAAAA
>VZRZ01005967.1:1014087-1086661 GCA_013398175.1 Climacteris rufus | reverse complement strand
CCTTGATGGGGGAGAATGTTAGAGGGACAGTGCTGCTCAGCAGTAGCCAAAACACCGCTGTGTTATCAACTGAAGCACAGCACTGGCAGGGCTGCTGAACTCTACCTCCGTTAGAACCAATACAGATAGTCTCAAACTTGATCTACTACAGTGGGACTGGTTCTCCATCCTACTGGTCCCTGCTTTTGCTTCTGCAACTTGGATGGTGTGGCTGGAGCATTTTCTGGTGAAGACCAAGGCAAAAAAGTCAGTGAGTACCTCAGCCTTTTCCATATCCCAGGTAACCACATCTGTTTCCTTCTGGAGAGGGACTAGTCTTTTTTTTAGCACTGATGTGCTTTTAGCACTGATAGGAGCTTTAGCATTGGCCTTGATGTCCGTGGCTAGATAGAATTATATCAGAGCTTTAACTTTCCTAATCTGATTCATGACTGCTTGGACAGTTGGTCTGTATTTCTCCCAAGATACATGTCCTTGCTTCGACCTTTTGTAGGCCTGAGTTTGTCCTAAAGCTCCTTGCAGGCCTCCTGACTTCATTTTTATTGGGCTGTGCCACTCTTGAACCTGGAGGAGGTGATCCTTGAATACTGACCAGCTTCCTTGGGCCCCTCTTCCCTTCAGGTCTCTATCCTGTGCTACTCTACCAAGCAGAACATCAAAGAGATGTGCTCTGCTGATCCAGGGTAGTGAGCTTGTTGTGAGTCCTTGTTGCCCTCTTGTTGCCCTCCACCATATCATTGTCAATGCAGCCCAGGCTGCCCTTGAGCTTCACATTCCCCACCAGCTCCTCCTTGTTGGTAACAACAAGGTCCAGCATAACACCTCTTCTTGCTCACTCCTCTCTGCCTTGGAGAAGGAAGTTGCTATCAGTGAGTTCCTAGGAGCCTCCTGCATTGTTCCTCCAACAGATCCTGGCTTGTTGAAGTACTCCAGGAGGCTCTGGACTTGTGACCATGAGGCTGCTCCCATCTGTCTATAGAGGACCTCATCTACGTGATCTTCTTGGTTGCGTGGCCTGTAGCAGACCCCACTATAATGTCACCTGTCCTTGCTCTTCCTTTAATCCTGACCCATATGTTCTCAGTTGGCTCTTCATCCATTCCTAAATGGACCTCCAAGCACTCCAGCTGGTCATTGACATAAAGGGTGACACTCCTTCTCATTTCCCCTGCCTGCTCTTCCTAAAGGGCCTGTATCCTTCCATTCCAACCACAGGAGACATCCTACCATGTGTACAGGTTGCCAATAAGATCAATATTTGAACTCTTATATAACTTCAGCCCATATGGGCCCAGTTTTAAAACAGCATCATTGGATAAAAAAGGAAAGGAATCATCACAGCTTTTCTGAGAAACTGAAACTATAAAGGAACGTACAAAAAGACCACCCTGTTCTAAACATCTTCTGTCTAATACTAGACATAATTAAAGTCAGGCAAAATAGAAGATAAAAGTTAAAACAATTTGTCCAAACACGCCCATACTTCAATTTACTGAAAACATCTCCATAGTTTGAAGTTGAGGAGTTATAAGAGCTGTGATGGAACAGAAGTAAGTTTTAGAGATAATGGCTTGGTGAACTGGTTCTGGGAGCATAAGAATATACACGGACCTGGCACTGTGAGAAGCATATGAGACACTGTATCAGGCAGCAAACACCAGAGTGCTCGTTAGCAAAATTCTGGTTTAAAATGCACTTACAGAGACACCCAACTTTTGAACATGTTTGAACAACCTCTGACTAAAGAGACTAATCTTGGCCTTAAACATTTTGTGAAATCAAGTCAGTGAAAGATTTGAAACATAAATAACTTGGAGATTACAAGAATGGAACAGAAATGTGCTGGAGTAAAAGCAGATAAATATCAAAGACGAACTGAGCTTGGCAGAACAGGTTCTTAAAAAGAAGGATTGTACTGAATAACCTCAACTTCCAAAGGGTCTAGGTTTAACAGACTGTGCCTTTCAGAGATATGCTGAAGATTCAAAACGTGAATACCAAACATAAAGTCTGCCAATGTTTTGTGTTTTGGACTGTGAATTACCATATTCTCCAATTGTGTTTTAGAAACTTTTAATAGGTGTCTTTCTAAAATGAACAGGAAAGTAAAAAATCACCATTTACTGAAGGATCCTTTTGGAGAACAGACCCATTGCAGTGATTTTATCTGCAGTGTAATTTATTTTATTTCCAATTTTGTTTGAATACATTAGTGAAGAGAATGACTTAACCAGAAAAATGATGGAAAGAAAATCAAAGCCAAGTTCTAGATGTGTAATAGCTTGTTTTCCAACAGCCTGCTTTTGAAGCAGATCAGCTTATGAAAAGATTTTATATTCTTTAAGAGGATAAGTGAAAATGTTGTCAACACCTTCCATTTCTGCTGATGGGTTTGAAACTGATGAGAAGTAAAGACCATTCAAATACTTATGGCAGAAGATAGGAAGTATGATAACAGGGGAAGTAGACTGTGATAAGACAAAAAACAAATATGGCTATCTCCACAACAGGTGAGTGAGCTAAGCAGAAACCAGATCACAGAAACTAGAAATATAAATGAGTAAAATGTTGAACTACTGCTAAATATAGTGGGAAACCAATCCACCCATGAAGCAAAATCTTTAGTGTTCTAAAACCCTATGAAAACAAGTAAGATTAATGATATGGATAAAATAAAGCCTCATCATCAATACCCTATTGGCCTCTTTCTGAGTTGTTTTTTTATTCAAGGTTTTACTGCCCCCTGACTATAAAAGGAAGGGGGGAAAAAAGCAAGGACGAGGAAAGAAAACAACCTTATCAAATGTTTCTCACTCTGCACAGGCTACTAGAGAACTGTGTGGGATTCCAGGTAAAGAGAAGCTGCAATGACAAAATCCCTGAGATCCCCTGGGGCTGGCAGCAGCACAAGACAAAGAAGAGACAGGGGCTTTGTCCACATGGGCTCTGCAATGCAGTTGCTCTTTTCATACAGAAGAGTGGAGGGTGATTGCTTTTGTCCTCTCAAAATGTGTGCCAGGACATTAATTTGGTTCCCTGCCACTATCTAGTTCTGGAACTAAAAAAATGTGTTCACTTTTTCCTCTAATCCAGTTGAGATTAAATCCTGTGTACTAAAATCCCAATTTTTCAGTACAGTCTACAAATGGATAAATGCAGTAGTCAAGTCAAGATGGAAAAACTTAAAGGTGAATCAGGAAAATGCAGGTTATGAAAGTCAAGGTTCTTGGAGGAAGTGAAATGAAGTTCAAGGTGTAGAAAGAAGATGAAGAAGAAAAACAGATGAAGCATAAAAGAATACTTCCTTAGGAGGGGAAGATAATGTTTTGTTTATTTGAAAATCTGGTTTTAAAGGACTGGTGAAAGAAAGATATCAAAATTTTAGGGATTTTTTTATTAGCTAGGATTAATTTTATGCTGATTTTTCGTACATTTAGATATTTGCAAAAAATTGCAGCTGTGTATATAAAAATAGGTAATAAGTATAACTAAATAAAATGTAGCTGTAAATAAACTATCTATGGATACATAGACATTGGGAGTCATCTTTGGAAAACAAAAGTCTGTATGTGGTTTATTGTGATACAGCAATGTATAAATATGCCAAATAATTGGAAATATGAACTTATATCCTAGAATCATATTTTTAGATGATAGAATCATAGAATCTTTGAGTCTGGTAAACACCTCAGGCAAACACCCCTGCTCAGAGTAGTGTCAGCTAGACTAGGGTGCCCATGCACCATCCCCAGATGGCTTCTGAATATCTTTACAATCTCACTGGACAAACTATTCCTGTGTCCACCCACCCACTCACACAGAATTTTTCTTTTCTTTCATTTAAAGGAATTTCTTGTGTTTCCAGCTGTGCCAGATTACCTGTTGCCCTGTCACTGGGCATCACTGAAAAGAGCTTGGCTCCATCTTCAACCCACCTCCATTCACATTGGTAAAATCTCCTGAGCCTTTTTCCCCCTATGCTGTACAGTCTCAGATCCTTCAGCCTATCATATGACAGATCTTCCCATTCCTTGCTCACCCTGGTGCATCACAAATATAAGTGTGATTTGACTTCAGCTGGAGCAAAGTTAGACCAAAGCTTCATGCTCTTAAAATCCAGCTATGACTTCCTCCAAGGATGCAAAGAATATGACCTTACTCTGTGATCAATCACATCACTTCTCAGAATAAACCAAAGTACTTCTCAGTGGACTGTTTTACGTCAGAGACCAGTCGTATTCTGCTGGCTTTCATCATCTTCTTTCACACTGTGACTTGACTAGTTTATATAAGACAATTTTAGTGACATGGACTGACTAATGCAATGTAAGAGATTCTTCCATATTTAATGCAGATGCAATTGGAATTTTTAATTTTGATTTTTTTTAATGTCTTAATGGTAAAGAAATAGAAGAATTCTAAGATAAGTGGACAGTTGGGGAAAGTTCATTACATCTCCATTATTTGTTTTGTGAATGCTCATGTCTAATGCATTCCTGTATAGTGGATGATGTTCAACATGAGGGGTGGACTCTTCCCCAGCTGCACTAAGGGCAGCCTTGCTATGGGGAATATAGTCATGGGTGGTGTATCACAAGGGCCCCTCAGGCCAACTAGGCTCCAGGGAACCCAGGTTGCAGGTGACTCATCCAGTCACTGATTCATGGATGTGACAGCGGGAACCATCACTGTCTTATACAACATGAGTAAGAAAGGATTGTTCGGAGCATATTCAGCACTGTAAGCTCAACACAGGACTGAAATTCAAATGTGTTTCTTTTCTGAGCTTCAAAAAGTCTCTGATAGGAGGTAAGCAAATACCAGGAGCACAGTCTCACACTCATTACAGCATTTCTACCTGAAACTTTATATGCCAAATATGTTTGAGCTGGCTCCACACGCTAAACAGGGTTTCCCAAAAAACACTACTTAGTTTAGGCTGCTGATATATTGCTTAACAGAACTCCAGGCATGGAAAAAGACATCCTCGTGAGGGAAAGAGAAGGGGCAGACACTGATCTCTTCTCTGTGGTGGCAAGTGACAGGACTTGAGGGAATGGTTTGAAGTTGTGCCAGCGAAGGTTTAGGTTGGATATCAGGAAAAGACTTTCCCCCAGAGGGTGTGTGGGCACTGAAAAGGGTTCCCCAGGGCAGTGGTCACATCACCAAGCCTGACAGAACTCAAAAAGTCTTTGGACAATGCTCTCAGGCCCATGGTTTGGCTCTTGGGAATGGCACCATGCAGGGCCAGGAGTTGGACCTGATAATCCTTATGGTCCCTTCCAACTAAGCATATTCTGTGATTCTATGATTCTGAATTATTTTATTGAATGATGGTTATTATGGCCCAAAATTCATCTGCAAAATGGGAATAACAGTACATTACCTCCCAGCAACTAAATACAAAATCTCTCAATAACATCTCACTTTCAGGACCAGAATGACCGTTTTTCAGGGTGACAGCACAAGGCACAGACTGCCTTTTAAGTGGACGTCTGCTTAAAACATTCACAAAACCCTGGCACTGGAGCTAATATCATCTAATGCACAAGAGAATTTCTTGGGCCAATCTCTGAATGCTGTAACACTGACCACTTAAATCTGTATGGGGAAAACAGCAAATAGACAGCCAAAACACTGCTCCCAGTCGTTTTCTCCCTCCTCTTCCCAAGACTCTGAGAGACACTTTGATGAGACATGTCATCCAGGACATAGAACTTCTTTAACTGAAGATGACAATTCAAGTGAGGCAGAATGGGATGTTATATCGCCCAGCTTGCCATTTATAGTTTTGAGTAGGTCAGTCATAATCAGATCTGCATACTCCAGAATCCTGGGGCTTTTTTCCCAATATTTAGTATTGAATTGAAGATTTGGTTTAAAGTAAGGTTTTCTTTATTAGATTTTTCCTTTCATATTAATTCCCATCAGTTGCAGTGACACTTGCATGCAAGAGCACATTTGATCAGCTACAGACTTCCTCATTGCTGAGGTAAGCCAGAAAAACCCTCCTGACTGCAGCAGAAATGTTAGCAATAATCCTAGAGAAATCGTGTTGCCAGGACTTAATGGCTGGCTCTCTGATTAACAACCTGAGGTAAACAGAGGGCAGTTCATAACATAAACCACTGTGGATTGTAATATCAATAACGCCATGAAATGACCAACTTTCGGAGGATTATTGCTGATATAAAGTATATTCAACAACTTATACTAGCAATGTTATATATTTAAAGGAAGAAGAATGGGCTGGGTACAACATCAGTTGTTCCACACCATTAACAACCCCATTTTTCCTTTCAGAATACAGCTCTTTTGGTTATGTTTACAATTTTACTTTTGGATCGATGCAAACTTCATAGGGCAGAATTCTTTCTGTGCTTCTCTCACAGCAGTAAGAAATGCCAACACAGTCAATATACAGAATTGCCTGGCTCAGCACCAGAGGAGATAGTGCTAATCAAAGTAACAGCAGCAGAACTTGAACCAGCCCTTAGAAGGAGAAGGTATTACAGACTAATTCATTAATCTGTTAAGCCTGTGTGTCAGCGAGAAGTATTCTCTTTAGCCTGTCCTTAATAGGATATATCAGGCTCTGACCCGAGGCAGATCAGTTTTTAAGTCCAGTAAAAACTACTAGGACAGGAATCTGAAATGTAATAAAAACGTTTTCTATATGTATAGGCTTTTGGGCACCATCTAAGTCACCTCTACTGCTGAAAGAGCTACAACTGAGCTATGACTCAGCAACTACGAAATACACCAATTTTTTTGCATTTGGATAAATGATCACTAGAAAAATAGATAGAAAAATAAAAATTACGTAACAGAAATTGCCTGCTATTATTAGACACACACAAAATACATTGTGCAGTCTCTGCTAATAATCACGAAGATCATCTCTCCATATCCATAGCAGGAGTGACGATGCCAGGAAGCAGGATGTTCTGGGAAGTACACTCAGTGGTGGGACACTCCGCAAGGCACAAGAAAGTTAACCCATTCACCAGCCTTCTCAGTTTCGGAATACAATAATATTAGTGAGATTCTCCAAATGCTAAAGAATTCAAAAGGATTGAAAACAATCAGATTTCACTGAGGAGCCAAGAAGGAATAGGCATTTTGTCTCCCAGTCCTCACATTCAAAGATAGAAAAGCATACACTGCAAAGCCAAAATTTTACCTCAGTGTCGTATAAAATAGTTCTGATGAGAATTTAAAGGAAAAGCTGGGATGGTTCATTATTTTGTTTTAATTCTGCTTATAAACCATTAGAACCTCTAGAAAGATGGATGAAACTTTGCTCAAGCTTTTAAGATAAACAAAAGATCCCCTGCCTCTCTCTGACACCAGTGATGGAAAGTTTACACAAAAGGATTTTGTTCCTTAAAGTTTTCGATTACAAACACTTCCTCAAAAAAAAAAAAAAATCTTTTGGAATCTGGAAAACAAATTTGTATATGGCTGAAAGAGGAGCATAATAACTAGCATTGCACACTGCATTCAGCAACTAGAATAACATTGTTTTCCAAAATTTGCTGTAGCAGAAAACAGAGAAATTACTTGGACATCAGCAGCAAGAAGAGAGAGAGGGAACCCTTCATACAAACAAACACTCCCAATGGTTGATTATTTTGGGGTTTTTAGTGCATTGTTGTTTCCAAGGTGTTTGAATTGAAAAATGAGGTGAAAGAAAAGAAAAATATTTTCCACTTTGGTACTTTCAATGAGAAAACTGAACATTTAGGTTTTCAATGAAAACCTTTGAAAAAGCAAAATTTAAACAAATGTTTCATTTCATACTGAATTATTCTGAAAGAGGAAGAGCGTAATTTCTCAAGCAGCTCTACTGACAATGAAATTCTTCAGGATTTCACAACATTGCTTCCTACTGTGTTTCCTCCAACTCCAGAGAAAAACAAATGCAAAGATTTGCAAAGCATTAACATAATGGCAGGCTTATGATTTATTGTACTACACATGATTTAGAGTACCATGTTTACTCCAAGCTGGTAACACATCTGCAATGGCATTACATGACTTTTCTCAATAACAGAAAACAGTGGCAGGAATCAGTTATATAGAAGGGCCCACTAATATAAGGCATGTAGCCTTTAAAACTAGGAGGCATTATTTCCTAGATAAAAGTTACATTAAATCATGTGGATCATGTAATTACTGTAATTTCTCTTTTTTCAAATCTTGTTAGGTATAAAGATTATTGATACTTGCTAGGCAAATAGCAGGGATGCTAACAGCAGCAGCAGCTTCGCATTATTTGCCAGATTCAAAACACGCCAAACATTACCCTTTTCCTTTCAATGCCATTTACCTGATTAATCTGAACCTAACCAGCTCCTGTCTCCTTCATGCCCACCAAGAACAGTTAAAGGGAAAACAAAAAGCTCGCTCAAAAATGTGCCTTACTGAGCTTCTTGTGGCTCCTGTTGCCAAGGAAACTTGAGCAAATTCCTCTCAGATAATACCCCGAACTGCTTAAGCCAGCCAGGCTTCAACCTGGTATCAGGAAAGGGAACAAATACTGAAAGCAAACAGGACAGCATGGTTGTAAAGCTCATTGGGGGAGAGAGAAAAAATAAACTACAGAATAAAGCATCTGCTAGCAAAGAATATCTTTCATTTAGGTCAAATCAAGGCTTTTCAATCTCTGTCTATTGTTCCTCCAATGGAGGAACCCGTTACTTCAGACAAATGGAAGAGAGAATAGGTCTCTTGTTTCAGTTAGTGAGTTGATGGTGTTACGAATCATCTGTCTTTTGGAAAACTGCCTATTAGTGTTCTCTGCTCCTTCATGAAAAGGAAGCTGATTAAAATTATTAACAAAATTATCTTCCACTTTTTATTTAGAAGTGTGATCCTGGCTCAGAGAGGAACAATATCAGTGATTATCACTGGTTTAATCAGATGCCTTTTGTACATTTTTCTCTCTTCCTTTTCCCTCCTCTCTTTCCTATTTTCTTTTCTGCTTTGTCTGATTCTAAATCTCAATGGTTTCATTAAATGTTTAGGGCCAAATTTTGGCACTCTGTAAAGCTGGCAAGAAAACAGGCACATATTAATGTTGCAAAAGCATCTATATTACAAGCCCAGGTCCCGGCCAGCCCAGACCCTGCACACTTCATATCCCTTCTCCACAGCATCATTCCCTGAAGGGGTCATTTGTTCCAGAAGCAAGAGTTTATGCATGGTTTGGGGTGTTGAGAGCCTTGTGTGCATTGTTTATAGACTGTGATGATCTGATCTTCTGGACCCACCCTTTCTATCCTCATCATCATTGTATGGAACATTCCACTGCCCTGGAATGCAGCTCAGTGGACACACCACAGCCACGTGAAACACCATACCTAGGCTGAGCTTTCAGTCTGAGGAGTAGGATGGCCAAGGTAGACAAACACCTGGGGTCAGACCATTGGCACTTGCAAGGGGCAGGAGGGAGAGTTCTGATCATCAGAGGTGGCTCCCAGGAGCTCTCATACCAACTTAAATCAGGTTTGCACCCCAGATTTCAAAGGACTTTTTCTGATGTAATTGGAAACCAAATAAAAGCAATCCAGTCTCAAATCAGTAGGAGAAACCTTCTGAACTGATGCCTTTTTCTGCCAAGCTCACAGCCAGAGTCTGTAAAGCAAGGGGTGATTACACAATGGAAAGTAGTCAAGGATAATTTAGATGCTACTTTGAATAATAATTAAATATGAATGAACAAGTCTATGAAAATATGTTTAAAATACACATTTTTAAAGACATCTCTCTGATCCTCTAGTACTGTGACAGAGGATTTCTGAGGAGCTAGAAAGTGCGGGGTAAATCACAGTCAGTTTAGAAGGGACACCATAAGACAGCTGAGAACTGAATTGAAGAACTGCTGAGCCTTTCCCAACTGACTTAAATAGTCCTTGGCCTTGTTGAAGCTGCAGTCCAGACTTGGCATTTTACATCCTAGCTTTAATGTTATTTAAATAAATACAGAAGGGTTTTTTTCCCCTCTGTGAGTTTCCTTCAGGTTTTTTAGATAGAAGATAAGAGGAAAATGAGCAAGAATGTGAAAGAAACTGTGTTAGTGAAGTGTGTGAGAGTTGGCAAGAAATCTTTGGCGCTATTGTGATTGACCAGCTAAGAATGCAGTGAGAGCCAAACAGCTCTCTCTGTGGATTATTTCTGCACAGGGTATACGTGAGATTGTGCTTACGGAATTTCTGCCTGATCCTTCCATTGGGAAGATGGGATTTGCTCTCCACGTGGATAGGGAGGAAAGTTCATACGTCCAAACCTTCAATTCCTGGCAAACTTGTGTATTGTCAGAGCTGCCTATGCAGTCTGTCTGATACTGGAAGAAAAGCACATTTTTAAATACATCATGGCTAATGCAAATCTCCATCTGTATGAGTGAGAAAGGTACATTTTAAAAACTAAGTTGTCAGATTTTGAAGTACTGGAAGTGAGCTGTGCTTTTTACATAGCTTGAAGATTGAGGTGGAAGTGTCTTGTCTATGCAAAAAATATCTAATCAGTCTATGCAATAATATTAACTGTTGGTTAAATACATCTATAATTAAATATACTGTCTTTTTTTTTTTAACATGTTTTTCTGCATGTAAACTAATGTGAAATTCAAAAGGGAAAAGGTATAGTAAGACAGCTCTGTTTCGCTCTGTTTCAGAACACAAGATAAATTTCTACTGCTCTGTCTGCTGCAGCTTGTGAGACCTGTTGGGTTGTGTTTGATGAGAATGCTCAGAAAGCATTCACAGTGATACCAAACTGATTCTATCTGCTCTACCATATTTGGAAGCTTTCACTTCTCCAAGCACTGTGGAAGCTCTAAGTTACCAACAAGCTCCCATGAAAAATCTGCCTTGTGTGGCTTTTAAACAAATCTCCTGGAGATGGAAAGGAGTAGTAGTACAAAAGAAGTCATTCTGATTTGATTGAGAGGGGAGCAGTGAGACATGCAGGACCATCAGCCTCTGCTACCTACAACCTTTTATGTCCACAGGATGGGTAGCCGAGTGCTGTGCCCCACTCTCTGCCCAAATTCTTTGGTTTTCATTATCTTTCACTTGTAGACAACTCTTCTGTTTTTTAACTCTCTGTTGTCTTTCTGATGCTCTGAATAATTCCAACTTATTTGAAATACTTTTCCAAAAAGGAAATTGTATTCCATTTGGAAACATTTGATTTCTTCCTTAATAATTACAAACCAGAATATTTGTACAACTAGCAAACTTTGTTTCAATAGCCTTTTCTAAATGGAATTTCAAAATTCTATTCTGTATCCTGAAGAGGATTCAAGGTATTGAGTTTAAAATTAAATCTACTCAATGGATTTCACTGGGTAGAAACACAATGCACTGTACCTGAAGCCACCAATTAATTTATCATTAATAACACCCGAAGAAGAACTGTTGGTAATTCTCCCTGGCTCTTCTCCCCAGCCTGCCTATCCCTACCACCATTTGCTTGTATCAGCAGCTCTGCACAGCTCTTTGGCTCGCTTGGAAGCAAATGGTGCTGCTGTATCTGGACATCACATAGTTCATAATACCTCTCTTTTACTTCACAGGGTCCACACTATGTCTTTTACATAACACAGTCATGCATGAGAAGCTTGAGGCATTGTTGAGGAAGATACTGAAACATTCCCTTTCAATGGCTCAAGGCAGCTAGGGTAGCTTGCCTTTTTGTGACTGTATTTTCCCAGGTGAACTGTTCTAAATTCAGCTTTAGAGGAACAGAAGGAGTACCCTGAGTGCAGGAGATGTGCAGGAGCTGGTCACAGACAATCGGCCTCCTTTCTATAAGACATGACTGGAAATGCAGTCTCTTTGGGATCAAAATGTCAAAATCCTTTTGATGACATGAACTTTTCTGACAGGTTTGAGACACACAGCATTTCCACTCCCTTACATGCAGAGTGAAACAGGAACAGAAACAACAAGGGAGTTCTTTGTGGAAAATGAAAGAGGATAGGAAGGAAAGGAAACATGAGATCCATTTTAAATCATTGGAAGTGTTCAGCTGTCAAGGGAAAGATGCTGTAAAGGGACCACAGAAAACAAACAGCATTACCCTAGTTACAAAAGCTCACTTAATCCTTCTTATTACTGGTGAACCTCAAAAACATGGCTTCTGCATGTTTGCAGTGTAACAATTGCTTAAATCTTGTTTAAAGCTTAAACCCACAGGGTTTTGAGGAAAAGTACTGAGGTATCTTATTCATATAGGTACATATTCCTGTACACATGTAGCCTGGAGCAGAGAGTGGAGGTGGCATGGAACAGGGTGGGCAGTGGCAGGTTTCCTAACCCCCACAGCAAGTTCTAGAAGGAGTAGGTCTGAAGCATTATCTGACATCAGTGCATGCCTAGTATCTGCAGTTTTAATATGCTGTTTATATGTATTTATTGTTCCAGTTGGAAGTTGGAAGCATGGTTATTTAAGTGCTGTTTGTCTTCCTTTCACTTTATTACTGGAATCAGTAAGACTGATCTTAATTAAAAGTCTAAAGTTCAATGATAGTTTAAAAAGGAGTACCTATAGCTTTGATGGCCTCTTGAAAAGGCTACCTGGATTTTGTTTAAAAAATGAGAATGCTGTAGTCTTTGCTTTATTTTGCTTATTAATTTCTATTTCCATGCCTGATTTTCACCTTCTTAGTGAAAATATTTTTACATGTCTCTGATAAGCTAATGCTGTATTGAAGTCCCAAGTGAATTCTCGTTGGACTCGGTAATGTGTTACAATCCTGCACCTAATAACACTGCTCATTTTTAACATGTGACAACATGAAATAAAACCAGTATTTTTAAGTTTACAGCTGTATTATATGATTATGGATTTACATAGGATTTTAATTGAGCTTAATGCAACAAAACCAAATGTGCCTAAGGTGTTAAGCACAACAGCCAATATGACAAATGTCTTCTTTCCAGGTATATATACATTGTAATTTGCTCCTAAAAATACAAATCTCACTCTGTGTAGAAATTTAACATCTCTTTCAGTTGTGTTTTCCATTTCAAATATGTCATATACCCAGTGAATTAATGAAAATGCAGCAGATATATCAACCTTATAATGGCTAAATTCAGGCCAGTGTACGAATGGCCTGTCCTCATCTCAGAGATAAACCATTTTACAATAAAGGCTAAAATCATTGGAATTCTATGGTACAATTCAAGGAGCTATCTTTGTGCATATTTTTCCATAGTTTTCCATCTTTACAAAAACAACAAAGGGCAAATTTTAGTAGTCACGTGGTAAAGATCCAAGTGCTCATAGCAAAGGATGCAAAGTATTAGCACTAAATAAATAAATAGTTCTTTAGGGCAGGTTACTCTTGTGATGGCAACACAGAACATAGGAAACCAATCTGTGTCCATTGCTCTTCCAGTCACTGCCTTGTTCTGTGGTGGAGAACCACCTACGCTGTCTGGTACGTTCAAACACTGGATCTTTATGTAGTTTGGAGACTCTCATCTTTGTTCAGAGTAATGGCAGCCCATCTTAGCTTTTGTGTGTAGGAGATTTTCATGCCTGTTTAGGATAGTGCAGGTCTCAACATCATCTGTTGCATATTTTGGATGTAGAAAATATTTTAATTGATAATTAGGGTAACAATTCCTTCATAATTTGAATTTTGAGAAGCACTTAACTTTTTATGTCTTATTCAAGATGGCATATGAAAAGAAAATGCAAAATAGCAACTTACTTGTGCATTTGTTATTTATTCTTCCTTTAAATGATAATGTGAGGAAAACATTTCATTTGTCAGTCAGTTTATATTTGACTAAAATCAGCTACAGGAAAAAAAGCTGTATTGTGGATTTAGAATGATCCAAGCCCATTTTGAGTTATATACACCCATTTGGAAAATAATTTCTCTATTATTAACAGAAAAGACAGTGTATTTGAAGAATTTTCCCTCTCTTGTTTTACGAATTTATATCCTTTTCGCATTTTGCATTTATGTACAAATTAAGATGTGCAGGATACTTCTGTACGGCACAGCATAATTCTGTGTCATTCATTATGGATTTGTCTGGTCATGTGTTCAAAGCAAAGAAGTATATAGCTTTCATGATAAGTAAGTATTAGCCCAAAATATTAACACACTAAAATGTTTATGAGCAGTTATTCTGTTTACTCTAACTGAACACTGATGCAATGGCTTGGTGTTCTTCTTTTCTGCTGAAATGTAACAGAACATTCAAAATACATTTTCTGGCATTTTGGAGTGCAGATCACGAGAAAATTACCATAAAACATAATACCATACCCTTGAAGATCTCTGGATCTTTAGCATCAAAATAAGAGGTATAAACATCTCACTGGCTGATTACTTAACAAAATAAAAGGATTAGAAATGCAATCCAACCAGAAGGGGGTTCCACCATTCATCCAATAATAAAAAAGTCCATGTATTGCATTATACTAGCTATAATCATGAAAGGTTTCCTAGAACAGGTGTGATACACAGTAAGTAAAATGGATATGTACTTTTACCCAGGAGGTCAATCTAATCTGAGAGACAAACATGCCTATGTTATCCATAGTCAAACTAGCCAACAAAATTATACCAGGGATATATTTTCTCAGGAGGGAAATTGTACAAAAGGGCATAATGTGCATTCTATTTACATAGATTGTATTCCAGTTGGTATACCATGGGGTGTCTTGGTTCAAGAATGTCCCAGAGAGCATCAGCAAGGTGGGCAGCCCTCTAATGGTATAGGAAGTGAAGGCAAAAAGAAGAAATAAAAAGAATAGCCAGCAAAGATTCCTGATCCCCCTGGTCCCACCTTTACACCCATAGCAAATTGAATGGTAATGGAAGCAATGCCTGGTGTGGATGCCCCAGGGCTCTGCTGGGCAGAGAGCTTAGCAGAGCTATGCTCTGAGAAGGTCAGCCTCTAACTCAAGCTCTTTTTTCAGTTTCACTTAGCCTACCATTCCTGTTTTATCACAGGGCAGTATCACTAGTGCCACGGCAAGTATGTTTTGGTATCTGTAGTAGACGCTGCTGTATGTTTTCCCAGTAACAGGCAAGTAGGGACAAGGGTTCATCAGTGAGTAATGAATCAAATGCTGAGGTGGAGACAAGATTTAGTTGTTTAAACATAGTCATTGCAGGCATGTATCAGCCTTCCCTTTGAAATGTACTGAGCTACAGACGACGGGCAAGAAAATTTTGGATTTTTTCAATTTAAAGCTTGATCATATCAGCTGCTCCCAGTCTGAGCAGTTACAGGTTCTTTATTTTACTAATTATAAGAGTAATTATGCCATTAGTTCTCAGAAAGTAATTTTAATAATTAGGTCAAACACAAAACTACTCCAATCTCATGACATACTAATTTAAATTGTTTGGATATTGTAATTTAGGAGGAGGAGTCAGTGCTAGAGTCATTTTGGGGATTGTAAGAAGGAAAATACAGCTGGAGAAATAACAGAAGATTAATTCTCTGTCAGAGACATTAGTTAAGTTGTTTCTTGAATGATGTTAAGTGAATAACATTACAGCTATTTGATAGTGATGACAGATAAAATTATCATGTATTGAAAAATATATTAAAGATTTGATTCAGAGGCCATAATTTTGATTGAGCATACCAACCCCCTTTCTCTATTACTATAGCAGAAGAAAACATTTTCAATTCACCCATCTAATTTTCTTGAGAAATTAATCCATTCATATCTCTGCATGATATATGCTGTTCTCAAATCCAGTTTCTAATCTTAGTTGCAACCTCATAAATCTTGAAAAAAATTTATAGACACCAGGGAGCTGAGGCCACCAAAGCCAATTACATTGATGTAAAATCCATGTACATGAGATATTTGGGACAAAAGAGAAAGAGAAAGGAAAATGAGAGACTATTTAGGCCAGGGCAGGAAATTAAAGCAATGTCAAAACCACTCCAGGCCTGGCTTCTAGCAGTCTACCTTTATCAATACTTCTATGCATCTACGTCTAGATGTTTTTTCTTAGATTTCATGCCAGTGTATTTTTATGAGTATTTTTCCATGAAAGTATGTCCGAGTGTGAGCAGGGTCCTTGGTATTGCATGGTCCTGGACTTTTTTTTTCCAGAAGTTAGAAACATACCTGCAAAGTCCAAGAATTAAGGAAAGTTGCTTTCTGCCAACCATGCCTTACATGACCCAAGAGCCATCCAGTGTTGTGCCTCTGGCAGGTGAATAGCCCAGTAGATGCCTCACCTCCCAGCAAACCCCTCATAAATCAAATCAATAACACACTGAACTTTTCTGCTGATGATGATAGAGAAAGCCAGGTTTGACATCTCTCTTCCCTGACAAAGAATTCTCCTCTCTGAAAGACAGACAACAGCCACATACAAATCACATGTCAAACAATTCTAAAAGTTAGGATCCCACTGCCTACATCTACGAATAAATGGAATACAACAGCTATCTCCTCTAGAAGTTTGCTGACATTCAAAGTTGTCTTGATTTATTTACTCCTACTGAGGGCTCAGCAGAATGGAAAAGCAGGCATACAGGCTTTTTGCTTCACACGCAAGGAATAGAGAGGACAAAGCTTCAAAATTGAATTTCGTGAGATGTTTTTGCATTATTTTATTCAAGTAGTAAACATTGCGGGATAAAAATAATCTTTAAATAGAAAGCATATTCTTCCCAGCTCACAATATACTCTTAATCTGACTCTTGAAGTTAAAAATTAATGGAATTGGTGGCTTGGTCAAAGAACATATATTTTTACTGACATAACAGAAGGTTGCTGGCAAGTTTCATTACATTTATTACAACTGTAATTATCTTTAAAAGCATATCAGTGAATAGTGTGATTTTAGAAATTAGAAGAAGCAGTCCAGTGGAAGTATGACAAAGTTCTGCATTTTTACTTTCTTAAAAAAAACAAGTAACTTTACTCATTGGATTGATAACTACAACATACATTCAGAGCTTGGCTAGCATTTTCTGAAAACTCTAATTCTTTAAAAATCTACAGAAAATATTAAAATAATGGATCAGATTGAAAGTCTTCAAATTTTCACCAATATTGTTCCACATTATTTGATGGACATTTGAAAAATCATTAAAGTCTTTGATTTGTTAGAGAAGTTTATAAATTTATGTCTGCAAAAATATGCCTAGAAACAGTTTTTCTACTGTCTGTGTAAAGTACTAAATTTTAAAATAACACTGATGAGACAACTGCGGTTGGAATTGTTTGGGATTTTTACTGTCTAGAAGGAATGTTAGTACTGCTGAATTCTTAAGCATGTCTACACATAGCAGTTATGCCATTTGCGAATCACATGAAAAATAAACCCATTTGCATGCAGTGAGATTTAGACCAGCTATGAATCCCACAAAAATCCCATGTTGCATTCCTCAAAAATAAAGATGTTTAGCCACTGCTTTCAATGAATTAATTGCTTATATTCACAGAAACACTGATCATATATTCAAAACCTGGTGAAAGGATCTTTCTAAGAGAATGAGTATATCTCCTCTGAAACAGTTTTGCAGAATTGCTCCCATAACTACCTCAAAGGTAATTTCATTTTTGGAACAAATATTGTGGCCTTTATAAAACAGAAACCAGATTCATTGTACATGGTACAAGGACACATAAAAAAGGACCTTCCAGCCCATTCTGTGGAGTAGAAATCTCCCATGCAAGGTGGGTGATATTGACACACAGCAAATTTGGTTTCCACTAAAGAGTTCTACAGAAATTCTGCTGATGTAATTTTTTTCACCTCAAAGTGAGGACCTCACTTCTTGATCAACCTTGATCACACATTTTTTGCAATGTTTGTTCATCTCTCATTCCTCAAAGAAGAAAGTTTGCCATAAAAATTTTCTAAAGTTGCAGCCTTCTCTCTTCATGTCTTTCATTGGCTGCAATTTACCCCATTCCAGCAGCCTGACTAAATCCTAGCCTGAATCCATTTTCTGTGTTTTTCTGAAGTTCTGTTTGCCAAGGTTGTATTGATGATCAAGATATGAACAATCTGAGATTCCACTTGCCACAGCTCATATTTTTTAAATTTTAACTTCAAAATATTCCATTTCTTAGTCATAGGTGGAGCCAAATCAACATGGATTCGAGACTTTTGATTGGCAACAGACAGCAACAGGAAAAAGTTGGAAGAACAGGGATAAAATTGGAGGAACAGGGATTTCTATTAACTTAGGGATTCTTTAGTCATGAAATCCCTTACCACAAAGTGTGTAAAGAACCAATCAATTATAATCAAGCAGGTCAGAGGTCTTCCTAGAAGAATCTGGAAGTGGAATAGAAAAAGTTATTCAAAACTCTCAAGTGTATTTTAGACAGAGGGAGAAAGCATGAAAGTTATTTTGCTTTTTTGTTGTAGATAATAGTTATTGAATTTTATTACAGACCTTTTCACAGATGGTCACACCTACCTTGCAAGACCTAAGGCAGATACTCCCTAAGGTCAGTTTGTGAGAGACTAGATCTGGTAAGAGCATCACGCACCTTTCAAAATGCTCTCCCAGTTCTGCTGGCCACAAATTCTTAACTGACAGCAATCCATGTTGGAGATCTCAAGAGGTTACTGTATTCAACTCTTTTACTGCTCATCCTAATTCAGTTTGTGTCGCTTTCACCTCTTAACCACAGCCACCGAAGTCTCCATCATCACATCCTTCTCTCATGTCTTCTAGCTTCTGGGTCAGCATGTAAGCTAACGCCTGTTTAATACTTTCTGGTGTCTTTCCCCTCAGCAGTCTGTGTCACAGGCAGGCCATGTGTCCTAAGACTTGCTCTTGCTCACTGCATCAGTTATCTCTCTCTGTCACTCCTTCTGTTTTTCTTCTCTGATGGTTCATAGTTTCAACAGTAGCAAAAAAAACTATTCAGTGCCTTCACCTATTTTGCTGTCCTTTCCCATTATTTTAGTTGTGGTGAGGAATGGACTCCAAAACCATTCCAGACAAGCCTTCAACTCAAGCTCCTGTGGTTTTCACAGAGGTCCTCATGCCTTTCAAGAAGAACCAGATTGGCTCTCTTTCAGGTCCCATATACTTTTGAATTCAAGAAGAACATCTGATCTATTCTGATGCTTACCTTAACCTCAAAGTAAAGTAGGCAAGTAAGGTCTTGAGCCTGCTAGAGTACGCATAACAGGCTGGATGTGGCCTCTCCGGGTTCATCTGCATTGCACAAAACCAAACAGTTGCATAATGAATTTTTTTCTGGATAAATAGACATGCTCCTCCACATGGATGCATCAAGGCACTGCTTTCTGCTATACTTTTAAGCATACTGCCAGCCCCTGTACCCTGAAATCTTACAAATAACTTGACAAATATTTCAGACATCCTAGTCTTGAGGATTTCTGTGTTGACAAACACATCTAGCAAACTAGGAAATGCTTGATCATCTGACTATATCCTCTAGTCCAGAAGACATAAAGTCATTTAGCTTTGCTGTAGCCTTGAAATGCAACAGTTTGAAGTACCAAGAAGTGACTGCTTTCAGCATATTTAAAGAACATGGTTGTATCCATCAGAACTACAGTCAGGATCCAATTCCTACCCCATTCAATTCAGTCCCATCCTTGAGGCTGCCGAGAGTCCTGGCATCACTGGAATAAAAGTCTATTTGCTATGGCAGTTTGGGTTGGTTTATTGTGATTTCACGGTTTTGCAACAGTTTTATTGTACACTGTTGTCTGCATGAGGCAAAGTTCAAGAGAGAAATACCAGGATTTCTGCTAGGTTGGAGATGCTTCCTGCAGCAGTTCTCCTGTAGGTGGGATGCAATATATTTAACACTACCATAAATGATTCAAGATTTATTAGAAACAGGCAAATGTCATTCCCTTCACAATGCAAATATACTTTAGTAGTCTTGCAATATTCATCACTGCATTTGTGTGGTGTCCATGGCCTTTCTTAGCTGATAAAATGCAAAGGGAGAAAAGAGATTCCCTGCCACAAGAACCTCATGATCTAGTCTTTCAAAAAGTATGCTGAAGGTAGTGATGGACTGGAGAGAAAGAAGAGACATCAACAAAATGAAGCTATGTACTGGGAACAAGTTCATGTCCCTGCAAAATGACCAGATAGAATGCTTAGGCTGCTTTTTACATTTTGGAAATGACAGAAACAAAAGGTTCTAGTAACTGTCTTCTTGTAAAGTCTCATGGAAACACATTTTTTACTTGGGACCTTGATGTGCTGAGATCAATAGAGTGGAAGCCATCCATACCCTCACCATGGTAAAAATGTGTTTCTCAGAAGGTGTTCTAGTAATATTCACACGATTGTAACTTTATTCCCTCTACTTTGTCATGTTACAAAGGAGAATAAGGTTATTATTTTAAATGTGGGCATTGTTGTACAAAGGGCCAGAGTATTGTTGCATGAACTGTTTCCATGCTTTTTGCCAGGCAGTTTTACAGATGCTGGCAATAGTACAGCAATGAGTTGAATCTATTTCTTTCGGAATGAACTCATCAGAGTTCACTCACATCATATTTTGAGCAGTGGAGGAAGTGCTTTGCAAATTTTTAAAAGTACTTAAGAAGTGCCCCAATCAGCATGAAAACAAAGTATGAGGAGTTAATTCCTAGGTTCTCCCATATTCTGAACTGTAAGAACGATAGACCAAATTAAAACTGAAAGCAATTTTTAGCTTAAACAGAGTTAATCCTAGCAATGAATTTGGGTTTACTGTGCCAAATTGTTGTTTGGATTTCAGGGTAAAGTTTTCTTTTCCTTAACTAATTATTCCCTAGTTATCTGTAAGAAAAACTCAACATTTTCCATTGCTCATTGCATCTTGTGTAGCTGTGTGGGACTTATTCCCACATATAAATGAAATTGAATCATCCTATTCTTCTATTTTATTGTTATCCATCATTGCATCTTACTTAAGAAAGTTGCTATGGGTCCTAAGTCTTTTTGAAGCTTTTCAGATCATGCTGAGCTCAAGTCAAAATCTCTAAGTTCTGCACCTCACAGAAATAAATAAAAAAAAAACCAAAAAAAAAAAACTTTCTAAAAATAAGAACATTCCTTTCTTATATGAAAAAAAGGATGCATCTGACTACTGTGTCTGTGACTGGTGTACCGTATTGCATCCTATATCACACAATCTATCACATACACAATAGGTGCAATTCCTTAGCCCATTCTCTTTCACATAATAGGATTCAATAGAGGACATTTCAGAGCAGAGTGACTTCAGCTGAATGGATGGCTTCTTGAGAAAGTCACAGCAGAACCTCTATAGAAACAGATTTTGATGATGAAGCTTTCCTCAAGATGGTATCTCATTTGAGGGTCACAAATACTTGCAGACAGAATGCAGTTGAATGGGGCTATAAAAGAAAACAGCAGAATCACACAAGTAACCACAGCAACTTTTCTCTGAGACTCCACGTGATTTACCCCCTTTGCTTTGACACTGGTCATTCTGTTCTTCATCGGTCTTTATGGCAATTTTCACCTCCATACTGTCTGCCGGTCTCGATGGTGGGGATGATGAAGATGGTGGAAGTACCATGAAGACTGATGTACTCGATGCCATTTGCTTACTGCTTGTAGGAAGAGGTGCAGGTGGAGGTGGAGGTGGAGGTGGTTATCCAGGTGAGGCGGCTGTGGAACACCGGCGCTAAGTCTGTGACGGAGCTCCCCCTGATGGTGTCTGCAAATGTAAATGCACTGCCAGGGGGGGTCCCAGGTGCTGCCCCTCCAATTTCTGCAGCAACAAAGGCTGTGCAAACCAGCTCGACCTGTAAAAGTCTCCCACTGTATTCCCCCTGAAAACAACTTACGGGTAGTACAGAGCAAGACCCATATTTTTGTCGTTAAACATCAGAAATCTCCCTCATCCCTTAAGATAAATAGGCTGGTTCTGCTGGTGGTACTGAACCATGGCACTGCTGAAGGCCTCATAGAGAGGAGGCAATGGAGCAAATATTAAGAGCATTTGTTGTGCTGTTGTTGTTTTTGCATTTTCTCTCACTAATTGCTTTGCCATGTAGAATAAACTAGCTCATGATTTTTTGAATCCTTAAGCTTGGCAATGCTGTTAACATGTAATAGAGTTTGTCTGATGATCCTCCAAAATAAACTGATTGTATGTGAAGCGACAGGGGAACTTGGTCATCAGATGTAAATCCTCCAGTGCAGGCTAACAGCACTGCCAAGGACTGAAAAATCATGAGTTGGATCCCTTAAAAATCACAAAATTCTCTTTAAAATCATGACTGTTACATAAACAAGCACATTTTGGTTTTGATTGTTTTTACATTGTCTAGTGGTCCTTGGAGCCTTCAGGCTAAATATGAGCGTAACTTTTTATTTCCAGACTTTTCCCACAATATATAGCCTTGAAACATTTTTCTTTGATATATGAATACTGACATTTTAACAGAAATCATATGATCCCTCAAACTAGGTCTTTAATGAAGACACCAAGACTCTTGCAATAAAATGGAGCTAGGGAGAATTGCATGGTCTGAGCATGGGGCTACTGAATAAAAACTTTGAATTATAAACCTGTCTGAAACAAAAATCTTTACCTCAATTCCCAGACAAAAATCTTTACCTCAGTTCCCAGACAAAAATCTTTGCCTCTAGTTCAACTTCTGCATCTGCACAGCAGGATTAATAGTACTTTATCCCAGGGATTAATGAATATGGTGATTTTACCATTTATCTTACTCAAATATCTTGAATGCAAAAAGACTTTGCAAATTCTATATACTATTATTCTATACTGGTTTTCTCCTCTAACAAAAATCACGGTCATAGCATACATTCAGGTTTTTAATTTTTCTGACCAACATGTCTTAGAACAGAGTTTTTTCTGTAGAAAATAACAGTGAGGGGGGCACAGAACCCAGCCTCACCCAGCAGGGGTGCCTGCTCCCTCATTTGCAGTCACTCCCGGGGCTGGCTAGCTGGCTGGCATGGCACAGCTCTGCCTGTCAGTGCTAGTGGAATATTCCATTATACATTAAACAATGTTTTCCAAAACAGATGAGTTATTTCTTACTGAAAACAACAATAACAACCCAATCCTCTAGAAGAAAACTTAAATCATTTGTACTACCCAAACAGCAGGACACAGACTATCAGTGCAGTTTCATTCACAGTGCTGTTGCCAAAGCCACACCTAATGACTTCCTGAGGTGATCTTCGTGCCCTGAGATGGTACCATAAGTACAGGCGTTAATTTAGAAGGTGAACTACAGTGATTAACTTTAAATGACTGGCTGAAATAATGTGGTGAGATGTTTTTGAGCCTGTGTAAGAACAGGCTAGCCAATAAACACCAGCTATCACAGTTTGCATTTAGATCGCTCCCTTTATCCAAAGCACGTTATAAATATCAGAGATTTTTTTTGTCTCACCCCGGACAGACAGATAAAACATGTTTTAAGAAGCTCCACAGGGAGTAAAGTCAGGCATCTGCATTTGCTATTAACAACACAAGTGAGTGGTTCAAGGTCCAATGACTGTTCCCCACTTTTCCCTAAATAACAAAGTGCAGCAATATTGCTGCAGTTTAAACACTCGAGTCACAAACTGCAGTCAAAGTTACTGGCACAAAATCATTAGCAAATTACTCCCTTAGTCTGCTAATGCCCTGGTTTCATACCCTAGCCACTAATTCCTGTAAGAAATGTATTACTTATTATCATAGAAGTTGAGTACATGATTCACACTTTCTGGAAGGTTTCATTTTTTACTTGAACAACATAACTTTAATTTTTCAGATTTCCTGTTGTGAACCAATATAAATCACTCCTTAGAGCTAGGGACATGTTTTAGGGGAGCAGTTTCTCCTTTCTTTTGACTTGTACTTCTCCCAAGGGTATATCTGAAGGAAGTTACTGCACACATGGTGTATGTGGGATTTAATAAATAGAAAAGACATGAAATTTAAGTGATTTTTGGCAGTTATCCCTTTGTAAATGTTAGCTTTTTCCCTGCAAAGGGTGTGTAACCCTTAGTGAATCAGCCTTTTAGTGTTTTATTTGGTAACAGACTTAATAGTATGTTGTACAGTGTCTAAAGGCTTAAGATTAAAATGATACGTATCCGGTAGAAGGACTGAGCTAATCCCCACCAGCTGGAATACAGTGCTGAGGGGCCCTCCTTTCTGGATGGATTTTGCATTGGAATTAAGACTTCTTCTTAAAACAAATGAAAGAAAGTTTGTAGAAGTGAAGACATACAGTAGTGGAGCAAAATGAAGTTGCAGCAATAAAGCTGCAGAAACCCTTCTTTTGACTGGCTCCAATCTTCCGGACTAGCTGAGACAAAGATCAGTCGCTGCTTGCTGCAGTGCTGGGGCAGACAGCCCTTCTCTGCTGTGTGCAGGCATCAGTCTAATAAAAAGCCTTCTTCCCGATTTGGAAGATGTATTACTTCTGGATTCAAACGCTTCCAAAAATATATGAGATGTAGAAAACACTCCTCATTTGCCAGAAACACATTGGAGTTTTGCTTACATTACATTCTTTGCTGGTATATGTTTGAAAAAATAAAAAAATTAAAAGAAGGGGGAGGGGAAGAGAGACTGTAATACATTGAACTAAAAACTTTAATCCAATGATAAGATATAACTTTGGGTAAAGAGACTGGGAGACAGCTCAGTCAATACTGTCTTGAAATCTTCTTTTACACCTCTTTCTGAAGTATAAATATGGACTTCATCCAGTTTTCCCAATCTGAACGATTTTGGCTGGGGGAGGTTGGTATGGAAGTCATTTCCCTTTTAGGTGCAGTAGCTGCTTTGCACAGACTCAACAAAGACATGAAATATCATTAACATCTGATTCTGAAAAGCTGACAACCACTTCTTTGTTTCACACAGCCATCCAGGGAAAGCTGCTGTGTATTACCATATCACAAGCAAAATTATACCTATTAAGTTCTGATAGGAGCTCTGGAATACTTCTCTCATTTTTTCTGGGATATGGTGATTGAATATGTCTATTGTTTTCACAATCAGCATTTCATAATTTAAATGGTATTATGTGTAAACATTGCTTCAGTTAAGGGTGGGTATTGCTGGGCCAGACTCCTAAGCCTGAGTGACCTGTTTGGGACATGGTTTCTAGGATAAGGGCTAAACCCTCCCATATTAAAAAGCCAGGAAGAGGTGAGATAATTTGTCCGGTGGGTGCTGAATCACAGTAGATAATAGTCTCCTCCTTCTTCAAATAAGCATGAAGACTCTGCAGGCCTCAGCAATGTTTCTCTGCTCCACAATAAAAGGAAAGCAAGTTGAAAGTCTTGCCCAGGGGATTTCTCAGCTCCAGAACTCATTGGAAAAGAAATAGGGAAATGCCATTTTTCATGTGTGCTTAATCCTAAAAAACAATCAAAGCATTCCTCTAAGTTATTTTAGAAGGTGCAAAAATCGCTTTTGTTTTCCTCTAATTCTCTCTAACAGTCCATCAGGATCACACTATTAGGGCTAAAATCTTCTATCAGAAATTAAACTTCTTGGTCATATACAAGATACAAGAATTATTACTCTTTTTCCTTTTTTTTTTTTTTTTGTTTTCTTTTTGGTTGATTGTAGGAAAAGAAAATAGAACTTTCAAGTAATGTTGTTAGCGAATTATTTGCAGGACAGAGCAAATCCACATCGGATTATTTTTTTTATAATACACATAATTAGCATAAAATAAACTTAACAGTATAAATTAAATGTTTTATTTGAAGAAAAGAATTAAACCTGCAGGTCTAAACTGATCCAGTTTTAATTGTTCTCAGGTTCTCAAATCCTGTAACATGCATAAATAAAAACTTCCCAGTACTTCTGTCAGAAAGAATAGTTAAGCACTGTTATCACCCTAATTTTACAAGAAACTCATTCCAAAGCAAGAAAATACTTCGGTGAAAGGTCAAAAATAGCACTTGCGTTAGATCTGGGAACAGAACTGTTATCTGCTGCCTTCTAGCCATTTGCTTTAACCACATCCTTCCTTCCCATACATTGCAACTTCTTTTCACCAAACATTTCTGTACTGCTTATTTCCCCCTATAAGGCACCTGAAATCTAAACTGGAAAAAAGAATGCAAAAACTTTATACATTTATGTCCCTCTTTTGTTCATTTTTTCTTTAATATTCTGGTGAAAACATTTCCTGGACATTCAGAGGAATGTTGCAAACTGAAGTGCTGCATGAAGATACTTATCAGTAACATCATCAAGTGGCATGATCTCGTAGGTGTACAAGCAAATATTCTGTATTATAATTATGCCTTGCTGTTTAAAATTCAGTCCTTGGTGGTATTTGCAGGGATGACAATGAAATCAGTGTGGGATGCTTTGGCAAAGTCTTGGCTCTTAAGATACCTCGTGCTCACTCCAGCAGGTTGCCCTGGAAGAGGCATTTGCTCCCGCAGTGTAGTTTCTGTTCTCCCAGAACGACTGTGTATATGCAAATAAGATAAATTACATTTGGAATGTAATGCTCCTGCACTACCTTTTTTCTCCATTTGGAGAAAGATGCCCTTCAAAGGGCTAGCTGTAAGACACATAAACCTATTGTCAGGGCATGTCAGGAGATGTTAGTTTAAACTCATACTTGTGCTGCCCTCACCTGAAATATAAGTCCAAGATCAAATATTATGTATTTGATCATATTTAGAATATTTCCAATAAAAATAGCTAAGGCTATATTTTGAACTTCTTGTTAATTTATCTTTATGAACTCTCTCCATTTATTTTGATAGATAGATATGTTTATGTCTTTTTCAATCACAAGAGAAAAAAAAAGGAAGAGCAAGATGTGCTTTCCATTCTCTCACTGCATCCCTGGTTTTGCTCACCTCAGTAAACAGACCATTTATAATCACTTTATTAGCCTCCTTGCTGACCTTATACTCCAAAAGCCCTTCCACTCCAGTGTCTGTCTTTTCCTGGTGTCAAGCAGCCAGCTGCATCTGCTTCAAAATCTCAAAAATTTGTTCCTACTAACTCTGTCAGTCTAAAATTTTCAGATAGTGTATTAGGCTGAAGTGAAGCATGCACAGATGTGGTGCCATTGGGGTTTTCTACCTGCCTATAGTGGCTTTAAATTTGCTGCATTAAATTAATAGCTACTTTAATAGGGATTTTAATGCAAGACATTTTCATGTGGAGTTTCTCACTTGCACTACAAATCACATTGAAGTTTGTGTACAAACATGGTGATTGTCACCCTGTTTAGTAGCACAAAATCTAAAATACAGACCTGCTTCTTGATGACTTTGTCTGATTAATTTTGGAAAAATGTCTGCATTTTGTACTAGATTTAAAGCAAGAACAGCCTAATTTGTTCACTTTATTTTATTACCATGTTTCTTACCCCGAAATATACAGATAACAGACTCTCACTGAGAACTTCTAAACATAATTGCCTGGATAGTGTGAAGCAGTATCTGACTGTGGAAATAATAAATGTTTTTCCCTTATTTATAGATCACTCAATTATCTGACTCAGTAATTTGGCATGTTAGTATTTAAAAAAAAAAATAAAATGTTTAAATCTTTTTTAAGGATACTGCCACTTGTATTTTATGCAATTCAACTAGCTTCTCTAAAAAGTTTATCTAAATTCCATTAATTATTAGCCTTTCTCATTGGTTAAGTTCTTCTTCTCTCTTTGTCTCAAAGAGGCCTGGATTTTTAGCACTTTTCTGTTGTGAGTTTTCCTTTATGAAGTCTCTTTCCTGGGCACAGTATTTATCCATGTTGGTGGTACCTGAGTGGAGAAGAACAGTATGGGAAGGAGGATTGACGTGACCAAGTAAAGCACCTACCAAGTTCAGGACCTAAATACTCCTGTGGGTGTGAGTCCAACTTCAAACTAACAGCACCAGTTTGTTTAAAGTATAATGCAAATGTTCCCATAAATATTAAGGGCATTTTTAGGCTAAATGACTCTATATATAAGGCAAGATTTTCTGGACAAGATCTCTGCCATTTTTCCTGTTGTTTGGTTTCAGGACACAAGTTCCATGCAGTTAAGAGACTGGTCTGATCTCTCATTTCTGTCATGGGGAATGACAGGGGTGCAGGCAGCTCAGCTGCATCTTCATTGCTTCTCCAGGAACAAAACTTACCCTTTCAGAAGGCTGAAAGACCAGGTGTATGGCTTTGTTCTCCTTAGGTAAATATTCCCTCTTCTCCAGCACTCTGTGGTGTCGGGGAGCCAACATGCATCATTCTCAGACAAGCAAGGGAAAAAGAGATTTCTTTTGGTCTGGACTACCAGCTCTCCAACAGCAGGGATAAGAAGACCAGGATGTGACCTTTTCAGCTGTAGCTGCTATTCTGGAAACACCTTACTAACATGAACCAATCAGTAAAACTTTGAGAGATGGCTGAATCTCTTAATACATAAGCAGGAAGTCAGTTAAAACATAGGAGTTTCATGACATTGTAGAAAGCCTGTGAAAGTGATAGGCAAGAAGGGAAATTGCCAAGGAACTAAAATTTGACCTCTTTCCTCCAGTTGGTAGCAAAACTTTGCAGTCCTGCCAGAGGAAATGAATCAACAGAACTCAATTTATAAACACACAAGATCAGACAAAACTGACATTCAATATTTACTGAGCTTTCAAAATAGGAGCAGCACTTCACATATCAATACTTAACATAAAAATATGTTTTTGACCTTTTTCTTTTTAGTGAGCAGCTCCAGGGAATTAAATATTTTGGGTATTTTGGGAGTAAGTTACAATATAGGTGAATCTGATAGGGTTTCCATTATCTGGTATCAGGTAGGAGCTGTATATCGGAAAGGAAGCTGTAACAGAAGGCCCTATCATATGGATGGGGCATACATTGAGTGTTTGTTTTTCCAGATTGAATATCCAGTCCCCAAGGTGAAACAATAATGAATGACATCTTACTGACTGCCCAGACAGATCTTATGTTGCACTTTCAGATAATATGTAGTAATTCAATATCAGTACGCATAAAATTTTGTGTTCATGGAAACCAAAGAAGAAACTGTTTTGCCCCAGCTGGGTTTCAAGTTAACAAGATAAATAGGGAGGGGTGGGGGCTGGGGGTGTTCATTTTTGGTTTTAGTTTTGTTGGGGTTTATCATTTGCATTTTAATTGGTTTAAGACACATTCATTTCATTCATTTTATTTATTATGTGTTGGGGGTTCACATTTTAATTTTTGTTGCAATACACTTGGTCAACCTACTGTACAGTTTGATTTCTTTTTAAGCCCTTAAGTTACTCCCTGTGTGACATGCAGAAAACACATAGGCCTTCATTTTCAGAGTCTGAGTAGGGAAGTGACTTTACTTGCACAGACACTATTAGTCTGCTAGACACACACTCCAGCTTTTGGTCTCCTACAACTAGACATTAAGCTTAATATTAGTATTGATCAAAAAAGAAGGACTATGCCTATGAAAATATTTTGAAAAAAATTAATAGTTTGTTAAAAAGTTTTTCAGAGGGTTATTTTCCTTAATTCTGACAAAAAAAAAGGTCAATGTTTTCATGGAAAGAAAACATGACTGATTAAAAATATGGTTTGCTTGGAAAAAGCCCAAACCAATTTTATTTCATGAAGCAGACCATCAGAATATGCAACCAATACCTTTGGACAGAGCATGTGTACCCTGAATTCCAGCCTACCAGGAAATGCCCTCACTCTGTAGTCTGCAGATACGTAGACAGGTTTGTCACATGAAAGGTGTAAGGCCTGGGAGTAAAAAGAGAAATAATATTTATTTAGATTATAAAATATACACTACTGAAATGGAACCAATCCAAGTCTCAAAGCAGCTTAAATCGAACTAGAATGACCACTTTGATTTCCTACTACTAAATAAATGTGTCATATCATTACAGCAGTCCGGCCACTGCCACAATAAAGGCACCTTTTACATCCCCAAAGAACCATAGAAGTTCCTAAACTCACGCAAGACTTTGAGAGTTGAAAGTCCATAGGCAAGTACAGGTCTACAGCTAGCTGTTGTTGATAAATCTGTAAATTATGTGAAAAAGGCAAATACTTTCAACAGCTTCCATCTGTAATTAAGCTGCAAGTCATATCAATGTCATGTATTGTTTTGGAATGGAAAAATGCTGTCTGTATTACTGAGGATACTCAATTGCCCAGAAAACTAATTTTTTTTCCAAACTGCAGACCTTAGTGATACGCATCTAGGAGTCTTCAAAGTTTTATTTAAGTAATACACAGAATTAGGGAGACAAGGGAAGTAACAAGATAAATTTAACTTTACTCCTGAAAACTTGACATTCAGAACTTGAGCTTACACAAGCAACTTCCAAGCAATGCAATAATCAAGTTGTTGATCAGCTTGCTAGGAGGAGAAGTTGATACTCACAGAACAAAAAAACATATAATAATTTATTATAATTACACAGATTTTTCTAAAACAGACTAATTTGTTTTCTGCTTAGATGACTGAACTACTCTTCTCTGGGTTTAGGGGATCCCAGTACATCCCTTTCAGCCTGGGTCCTGGTAAGAACGTTCTTCTCTCTGAATATTATTTTCTTTACACATCATGTGTCTCTTCTTTTACAGTGAAGGGAGGGAATGGAACTCAATCTGCAGTGAATTCAAATAATTATACATACAATCTATATATAGCAGCAAACAAAGCTTAAGTATTACTGCATGATAAAAGAAACGTAAGATGAAACCCTTAGTTTATTGTAGTCTCACATAATATTAGTAATACTTGGCACACACTTCATGTTCAAAGCAATTCAGAAACATTAAGTAATTAACCTACATACAATTTAATGCCTTCTTCCAAGATTACTGTACACAAGCAAGTTACTAGAAGAAAAAGGAATTAAAACTAGATTTAATCTGAGAATATGAATAATATTTATAATAATTATTATTCTAATTTTTCATCTAGGCTTTTGCCCAACATATTTTACTTTTTTTTAATGAACAGGACATGAAAAAATTCTGAATCTTAGTTGCTCAGGAGTCACAATGAATTCAGGAGTAGAGATATAAAATCTGAGTACCCATGACTGACAACTGTAAGACTAGACTGACTGGGTTATGTACTGTATATAGCACTTACCCTCTAGAATTCTGTCACCTCTTGCCAGCTGCTGAACAAAAAAATAAAAAGGCAAAAAAAGAATAACACAGTATAAATGAAGAACACAAAACCATATAAAGGGAGGTTTTACTATTTAAGGAAGCACAAAGGACTAAGGAAGGCTTTCTTGCTGAAACAGACTCATTGTTCTGAGCAAAAGTCAGAACTTCTGAATAACACAGACCTAGTCTGGGGTTGTGGTTTTTTGGCTTTGATTTCCTTATTTATTTATTATTTTCCACTGTTATTTTCTGAATTAACCACAGCCTCTCCCTCCATGGTGGAAAGACATTCTTTTGCTCCCTCTGCATGGCAAATAATTTGCTCTTTCCTACATATCTTGTAATCCTTCTCTTTACTCCTCACCTTCTGTCAAGAAGATGGACAATGATCTGAAAAGTCTACTGAAAAGGAGTTAGTGATCCATTTAGCTCAGCAGCAGACCACAACAAGTTGCTGTAAAAAGCAAGAAGGAGCAGCAGCAGTATAGAGCCCCTGGCTGTGCCTTTTCATGCAAAGCAGATCACCCTGCAAAACTATATCAGAGTTCCTTCTACTCTTTAAACCCCACAACTATGGGTATATTTTTATTCACAATGTAGATGCATATACATGTCTCCAAACAAAAAAAATCTTTTGATTATTATTGTCTCCAGCTTTTAAACACATACCACAGTTTTATGAGGTCTTTGGTGAGCGTGGGGTTAGCAGGAGCTGGCATGAGACAGGTGATTGTTTATGGAATTAAAAGAGAGAACAAAGATGGAGTTGTGCCATCCAGTAGGCAGGTGGGGGCGAGATGCCTTCATTTCAATATGAATAAAAATACAAATATATTACTACAATGAAGTATGAAAACATACAGGGAAAAGCAAGCAAAAGAGCAGGAAAAGGCAGAAGAAAACAAGCTGGGGAATGAGGCCAGGAGGATAAATGATGAAATATAAATCTTTGGAAACAGAATTACCTTCTATGTTTTTTGCTGAACAAGCATCAGAAAGAGTGAGCGTGGTGACAAGTGCAAGTGAGGAGGAGATACTAAAGATCACTTGAAGCAGCAGCAAGAAGGAGAGGACACAGACTAAGAGAAGCAGAGCGCTGCAGAGCCATGTATCCCTTGCCCACTGTCACAGTTCTTCAGAAGCCATGTCTGCACTCAGCCAGCCAGCAGAGACCTGCCAACAAAATCACAAGCTGGCTCCACTGAGTCAGTCTCACACTCACTGGAAGGGGCTGGGAGGATCCCGGAGGTGGAGGGAGGACGGTCCCTTCATCCTCTCCTTCTCCTCCTCCCAGCATCACTGGCACTATTTCTCTCTCTCTGCTCTCACTCTTTCCATGAAACAGAGATGGGGGGAGCAAGGAGAAGGGGAAATGGGAGGTGGCAGGGGCTGGTGCCCCGGCATGGCAGCTGGGTGGGCTGCAGGGTCTCGGGGAGCTGCGGGAGCCATGCAGGCCCTGGCTGCTCGCACGTCCATCAGCACGTCTCTGCACTTGTGGAGCGGGGAGGGGAATATTGGATATCACTTTGGTCAGGGCTGAATCTATAATCGAGAAGATGAGAGTTCATTACAGATTTTGGCTTTGGAGTGCTTGTCTTGGCAAGAGGCTTAGCTGAGTGTTAAAATCATTACCGAGTGGCCTAAATCTAAACAAACACCCACCTTTTCCATTTATTACCACGACGAAATGAGTTGCCTTGTAGAACTGAAATACCTATAGTTGTCAGCTTCTCATTTCCCAGTGGTGCATAAAATTCCCTCTCTTATGGCTGGCTTTCCCTCTGGTCTAGCTTTCCCTTATGTTATTCTACTGACAAGAATTATGTATTAAATTGCAAGTTATCTGTCACAGAATGAGAATTTCACTTCACACCAGACATAGGTCTGTTGTACAGAGCTAAGAGTTCCTGTTTCTTTGGTGCAGTGCTGTAAAGCAAGGCAAAGGTTAAATTAAAAAAAAGAAAAAAAGGTAGGATGAGTCTAACATGATGGTGGACGATAATTCAGGCATATACAGCAAGGGAGCAATTTCTCTTCTTATCAATAAGTAGCTGTATAGAACCAGACAATATTCTTACAACTGTGTTTTTGTTGCTCCAAGTAAACTGGTGGTATCATAGGTGTGGAGGAATGACTGTATTTATTTTAGAGATTTCTTTCCCCGTTTTTTTCCCGAAGAAGTCTGTTTGTATTGTTCCAGCCTTGATGAATGCTTCAGGAACTGTGACCCATTTCACAATTCATTCACACAGAGTACAGCCATTAGCATGCACAAACCACTGCACTCTCCCTAAGAGAACAACTTTTTATTATTACAAAGAAGATAAAAATGATGTATTATATATTATATTCCATCATTGAAAACCATCACCCATTAAATATCCCTCTGTTTCTACCTCCCTATCTAAAGATAGGCTGAAAAGGGAAGAAACAGAGCTACTGATTAGGGGACTTTTCCCCCTATTTTATTTGTGTGTGCAGAAATTGCACATGAAGAAACATGCAAAGCAAATCATTCAAAAGAGTGATTGGAAACAAATTTAAATGAGTAGTGTTTAAATAATTAACACCTGCCAAAGTAGGAACAGGGGCCTTATTGCTGATATTAAATCATATCCTTTAACGTCTGAAACAGATGACAGTAAGTAATTCCAAAACAGTCAAGACAGGAAACCAATTTTTAGTTCTTGGAAAGTTGAATTAGTTTCAATAAAGTTGATAAAAAGCCTATTTTGATTTCGCTAATTCTACTATGGAAAGCCAGTTTTATTTTTTTTTAACTAATTTAATATACTGTAACTGAGAATTTTTGAATCATGATTTAAAGTATATTCATTATTCAGTAAACTAATGATGTATGTTCCACCTGGCTGCTGCAGAGCCCAGTAAGTAAAAACTGTGGGTAGTATCTTGTTACCGAGAACAAATATCAGACTTGCCAAGTTTCCAGTCAGTAAATATAACTCACAATAGCTATGCCAGATAGGCACACAAGGATGTTCCGTAACATAAGAAAAACCAAAAAAGAGATACTGTGTAGCAGCTCAGCCTTAAAATTCAGTTCCATAAAAGCACCCGTTGCAGAAATTGGCAATTTTGCCTGAGGGTAGACTGTGGTGTAACAGTTTGGAGCAATGCCTGGAGTTTTTTATTCAGGAAGAGTAAGTTAGAGTGTGTGTGTCTGTGTGTGTGTGTGTGTCTGTGTGTGTGTTAAAATAACGTTAATGTTGAAACACATATGAGTAAAAGCAAAGCTATTCTGGCTGTCACCTCATTCCTAATTCACCTCTGTCTGCTGGTACTTCATCAAACTTGTGCTGCGTGGTTTGATCACAGGTCACTTGTGTTCTGAGACTCCCTTCAAGTAAAAATATGTCTGTCCATCTTAGATATTATTTTTCAGTGTCTGTACCTCCTACAGTCAGTAATGGATGTTATCAATGCAGCTTTGCCTTGAGGTAGGTCTGGGCATGCAATGGGCTGAGCCCAGCAGCTCTGAATTACTGTCCAAACCTTCAAGATGTGAAACATGGTCAAGATTTTCACTCCCTGGAGCAATTAAGTTCTTTCCCTAAAGGAAAACACAACACTTTCTGCAAGCAAGGACTTTCTGGGGACAGAAATGGTGTCCACCATTTAAAAAAACCAACCAATTATTAAAAAAAAAAAAAAAAGTTACATAGAAAACAAAAATAATTCCTCCAATAAAATAAAGACCACGACAATTCTAACCACCTCCCATTTCAAACACAAGCCTCAGTTCTTTGTCTTGCTTTTTCTAACATAAAGAGATATCTATCTGAAAAAAAAACCCCACATCTTAAAAATCTGATTAAACCCAGGTGGTGGTGCCATCTCCAGACATACATTGGGTGCTTTGTGTTGCAGATGCATCTGAGCAGGCCTGGCAGTGTTAATAACAATAGCAAGACCAAAGTCAGACAGGACAACTGGAAACTCTGACAAACGGCAACCCCAAATCCCCAAACTGTGTGCACATGTCCTTCTGTAAGAAAAGGATGAAAGAACCAAATAATTTGAATGATGTATAGTCATATAGCTTAATGTATGGTTGGCAGACATTCAGCTCTGGTAGCAATGGCTGTGGTATTAAAGTTAATATAAAAGAGTACTTTACAGATGAGGTAACTAAGTTACAGACAGATCAAGCTGTCACTTGTTCCTGTAGAATTTGAATCCAGCTTCTCAGTTAAAACATCCATTTTTTGTATGCCTCATTTCTAAAGCACAGCAAAGGATGTTTGAGTGGCTACTGCATTCCTCAATGAGAGCAACAGAGAGGGGGAAATCCTGGAAGAGGGAATATTTCACCCCTTCAGTGGCCACAAAATACATAATGCACTGGCATGAGATTCAGCCTCCCTTTGATTTTATGGTGATCAGAATTGAGGACCTTCTTCTTATTTGCAGACACTTTTTTTATGAACAACCATAAACAACAGTTTTCTTTATGAACAATCCCATTATTTCTTTAAAAACACAAAAATTACATTTGACTTCTTACTGAAGAAAGGGAAAAGAAATTCTGAAAACTCCTTAGTTTGTATTTGAAGCAAATACACACAGAAACGAGACTCAGAGGTTTTGCAGTGGAAGAAATAAAAGTGGACTTTACTGATTTTGCTTTTCCTCTACAGCAAAAGAGTGTGCTCTGCATTCCACCTCACGCCCTCTAGAAGCCCTTTATTTAGAACACAGACAGGTATTATAGAATAAACTTGAAGTTCTTTCAGACACAAATTTAGAAGTAAAACTCTCAGAAGCTGTATATTCTTTGTAGTTATGGCAGGGCCTTTTCTGTATTAGAAACTAAACATTGGTAAAATCAATCAAGTTCACTTTATGTACTTGCATTCCTCACTTTATATTTTTTTTATTTTAATTAAGAAACCACTTCCCAACTGCAAGCCAGAAAAATATTTGGGGGCTAAAAATAACAACTTGAAACCAATTCTTTTTTTTAATACAAAAAAATGCATTTAGTTAAAAGGTAAGAGGAAGTTTTCCAGATTGCCTGAGCAGACGCATACCTGCCCCGTCCCCAGGGCTGGCTGCACCTGCGGGAGCAGAGCTTCCCGCTGCAGCAAGTGCTGCTCCTGGTGCCCAGCAGAGGCAAGAGCTCTCCGGCAGCTGAGTCAGCAGTGCTGCCATCACATTGTGCCAAAGCTGGAAGGTGCATGCATTCCCTCCAGCTCTGTCATAACACAGTACCACTGACCTTTGCACATCTGCAGTTTGGTATTTTTTTAAGTCTTCTCCCTTTTTGAAGATATCTGAGAAAATGGGACAGTTAAGCAGTCCAGTATTTTCAGAGTCTAAATGCAGTGCTGTTACATAGGAAATATACCACCATCCTGACAGTGATCTTCTTTTAACAAATTCAATTTTAATGGAATACATGGATTAAAAATTAAGTCCATAAATTAACCTAGGAGCGGGATGTGACTTAGGTTATTGCTGGAGAAGAGCACCACACTTAACAATGTTGTACAAAGAGGAACTGACAAGCCTGTGCCAGCTCATATAACATTATTTTAATCAGTTATGTGCTAATGACAAGAATAGAAATGAGGCACAATTTAATGAAACAATACTTTCCAACTTTCCTTGGTCAGACACAGATTTGCCACGTCATCTCTGTAGCCTGAATAGCTATATCCTCTCTTGTATAAATGATTCTTAACTCCTCTTCATATTGCCTATGCAATCCCCACTTCACTTTCTTGTTACTCCTTGTCTAGTTTTCCAGTTTGGGTATCTACTTATCTCTCTCTCTCTTTTTATCTTTCTGGTAACACATAGTCAAAAATGTCAGTCTATGAAATGAAGTGCTATTAACTTTCTTACAGATCTTCACTTTCTGTTTTCTTGTCTCTCTTTTCTAACTCTTTTCCTTTGGTTTATTTAGTTTTATTTTGACCCAATACAATTCCTTCAGTGAAGCCAATGAACAGAATGGCATCCCAAAGTGTGTTCACTGAGCCCACCAGAAAGGCAAGACCAGTGCAGTGCTTTGACTACATGTACAAGGCTTTGCTTCTCCTGCACTTACTGCAAACCAGATAATTCACTGTATATTTATCACTAAATTTAGTTTGTTAATCTTTGCTTTGACAATACTTTGCATGACTACAAACATTCAGTTAGAGAACAGCACCACATAAGATGGTGGCCCATTTCACACCAAGAATAATGGACAGTTTAATATCCTAAATTAAAATAATCAAAAGTCACTATCTGCACACTGATTATCCACATGCTTCATTGCATACTCACCATTAATAAACACAGTCTATTCACCTCAGCACACAGACTTTAAGAATGGAGAAAATTAAACATGTCAGTCAGGTATTTGACTAGTTTTAGTAGGTTTTTTGCCTGAAATAAGAAATACAGCTTTTCTGCAAAATTGTTGTAGAGAACGCCTCTTACCTTTCTTCATTCAAGAAGCCTGTGAATTTTCTGAAGAAAGCTCATAGATTGTCTTCTGCAAAAGACAAAATGGTACAAATACAAATACAACCTATACTAAGTTTTGATTGTTTGCTCACTACCCACTTAAATATTTTACAGATGGTGTTTATGTGTATTAGAGTGACCACAGGACCAAAGTTTAGAAAAATTCAGCAAGAACATTATTCTGGAAATAAAACAAAAAAACCCCACTGCCTTGTCCCCAGAATACTGTTTGCTCTGTCATAACTTTTTACAGCTAAGGAGAAAAAAAAAAAAAGGCTTAAATAATTTTGCCCACTAACATGCTATAAAATCAGTGAGTCTTCAGCCTTGGCTATTTTGCGCCTGTGGCTGCAAATGGAAAGGTATTAGCAAGGACCTGACCTTGGGACAGTAGGTCTTCCCGTCGAATCCTGGAGGTCAAAGACAGTCAATACAATTCTTATTGAGTCAAAAGTCTCTAAAGCAGTGCCTTATATAGCAAATTATATGTTTTGAGAGCTCACGAAAGATACTGTGTTTTAGTTCTGTGGAGAACGTAGACTACAGCATCATTAACTAATCTGATTTATAATGAAAATTAATTATTATGGTCATTAGACTAAATGGCTTCTGTCATCTGCAAAGACATAATTGTACAGAAAATTGTTTCATAGCTAAGGAACAATCAATCAACATAGGCTGAACATGCACATGTATTTTTTCCTCTCTGCTCTCTCACACAATGAAAATCCAAATACAGAGTGGGGATCTGGGATGCAAGGCAGCTGCTCCCACAATGAATGGTGAGCTGAGGCAGACCCCAAGTATCCCAGGCAAAATGAGAAGATCAGGAATGGGGTAGGAAGCGAAAGATGGGGCTTATATGGCTCCATAGTCCTGCAGCCCAGTACCATCTTGGCCAATGCCAGCAAGGGAGTGATTACTCAGCAGTTCTCTCAGCAAATCTGCATCAGATATATACAACATAGTGTTTATACTTGTCTCTTTAATTCCACCTTCACTGGTATGTAATGAAAGGGAGAGCAAGTATTACAGAGTTCAAGTGCAAAGAAATGCGTTCCTCCTTCCATTCCTCCGTTTGAAACCAAAATACTTGAAAGAACAATAACAGATGCAACACAAAAAGCAAATTTTCTTCTTTTCAATCTCCAGCCATCTCTCAGAAGCATGAAATTCATGCTATAGTTAATTTAAATTTCCTATGCTGTTTGGTTGGTTGCCTCTGGTCCAGAAATACATCATAAGCAAAGGTGGGAATTTTCCAAACCACATCTGACAATAGACCAAAGCCTGAATGAATCATTTCAAAAGCTTATGATTAACCAGACTTTCAGTTAAAATCTTCCAAGAAGATAATGTCTGTATTCAGCAAAGTTTACTGCAAAAAATGTACCTTTCACATTAAAGTTACTGTAAAAAGCAGAGACATAGAAAAGCAACATGGGGGAAGCTAAAGAGTTTTAAAATTGTTTAGGCACTCCTTTAAACGTTTGTATCTGTCTTATTTTAAAACTTGTCTAACTAAAAATTTAAGTTTATTTATGCAAAATCTAAACCCACTATGCTACTTTATTTTAGACAATTTAACAAAAGCATTAGTAATTTCAAAATACACACACACACACAGTGTGCTTAATTTCTTAATAAGTAAGCAAAACCAACCAGATTTTATTTATATGATTTATATGAATATGAACCATTCTCAGAGCTCTTAAAATCTGCCTTCCTTACAGCTGTGTTAGGTTGAAAATAGTTAAACTGATGCAATTCTTGGTGTGCTGAATGGCTTCAGAAACAAAGAATGCTGAGAGGTTGTTCTGTGGGATAAGAGATTGCTTGTCTTAATCTGCTCCATTCTCCAATCTGTTCTTTAAACCCATTCCAGATGATCTGGAATATTCAGAACCATAAAAGTATTGAGTCTGGAAATTTGGAAAGAGAAAGTATTGAAACCAGAAAACCTGACTTCCTTAAGGAAGAATACAAGAACATGTGAGCTCTTGCCAAAGGGCTTGTTCTGGGTTCTGTATTCAGTTTCCGGGAGATTATTTGATATAAAAGCTGTTTTTTCTGTCAGAAGATATGCTATTGTTCTTTGTATAATCCCATACCAGAAGAACAATTAGCATTTTAAGGAAGGGATTTACTCCATGAGACCCTGTAGCATAGTCACAGCATTTTCCTATCTATGTGGATCTAATTTCAGTTTGTCAATTAAGATAACCAAACCTAAATCTATCAAAGATGTTTATTTTTGAACACAGAAGCATATTTGCACAGAATTTACAGCAGCAATAATGAAATGTTGAATGTGACTATCTTCTTGAGAGGACTGCAGGACCGTTTCAAAGACATATAGGCAATAGTTGCTGCTTTTGTTTTGTCAATGGAAAAAAAAGTTCAAAGCAGTAAGGTTGACTGGCTAGTTGTTTAATTCTACAGATCAAAGGATGCTGAATAAGACCACAGGAGGAAACTGTAAAACATCCAAATCTGGTTTTAGGCTACCATCATGCTCTGAAAATTTTTTGCCTCTTCTTCAAGGCCACAAAGTACCAGTTTTCTACATTGCTGAACAGCCATGAGCCAGCCCAGTGATGGGCAAAGTGATTCATCCAATATTTCCCCACCAGAGAATTCCTCAGTGGCAAGAGCTGGAGTCTGGAATTATGGACACCTAACTTTCCAACTCATCTCCTTTTTCTGAGATTACAAACACAATTTCTTCCACCACTGTAAGCAAAATCCTAAGTGGCATTGGTGTCTTCTACAGTATGCAATTTTGAAATGATTCAGTACTAAAAAGTACCTCTCTCAGATGCTGCAATCTGTAGAAACCGAACTACTTGCATTAAGGCTCAAACAATCACAAGCAACACAGACATTCTGGGTTTTGGGGCTTTTTTCTTTTTACCACTGAAGAAATGAGTTTTTGATTTAAAAACATTTGTGATCTGCTGAAAATCCCTCATTTGGCAGTAGGTGATGTCAGGTTTTCAGTGAAATCCAATGTTATTGAGCAACTGACAACTGTGTCTTGTAAGTTATTGTCAATCAGAAATAATAAAAAAAAAGAGTTCCAGATTATTTTCATGGAAAAAGAAAATATATGTTTTTCCCTGATCTGACTATGGATGTCAAAACATGTTTCAATAGCACTGGATCCATCCTTTGACTGAAATTTTTACAGTTTACAGTATAAATCATCACACTGCTAATAATATTGAAGAGGTGGGTAGGTGGCCAAGATAAACACACCATGTGGCAGAGGAGGGGGTTGACCATTTGAGGAATAATGGTGGACAAGCAGCTGTCACCCAGTTCTTGTGTGTGCTATAATCAAGATCACTGAAGAGGCGGAATGTGAGAAAGAAGCATTTGTATATTCTTTCCCTTTCCTAGGCTGCAGCATTCTTATGCACATAAATTCTCCAGACCTGTCGTGTTTTCCACTCCTTATGCTGCTTTTATGGATTCATGCACATAGGGGAGAAAGGTTTTATGTAACCAATAAAAAATGTGAATGTGTAGGTATATAAACATGTAGAGTGGCTTATAATGATTTCCAAACAGTGCAAACTAAGAAGAAAAGAAAGAAAAGGCAGTTTGAGAATCATTCTAATAGCTTTTATGAATGTGCCCCTTCCACTGTTGTTGCCTACAGCTAACAGTAGCTAAACAATGAAAACACATTGGAAGACTGACTGAAACTCAGTATTTCCCCAGTGCAGGTATGTCTGGTCCTTTCTTTGCAGGCAGAATCTCTAGGAAGGATTATGAATTACAAGCAGTGAAAACACAAAGTCAACAGCCCTGCGGATGAATGGGACAAAATTCAGATAAAATTGAACAGAGTAGAAAAAAGCAGAAGCATGGCACTTCCATTAAACTTGCAGGGTGAACCACGTAACAATAAAAATGACATATTTCTGTTGTAAAAGGAAAGGCATGGGTTTTGTTTACTCTGACCAGAAATGGGCATTTTTAGTGCAACTTCCTCTTATGTCTCATCCACACTTCTCACTGTGCTGTATTCATTCACCCTTGAGCATATCCAAGAAAGGCAGTCAGAAGAGGAACTGCATTTGAAGACAGGTAGATAGAGAATCTCTGGGAAAGGAATTAACACAATATCAGAACTTTTACCCCTGCTGTCAACACACATAATAGACTCAGCTCCTGCTTGGAGTCTGGGGATAAGTTGACATATCTGACATTTGGGTACCTGCCTCCTTTCATTTGTCAGCTGAGCAAATATCATACAAAAATCACAGAGAGGCAATAAATATCAAGCATTGCAAATTCTATTTCTACAGAATAAAATGCAGCATCCAACGGCTTTAGTGCTCCACATAGGTATTGCCTTAGCTTGCCAACTTCAGAGTGGAACCACACTTTAAATATTCTGCAGACTGTAGTTAAGTGCTGTAGTATGTTAAACTTTCCAGTCTTACATATTTCAATTGATTCTTTGTTCTCCTCTTTCAGAACAGGTTAATGAAGCTAAAGGAAAGGAGAAGAGGATTGGTCATTCAATCAAACTGCAACATATGGAAAATCCAACATTTCAGAGAATTGTAGGAGCAAGCTAACATACCTATTCTGGTGACACTAGTATTAATGGCTACTTATTCCTCTGTTCCTTTCTTAATTTAAGGATTTATAAGCACTTCTACACACACAAATTACACGTCATATCAGTTGCCTGAAGAAGAGATTGCAATTTTTTTTTTTTTTTTTTGCACAGAGAGAAACTAAGGAGAATAGATGTTAAATGACTTACCCAAGATCATAGTAGAGTCAGAGTTACACTCTACACTCCTGGAGTACTAGTCCCATCCATAAAATCCTGATCTCACACTCCCTCCCCTTGCAAAGAAAAAGGGGGAAGATGAGGAAGATTACTTCAGGTTAATCCTGATACATTTTCAGGATCCTTGTACTAGAGTGTCTCAGTGTCTGTGCACCCAGATAGACAGGAAATCAAAATACTTCCCTTTTCAGTTAACTATTGCAAAGTTTCCCAGTTGCACACATATAAAAAATGTGCATTTTGAGCAGAAGCATTTAAAGGGATAACATAAAAGTCAGGAAGCAAAAAACAGAACATCAAAGTCACAGTAATTAGCTCCACATGTCTAGCTGATAATTAGTGATGTCTTTTTTCTTTTTTTAATAAAGAAAATGAAGACACCAGAGTGGATGCTACTTGATTAAATAAGCTATGTAATTGCTATGGCCACATAATCACAAAGTCAGGACACATCCTTTAGCTCAGACCATGCATGCATCTGTGCCACATGCAGATTTTCTGCATTGCGCCAGTCGCCCTTTCCTCAACTCCTGTACACAAAGGAAAGAAGCATTCATAAATAACCCTGCTCCATGAGTGTGTCAGTGACAAAATTACTTGTAAATGTCAAGAATGGCTGATAACAACTGAGCAGGCAAGCACAGATGAGGAAACCATTCTCTGTGTGCATTTCCAAGCTGGTTTGTCCACAGCATGATCAGTAGGTCGCAATTTGGCACAGCAGTTTCTATTTAACTAAAAGTTCCTCCCAAATACGCAAAATGAGCTAAAGAGCTGTAGGAGCTCAGCCTGTACCAGAGAAAGCCCTGCAACATTCTCTCAAAGAAAGAAAAATTAAACATGTTTTTGTATATACCTACAAAATAACAACTGCCAGTGTCCAAAAAGTTTTAAAAAGTTAACAAGTTAGCAAATTACAGTAAAATATATTGAAAGGTACCTGTGGTAGTTAGGACTCTTACACATCTTCTAATTAGAAGTAACCCTTTTGCAAAAAAAAAGCTATTCTCATTATCCTAACTCTACCACTGCTGCCTAATCCCATGCTTTCCTCTCAACATTTACCTTCTCAGTCGTCACCCACTGCCAGTGCTCACACACTCCATAATGTAGCAGTTACTTTAGGTTCGGCCATAAATATTGCATGCCCATGCCTGCCATCTAAATCCTCTTAAGTTAGAAGTTATTTCCAGTCATAAAATCACAGAAATTAGAGGCAGAAAAGACCTATTAGGTCATTTAGACCAATACCCCATGCCAATGCAGGATTGTTCCCTGCAGTACACTTTCTACTGCTTTGTCCAGTCTAGTTTTAAATGTCTCGAGGGATCTCTTTAAATGTCTCCTAATCAGTGTTTCTTCTGCTTTCCTCAGAAGGATTTTGCACAGACTGAGAGCCATGCTTGACAAGTGAGTCATGCTTGTTTGAAAGCAGTTGTCCTGACAAAGCTCTACGGCTCTGGCTCGTGCCTTTTGATGCCTGATTAGCTTTGTCTAAGGCAAGTCAGCTGAGGTCTTTGAGAAGGAGAAGTGTATAAGGAGTTCACTGTTACTGCTGCAGTTCTGTAAAATTAATTGAAAGGAATTTAGTGCTGGCAGGTTGGCAACCTTTGCAGTTTCATTGCTTTGGGATGTTGCACCACATCTGTATCATCCTGCAACCTCTGTTGAATGTATCTTTACCTATACAGGTTCTCCCTACAACAGGGTGAACGTACCACACTGAGTAAGCTGCAACACAGGCACTGTGCCACTGAGGAAAAAGACCTATCAAGGGTTGGCAAAAAGGGTAATGAGCTGTGTACCAACTCATTCATAGTTTGGGACAGGAAATTTTAAGGAGGAAAAGAGTAATATTCTTTCTTGAGAAGTTTCTGGTACTTCAAGTACTGGCTGATGTTCAGATCAGAAATGCATAGGAATGGTCTTGGGCTCAATCTGCTACAGCATCTGGCCAGTTTTCTGAGTGTGCAAACTGATGGCAGCCAAAGTGTGTGTGAAATGGTCTGTCAGCTATCTAGTGCACAGAAGCAGCTTGGAAAAAAAAAGGAGTGCTCACATCGTGAGACAGGATGTGATGGGATGGGAATGTGGTGTGGGAGTAGGATAGGAAAATAGCCTTTTGCAGAGCTCACTTTGACCAAGTCACACTCATTGTGAAACTGCTTTCAAGCAACACTGCTTCATCCAAAATCCAAGAGTAAGCGGGTCTCACCAATGTGTACTGACAGAGCAGAGCAGTGAGAAAAAGTCACACGTTTGATAGAAATAGATGTAGTTCAGTTTTGAAGTAAAGAATTATTTTGGATATACAGAATCAGCTGAATTTCAAAACCCATGACAAACACAACCAACATATTGTGTTATGCCTAACTCAATTAATTCTTAAAAGCATCTTTGTCTTTTATGTTTATCTTAAAGCCAGATAGCCTTACCCAGAAGGCAATACCATGTCTACACAGACAAACAGAAAACCATGTAGGAAACCCAGGACTGGTTCTCCACTGAGAGGAGCAGAGGAAGCAAAAGAGAAGATCATATAAATAAGCAAGGAAATGAAGACAGCGTTTGTTCAAAGACGGCATTTACTCCAGTGAAAGCTTATGCAAAAGCTGATCTGCTTGCAATCTTACTCCAGCAATCAAAGACATTCACCAGGTGAACTGTTCAGCTACCCATTGACATCAATGAAAACACCAGGGCATTCACACTGTCCTACTCCCTCTCCAGAGCCAAGCTTCCTCCAGCCTTTTGCTTCCACAGAAAGCAACGACCTTCACACAGAAATACTCAGAGAAATTACTTTCCAAAGTAAGTTTGTAGGATTTATTGTGGAATAACATGTGCATGCATGTGCACTTTATGGGAAGGGGAGAAGAGCATAAAATGGCTGTTACATGGCTGATGATCACTCATCTTCTCAAGGCTGCTTGTACAGGATGGATGAGCTGTCAGCACTTCCTCAGCCCTTTGCCACACTGTCCCTCAGCTCATGTCCAAATCAAAGATATACATATGTAAAATGGCATATGACTCCTGTAAAGCTTTACGTGTACATCTATAGACTGTAAAATTGTTTATGAGGACAAAGATAAAATACCTAGTTAGTCAAAAAGATCACAGTTTTGCACAAAGGCTCACTATATTGTGAGCAATGATGCAAAGTGTGATGAGGGAAAACTTTTGACAAGTAATCAGTTCCTCCACAGGATCCACTAGGAAAGGACGGTTCCCTCAGCCCGTGTTCTACAGAAGCATTTATGTCATCTCCTGTAACATGCTTCATGCCCCACTTCAGCTAAAATTCCAACTGTGGTAGGTTGTCCCACTGTAAAGAAGCAAATAAGTAAATAAATTAAGCCAGCATATTTAAGCAAGTGCCGATGCACTTCAGCTACTCTGCTCCTGGCTCTGTTTCACTCCACATACCGTCTGGAAGAAAGGAGCTGCAGATTGCTTGTAGGATGCAGAGCTTTCTGTGCCAAATGAATTTACAAGCTTTCACACCAGCTCAGACAGATGTCTTCAGGTGCTGAAGAAGTAAGGACAGCAGTGGAGGATTGGCAGAGTAACATGATGACTAGCTTTGCCACAGATAAAGAGAGGCTGAGAGAGGCAAAGCAGAGAATAGAGGATAGACGGAGGGTGAGAAAGCTCTTCATGATCTGGCCCTGAATTTCCTTTGAATTCTCTACCCATAGGAGGAAACTGATGTGATGATGGCTGTAACCACAGCAGCTATCGGACACCTCAGTCAGCACTGGCAGTGCTAACAGCCTGAAGGAAAATGCAGAGAGACAGCTATCCTCCAAAACCACCTACAAGTTGTGCAAGACTGCAACAGAATCCATTACTTCTTACTAAACCTCTATGTTCACCCAGAAAGAGCTTTTCCATCCAGAGGTTGAGCCCTGCACACAATCTCTCACACAGAAAAGAACTCCCTATGTTTGTGGTCATGAGCTTTTCCACCACCTATGAGCCCAAATAATGCAGTGCATCCCAGTGACAGCTAAAGAGGTGCTGAGCAAACTGCCAGTCAGATTGTCTCACACAAGGTATTCCTGACTACCCCACAGCACCAGTGGCCAGCAGCTGGCTGAGCAATGAGAGGAACAGAGGTGACACTTAATGACAAACCACAGAAGGAAAGTGGAAAAGGGAGTAGGTCTTCTCTACAGTCTCTTTAGTTGAGTACACAGATAAGGGTTTCTTGAAAGCAGATAAGCATTTATTGAAAGCTTCTTGCTCATGGGTCTATTCCTCCCAGGCTTTAATAGAGATTTAGTTTGTATGGCCTTCACTTTGGTTAATGGGAATAAAACTGAAGGATAAAAATCTCCCCCAGTAATATACATATAAAAATATGGTTTTAAAGATGCCCTCAGTGTAGCCACCCATGCTCTGACTGGCAGCTGCTCAAAAAACATAATTTCTTGAATACAAAATACTAAGTAACACCATATTTCTTAGCTCATGTCCCACCACAGTTTCATTTCAGCACAGCGAAACCTCATTAATTCGCACTTTGCTTATCCGCACACCTTATAATTCACACGTAAAAACAGCAGTCAGCAAAGATTTAGCAACAATGTGCTTTATTGAGGTCTCATGTTGCTGAGATTTCATTATTCCTGCAAAATATGCTACTGTTCATTCACCAGTACAGTAAGATTTCAATATCACCATAAATATCTCAAGCTAAAGATAGGTTCACACTACCAAAGTCTGGCTCTAAAGTCCACAACTAGGAAATGCCAAAGTTTGAAGCTGGAGGAAAAATAGCTGTGTATAAAGGCAAAGTGAAACTAGATTATGATCACAGCTTGTGGTGTTTCCTGCATTATTGTATTTCCTTGCTTTTTAAAAGCACCTTTTGTTAGGTTATACACTAAGAAATGGATTCTTACTTACATCCAGAGAAACCTTTATCACAGAATACAGAGAAGGCTTTAACACACATTTGTACTTCTTCAGCTCTGAAAATATCTTCAGGAATTCAGGACAAAGGGTCTTTAATGGTCCCAGCGCAGTTCACAGGTACTTTTATGGCAGTCACTAACCCATCCCAAACAGCTTTTCCCCCTTTTCCCCAGCAGTTATTGATTATTGGGAAGCAAATGAGAACTTTGAGCTTTGAGAGAAGGTTTATGACTGGCAAACACATGGTGGGTAGGAACCACATACGGCTGCCTCACACTAGTACAGTACAGCAAGGCAAGCCATAGAAGTCAAGATACATGCAATTTGTGTGATAAGAATGGAAAGCTGAGGGCTTGGAGATTGTGTGAAGTTTAGGCTTACAAATCAGTTTCAAAGAGACTGGAGATACTATAGCAACAAGTAGGATGAAGCATGTGCTGGTCATCACATTTGGTATTTGGATGGCCCAAAGAGAGGTTAAGATGTGGGTGTCCCTCTCTTCTACATACTGAAAGTCTTTCCAGTACTACCTAACTCAGTGCCTTGGGCGTTACTACAGCTGAGTGATTCTTAAAACTTCCTTTAGGAAGACTGCATGTTCTCAAAGCTTAAGCCTTCAGTTCTTCAGGGCTAAGCCTGCATCCCTGCTGTGTCTCTAGGCACAAACACACATTAGATTCACACTTCTAGCCTAAGGGCTGCCTCACCATCACCTTCCTCCCTGTGCTGAGGGAACACCAACACCCCATTTCCACTCCCTTCTCCTCCCAGACCTCCACCCCACTCATTATAATATTCTCAGATTCTATACTGTATCAGTTTCTTTGCCTATTTAAAGTCTGTTGAGCAGTAATGCTTAGTAAAACATTTAACAAATGAATTCCTAAATGTTGAGAGGTATTCCTTCACAGAGCACAACCAATTGCATCATTCAAGCAGTGTTCTTTCATTGTTCTGTAACAAAAGCCGTTCTGTCCCTATTGCCATGTTCATTCTTATGTCCTGCTTATTTCAAGAAGAGATGTAACTATTTTTGTGCAACTTTTATCAGAAATCATGGGAGCCTTTACTATTGCTGTACACTGCTTGTCTGTGATTTCAAAAACACAAAGGATAAGTCCCTAATAAGAGCAAAATTTGTATGTTTTTATGGACAACAGAGTGACATAGTTATTACATTTTGCAAGATTTACCATTTGATTTTAACATCAGAATTTTCTTTATCAGACAAGCAGTTAAACTGCTTTCAGGAATAACCTCTGTTCCACAACTGTTGCTCCACACCTCTTTCTGCCCACTTTACCTGCAACCGTGTGCCAGATCACAACAGCTACCTGACACCTATTGTAAATTTCAAGCACACAATGTAAGTCACATGTTTGCCATGTCTACACAGAGCTTTTTAGTATCTGAGCTCTTTAGGATGTCTGTAAAACTGTGTTCTTCAACTCCCAAAATTTAAAGGTATGAAAGCACGGAAGCAACGGTCAAACTAGTGCAATGATGTGAAACAGCAGTCAGTGCTCTGTGTTTTGCAAGAAGAAGTGAAAAAATCCCTGACACACAGAGAAAACTCGATTACCACAAATTTTAAAACGTTAATACGATTATAAATTGCTTTATCTTGTGAATTACCTCCAGCCTCTGTTCTTCATGCTGGTTCTACTGCAGCTCAGGATGACCTTCTCATCCACATAAATATCCAGTCTTTCTTGAGTTTGCTAAACCTTTGGCCTGAAAAATATCCCAGGAAAGAAAGCTGCACAGACCAGCTGAACATCTGTAAAACATATTGCTACTTGTCCTTGTTTACGACCAACACAAGCAACATTATTTCTCTCACCATTTCCTAAAAAGACCCTATCACCATGCTTGCACCTGTCAGGGCTGAGCATGCATTTGAGGTAGCTTTTGAGATGTCATTTTGAATCAGTGTTGTAACACAATGGGAAATGCAGGTTTTGTCACAGAAAAGATGGTGCATATCCTCCCAGAGCTGATTCATTCCTGTTCTTTGGGGAGAGCAGCAAGAGCTGCAGAGAGGCAGCAGTGCAAGTCATTTCGAGACTCTGAGGTGATTACTCAGCTGTCATTACCTCTTTGCATTTCCCTCATTACAAATGCAGATCAAAATACCCTGCAGCTGTGTAATATATGCTTCAAATATTAAAATTTTCTTTCTGATAAGAAAATGAGACATATATGTTTATATCCAAACTACAGTAGAAATAATCGGCAAACTGGTGCCTTTTTCAGGTTGGGTATTCCTTGAAGTGTTAACTGAAAGCAGATCTCAGGAATCCAGACTAATTTTTTTGGTTTTTTACTATACTCCCTTCATTTTTAGTATAATAGGGGGAAACAAATGATGCAAATGAGTAGTCAAAGACAGTTGCACCACCTGTGGCTAAGCTTACTGGGTATCACTTGCATTTATAAATTCTCAAAAGCTAAAATAAGTTTACCATTATAAAATACTGATTTTTCCAACTGAAAGATCAGATTACTTCAAAAAACCAAAGCCAACAGAGAATTGAGAGATAAGGTTTTTATTTTTCTACACGGAAAGATGTGATACCACTCTTCTCTCTACATTTTCAATATTTTCACGGTTTATAATAGTAATAGTGACATCTAGATTAGATGTTTCCTCACAGTTCATGACTTCCTAAGTTAAAGGCTCTGTTTCACTTCCAGACCTCAGCTGTGGCTGGCTCAAAGAAGCTTACCGTGATTACCTCACCCTCCAGTGTACTTCAGCTTTCTGTGGGAAGAGCACTAGAAGAAAGATTTTAAAAATAATGATTTGCTGCCTTCCCCAGCCTAGTTACATACAAGATTTCCAGACAAAAGTATGTGACTACAGGCCATGAGATCAGTGCATGTCAGACTCACCATGCATGACTTGCATGGGCAAACAGTACCCAAGGAAATGACAGATACATTTCCAGAATTCTCAAACTTTTGCCAGACAAGATTCCTGTGCTTGGAAATATCAGGAAAAGGCTTATGCCTATTTGGAAGCCAAACATCAGCAAGGATAGAAAAATCAGAAGAACTGACTGGTTTTTGTCAGCCTACTTGCTGTTGGAGCCCCTTCTGCACCTATCAGAAACACACAGCAACCAGATTCAATGCTAAGTTAGAACCAAGATTTTAAATGCTTTTTTTCGTGAGATCTGTTCAGAAAATTTTTCCCAATCAGCTAAGATGAGCAAGGTGCAAACTCAGGACCTTCTCCTTCACCATGTGTCTCATAAAATAATAGAATATCTATTTAGCTGCATTTGGTGTGCACCAAGCACAAGGAGAAGAACTTGCCCAGAGCCAAGTGTCATGAGGGTGTTTTAAATCTCCCCTAGGAGCACCCCAGAGGAACTGGAGAGGCTCTAAATTAAAGGCTACAGGTGTTCTATACCAGACATGCCCATTTAGACACTTTGCCCTGATGCTTTTTATAACGTTCTCCTCTAGGATCTTTTCATGTCTCATATTCTTTTATTGCAGTACCAATTAGCTGAAACAACAATATGAACCCCTCACCCTGCTGTGAATATTAAAGAATGCTGTGGAATGAAATAGAGGGCAATACCAGAGAAATAAAGTGGATTTTATTAGACAGAATTAGAGAAAAATAGAAGTCTTTTTAGTTTGTCTTGATAAACTGCATTTCAGGGAGATTCAGGAAGTGTATTTAGGGACTGCAATAAATGGATGTGTTTGTATATTTGGTAAGTCACCTCATCACATGTACACCTCCTCGCACATTAAGAATTTTTTATTAGCTGATGCTCTCAAGTTCACCTAAAGATCAATAATAAAACCACTCTTATCCATTATGAATCACACAATCACACAATGGCTAAGGGACCACAGTGGGTCACCTGATCCAACCTCCCTGCTCAAGCAGGGTCATCCTAGAGTGCATTGCCCAGTTTGCGTTTATCCTAATCTTGCGTTTATTTACCCTGTTCCAGAGAGGTCGGGGTCAATTTTTGCAGTAGCCAGGAGGAATACAGCCGGGACCTGGAGGTTATTCTGTACCACCTCATGTCTTTGGCAAGGGTGGGGGGAAGGGAGTCTCTCCTGAGGAGAAAGGGTTCCTTCCATGTAAGCCTGGCAGAGGGACTGGTGAGGTGGCCCTGGTTCCAAACTGGAGGGAGCTGTTGGGTAATCCCAGTTTTGAGCTGCAGGGAGCAATTGGATAATCCTGGATCTGAGCTGGGAGCAGTGGGGTAGTATGACAGAGGGAGAGGTGGGGTATTTTCTATTGTAGGGGGTTTCTGCAGTGAGCAGTAAAGTTTCTTTTCTTGTACTCTCTGTCAGTATTGCTGCTGTAACTGTTTCTCTTATCTCATTGCTGTTTCCAGTAAACTGTTCTTAACTCAGCCCATGATCTTTACCTTTTGTGCTTCCACTTCTCCTCTTCATCCAGATGCAGGGGAGAAGGGGGGAGAGGAGGGAACAAGTGAGTAGTGTGTGGCTTGGAGTGGTTTTAGTGGGAAGACTAAATTGGGGAATACCATTCCTAAACCACAGCGGTGTTCAGTCAGTTTTTTAATATCCCCAGTGAGGGAGACTCCATAACCTCTTTGGTATCAACATCCACCTGAAAGCAGTCAAAAAACCTTTTTTTAAGCTCACTTGACAGAATGATGTTGTCAGGTACATGGATGCTGCAAGAAGAGTGTCTAGCATTACCCATGCCATTCAGAAGTGGAGAACAAACAATGATAAGCTGCCCTGTGAGAACTGAAGAGCTTCCAGTTCTGTCCTTCCAATGGCATCTTTTTTGAGCCCTTAAATGTGTCACAACACTTCCATTGTGTTTTGGGCAATTTGCAAATGGATAGCGCTCTTCTCTCTCTCCATGCCAAGGAGAGAGAATTACCCTCACTATGATACTTGGCCGATGCAGACACCTACAAGATGCCATTGTTCTTTCCTCCCCATTGCCCCTCTACTGGGCATGCAGTAAGCAGCTTCTTATACTTCAATCAATGTTTTAAGTAGATTTCCTTCAAAATTATGCTCCTTCCAGTATTAAGTCAAGACCAGACTTTTGCTTCCTCTCAGAACTCTCAAGAGTTAGAACAATTGGGACAGGGACCCCATCCCTCTATACCCAGGTAGAAAGCCATCATGCCAGGCGGGCATGTGTAGTTCCTGGGACAGTAAGGGAAGAAGAATCTCAGTCCTGAACATTGACCTGGTCTTAGCCCTGCTCGTACATCTGAGCTGACACCCATTTGGAGTTAGATGGTGAACTTCCAAATAACCCTGCACGTCCACCAGGTCTGCTGATTTTGGGATGGTAGTAGCCATCTGGCTTGAGGTCACCAGAGCCATTGGGTAGGTACAACCTGAAGAAGGTACTATCTCATCTCACAAGTACCAGGGTGTTCACTTTAGCTTTTTTATCTCATTGGCATCCAAGTATGTGTCTCTTTGAGCAACAGCAGCTAGTAATCAGTGAATGACACCAATGATGAGACATTATTCTCTCCTGTTTTGTAATAGATGGATTCACAGTATTAAAACCAGGATATAACTGAAAACCTCCCAATCCGGATACAGTGATTTCTTATTAAATGTCATCATTTTTTTGCCACATCTGGGAGGTTGATTTGCAACATGCTTGTTCTCCTGATAATAGAAAACCAGAAAGATGTTAAAAAGCTTTCTCCCCTGCAAACTAGAAGAGAGCAGTTTCCAGCAATGCTGCTTCTTCCCCAGAGAGAAAAAGCCCACCCTGCAATGATTGTAGAAGGTCTTATTTAAATGGTTTTGAAACAATGGGAAGGAGAAAAAGGGAGTGAAAAAGGGACATTTAAGTGTTCCAGGACTTTGAACAGATTTGTTCTTCTCATGCTGATGCACACTGTGCAGCATTAGATCACATGCTGCTAATATCATGTTGATTTATGGTCTGCATAAATGGAAATAAATGGTATTTTCTCTTACCCAGAGAATAATAGATGGCCCTGGAATGAGCACAACACCACAGTCACACAACAGGCTCTGTTCATGTCACAAGCAAGGGGAGTGCAACTTCGTAAGGGCCCTCTCTGCCATTCCCACCAAAAATCTTTGATACCCACTGATTTTAATGAGTAGGAGTGGACATTTAGGACAGCATTTCCCAAAGTGTCTGAATGATTTAGAAACCAAAGCTGTGGTATAACAAAGCAGGGGAAATGTTGGGTGAATTTCTCCCTTGAATGAGAAACTGGAGACTCCCCAGGTCTTTCCACAAAGTTCACCAACCACACATGTTGGTCAGGACCTTCTGCGTCATTTCCTCCACTTCTTCCTTTCCTTGCAAGCAACCTCAGGGCTTTTTCTCATCACTTTCCTCCTGGTCTGAGTGACTTGAGCTCCCTCTTGAGAAACACACTCCTCAAACATAGTGTGGGCACTTAGACACAGGGGAGCTGAACCTCTGAAACACTTATAAAAATGTGACTTTGGATGCTAAATCACTCCAAAATCACTTAAAAACTTACCCATAGTGCCTGGCACTAAATCTTTATCTCTATTGCAGTCTGTGATTACAGGTATACAAGCAAAAGCAACGAGTTACTTTGGTTTAATGACTCATTATTTAAGCTAATAGGCTTCACTTTACAACCAGGGAGGGTAAGTTTGTGCAACTAGCCAGTTACCATTGCTCAGCTGATGAGCAATACCCTGGTAAGATGTGGCAACCTTATTGCTTTTGAACATCTGCCCACGCACTCCTCCATTATAATGGGGTCTAATAGAGCTCCAAATATCTTTGGTTCCAAAACAATCTCAAACAAAACTTCTCTTTTAATAGACTTTCAGCACTGCCAAAACATTCACATTTCAGGCTGAAAGACTGAGTATTTAACCTCAGGACACAGATGATTTTCTGTTATTGTTGCTGTTGGCAGAGAAGGAAAGGTTAAATAAGTTTGAGACAATTTCATTTTTGATTCTCTATAAATATAGTCCTGTCCATAGTGTTTTCTATTTCTCTGGTTAGACGATTAAAACCTTACCATTAATGTATGCTAAATTCCACGTTGTAATTAAAGGAACAGCTGGTAAAGCCACATACTATTAAGGTTGTCTGATGCTTCATGTGTTAAGATTTCACTTCCTTATGGACAACTTTGCACTACGGCTGAACTTTTATCTTTATTTTTGCTTCCTGACATGCTTACATCTTAATTGCATAATCTTTATGGCTACGGGTTTGGGTTTTGTATGTGTGTGTGTGTGTGTATGTGTTCCAAATGTAGAATTAATTACCTAATATATTAATAGAACATTGAAATTATTGATACCTCCTCATTCATCCTTGAACAAGTGTTATTATTTACCATGCTGGTGGCAACTAAAAGATCTGACTAAGTTCAACTGAGCACAACAATACTGATGTGGTGACACTGTAACATGTTATTCATTTTACTTGGCTACCCTGTCTCAGTAAGGATAACTAAGAGGAATTTATGAAGATAAAACTTAAATAGCCATTGCCCTTCATAGCCAGAATCTTATGAGGGCCAGCACTTGACATTCCATAGGAGGTTGAAAACTGGCTACAGCATAACTGGAGGGTTGGGCTTGCACTGTAGTGGGCAAAATGTCCTCATACCTCTAATGCTCATCTTCTGGAGCTGGCAGACAGGAGAAGGAATTCATATAAAACACTCTGCTTTGGTGTTCTGTTCTCTCCAAGACACACAGGGATGTAAGCACAGAAAAACTCCATCATCATTGCATGCAACAAAACTAGAATCCTAATACAAATCCTTTCGAAAGAAGGATGCCTAGAATACCCCTGGATCCACACTGCCACCACTAAAAGCATCGGATTCCTTGATCTCCCATGACTTCAGCTATTTGGCCTCAACATGTTGAGAGGACAAACTGATGTAGGCACATATGCACACCTTTTCTTCATCTGTCACAGCTAAGTTTGTCAAGGATCTTGAATCACAGTCCGTAGTGACACGAAAACAGTGTCACCAATGAATAGAGTCACCAATGAAAGAAAACTTGGGCCTTTTTTCTGACAGATATTTGCTAAAGGAAAACACAAGAATAAAATAATTAGGACAACAATATATGCTGGATATACACTGCATGCTGGCAGATATTCTCTACTTGGACAACTCAGTGAAATAGGTGAGGGAGAGGAAGGGTAGAGAGCAAGACAGATGAAGTCAAATGAAATCTTTAGGGTTCCTTAACAAATAAAATCTAGGGTGAAGAACAGAGTTTTCTAAATGCTTTCCTGCTGATAAGTTTACATAGGAATATTCACTTTCTCAGGGAGGAGGTAAATGAGAAAAAAGCTCATTTCTTCCACTAGGATTTTAATAAGAAAATAAGCCATTATCTTATTTCTTTATCATCTTCATCAAAAAGCAAAGCCAAACCTACCAAAGCAGACACAGCTGAAGCAAAGAAAACCTGAATAATCTCTTGGCTTCAGCTTCTTTTAATCAAGGTCACATACATATATAAATATATAAATATATATATTTATATATATGTGTGCGCATGTGTGTATTAATATTAGAATGCCACAGTAGCAAAACTGCAAAAAATGAAACTGTTTCATCTTCACAGAGAGAAACAGCTGAACTAACTACCTCAATACTAATAAAGGAAAAAGGAAAAAACTGTTTTGCTTCTGACCAAAAATAAATTTTGATCTTCAAACAGAATCTGCAACAGTAGTAAGTTCTACCTATTTCAGGGCAATTGCAGTGGAAGAACTAGCTCACAAATAGATTTTCCCCAAATAGCATCCGTATTTTTCTTAACTCATTGAAATTCTTTAGACTAGAATTCTCTAAACATGATTTTTCCTTTCTTAGTAGTAGTTTACTTCTATTCAGGTAAAGCTAAAACTGGAAAGGTGGAACTGAAGGCAGAGTCACCACAGCACTTTGGACCAGCCCTGACTGTAATACTGAGTGATCCAGGGCAGATAAATTGTGCATGTCCTAAACAATTCTCCAGTGCTTGAATGACATTCCAATGCACACAACACCACTGCAGTCAAAAGTGGTTCTTAAACCTCATCTACATTTTTGCACATGAGCATTTTATTCAAGGAGATTTTTTTTTTTCTGATGCAGGGGAGAGGAGGAATGTGCCAGCAGTTTGTCGCAGAGCCCCAGGCATTGACTGAGAAGCCAGCAGTGTGATATGGGTTCTACCAGAACACCTAGCAGTGGACTGGGCCAAGCCACCCAGATAACAAACCTTTGAGGTGGGAAGAAAGTTCAGGACAGTTCTCATTAAACAAGCACCACACACATCTACGTTTGGGTAGCCGAAATCCTGCTAACAGAGAGGACTCCCCTGTGTTATCTTCTTCTGCCTTGTACTTTTAGAGAAGGAGACTTTCGCCACTTGACTGGGGAATGTCAAGCTTTTTAGGCAGATGGATCACTGCCCTGGTGTGGAAGAAGTCTCTTTAAGCTCTTTCAGTGCTGCTGCAGGTTTGGTCTGCAGGAAACAGGGACTCTCCTCCAGATCCCAATGCATTTCCTTTAACTACCTAACCACGGTTGCTCCTTCCAGTTGGGTGGTACAGTACAATATGACAGTACTTCTTCTTTTTAAGTCACAACACTCTACATAATACAGATCCCCAGAGAGATGTGAGTGCTGCATTTTATGGCACTTTAAAAACAGTGTGCTAATAAATTCCAGTCTCATATAAACTACATGGACAGAAGTGCTCTGCCCATGCAATCTGTCTGCCCAGTAGAAAATGTGTGTTATTCTGAAAAAGTCCACAGCTTAAGGTTCCTCACTGGAGCGGTACAAATGAAAGGAAGAGCTGTGTTACTCTTTTTCGCCTTGGAAAATAAGGGCATCACGAAATATGCCAGATACAATAACTCACTGGCTTATGGCTCCAGTGTTCTTGCATAGTTTCTTTTATTTGCAAATTGCAGTCTCTACCTTTTTATTTTAAAAAAACATTCCCTGTAGATTTTTTTTTATTCTTTCCTCAAAATAACAATGCCCACAAAAGTCTTCAGAGCTTGCTTTTTCTAATTTTAAGTTAGCACAAAATCTTCTTTTTGTCTTCTGGAAATATCTTCCATTTCACATTATTACCAATTCAGAAAATTAGATCAAATCTAAACTGGAAAATTCAATTATCTGGTCTCCTACATTTTGCAGTTAAACAGCTTTTCTGAAAGCTAATCTCCTCCCTCTCAAGAAAATAAGTTAGGTCAACAGTTAGCAATTCTGAAATAAAATGAGAAATTGAAGAGCCAGCTGAGGGTATGGTGTTGGTCTTAATGTTTTCAGGCTTGTCCCAGATCCTCATGACTCAGAAATATGTGTCTGCCATTCTTCTTCTTCTTAGTGAAGCTTGCCACAACCTTCCTTCCTTAATCTGTTGGGATGATATTTTGTTACATTTTCACGACAGTTAGTTTATTTGTCATCTTCACTTGTGTCTCCTATCTAGGCTCAGTTTAGTCAGATCACATTCTGTTCCTCTCTCCTTCCTTTCTTATATGCATCTGTGAAGCTTCTGATTACTAAAAACTTTCAATTATGTGCTCAGCACTTTTCCCTCATTAGCAGAGTGTCATCCCTCACTGTGTGCAGACCTCTGCAACATGCAGGTCTCACAAGGATTCAGCCCATCCCTTGCACACCTATTCTGCTCATTCTCTTTCATCTCCAACAGACATTCAAATATTAATATCATTTTTTGTATATGATACATCCATAAACACCTGGAGGTGAAGGGAAATTTTGTTTGGGATATACTAACCCAAAAAAAGAACTGCTTAACTCCTCCTTTCCTCCTCTAGTATGGCTATACTTATTCTGAAATAAAGTGTACATCTAATATCTTTATATCTATAAAGTTATTTCTGTGTGGGAAAGAAAATCAATGTTATAGCCTTGCAATCAAATTCTCCCCAAGGTGTTTATTGTATGACTCCATATAACAAAATCATCCTTCCCAGATGAATCAAGCATCAGTAAAGACCTGGTGAGAAGGAGAAATCAGATGAGAAATAAGTAAGCATACCTGATAGCCCATAGCACCACCTAGCCCAAATGTTTGCTGCAGGTGGAATCTGCTCTCAGGAATGGGTCAGATTTATGTGTACTCTGGTCCTCAGTCCAAGCATGGCCCTGCTGTGAACTTCCCCTGGGCAGGAGATCAGCAGGCTACCCCAAACCCTGAGGTCTATGCCACCAGCTCCTCTTCAGTGTCTTTGTTTGGCATGGCTTCTACATCAAATACAAAAAAAAAAAAAACCTCTTACTCCATGTTCCAGGTATAACCCCTACAGGGCTAAAAAAAGCAGCTCAGGGCCTCTATGAAAGGCTTTCCCTTCTAAAGACCATCCTTCTGAATGATTCTTGACAATGACAAAACAACTGATTTTTGCAAATCACAAAGAACCTTGGGTTTCAGCTCATTTTCGTGGCCCAAGAAATTGCATTTCAGGAGAGATATAGTGGGGTTCATCTCCTGCATTGTAAAGCAGCTAAAGTTAGATGTCTAAAACTAAGTTAGGCGTGCTGACCTCCTGTATAGTCAAAGGAGAGAAGGGATGGTTCTTGTCTTCTTCAGTTACCCATCTACATAAGAGATTCATCACCATCTGCAATAAGTGGTTTTGTATAAAAATGGCTCTATAATGCAGTGCTAAGCCTTAGACAGTTCACATTTGAACATCTACAATCAGGACAGAGTAGTTGCATCAGTCATGTATGGCAGTAAAATAAGAAATGCCAGAGCTCTGGTTCAAGATCACTATCACTGTTCACATGTATCTCTGCATAGTTGTGACCTGCATCAGCTACCACTACACCATCTGATGCCAGCACATTGTTAGGAGATAGCACAGGTCAGGGGTCAACCCCAACAAGCCATAGAGATAAAGGCAGGCTTTTTAGGGAGAAGAAGAAGGATGATTTAGGCATGCATGACACAAAAACTGGCCAGCAGCCCATGGTCTGTCTAATTTGCTAATGAAGGCATAGCCAAAGAGCTCCTTCTCTCTTTGTTTTCCTGCATATGCTGCAAATTTGGGACAGGGACCTGTCCTGTCCCTGCTTGGAGAAGTGACACACATTTTAAAGCAGGACCTTTCCTCCCCTAAATACCTGTGCTAAGCAGGAGAAATTCAGACATTCATTCTCTTGCTTCTCTGGTGAGACACTTTAAATAAGATATTGAGGACTTCTTCTAGATAAGAAAGCTGTCTGGAATATATCAGGAAAGATGTGCCTTGATCAAAATCCCGTGTTTACCTAGACATTTCTTATTCTGTCATGACCTAGCCATAAAGCAACTAAAACACAGGAATGCACACAATTTTACAAGACTTTATTTCCAATTTCCAATGAAAGAAGGACTAAAGAACTTACAGAGGATGTGGAAAATACTTGAAAATAAGTCATTTTAAAGAAGACAAGCTGGTCACTCCTCAAACTGAAGGTAGCAAACCCACTGTTCCCCACTCACAAATCGTTATCAATACATGGTGACCATTCATGACCAGACTAAGAAAAAAATCAGTTCTTCACTGCAGGGATGGGATGGCAACTGTTTGAGACAAATTTTTCTTTTCTTTCCATATCTTTTTTTAACTGATTTGCAGCTCTTTGATGATAAATGGATCAATTGTTTGGTAAGAAAACCAGGAGGCATTTATTTACATTTATAATCACAATTTTAATCATTCATCTCATTAAAAATCACTGTTAGTCATTTTTATGGTTTTTTTCTCTGACATTTTATTTCAGCATAAAGTGTTAAAATGTTAGCACTTCTCATTACTGACTGATTATTTTGCTCAGGATTTTAAGTTTTCTTTCTCTCTCCCTGTGCCTAAAATCCAATTTACAACCTGCTAAAGGCCTCATAAGATTTTTATGGATTATTTCCTGAAATCACATTAATCTAGCTCCCGTTACTTTGCACTAATTTCACCTGCCATTGTATGAAGTAACTAAATTCAATTGCTTGGAAATGATCCCCCAGAGACTTCTTCATGAATCTAGGAAAGGAAAAAAAAAAGTAACCCTACCTTGATGGGTTATAAATATGGTGGGAACAACAGGCCTATAAATTCACAGTATGTGGAGCCTTATCAAACTATGACAATCAGAGATCTTCAAACTTTCAAATAATATATAGATCAGGGCTTGGATTAGATTGCTTTTGGCTTTGTCTCAGCTACCCTAAGTCAGACTCTCTGGCTTCTACAAGTGATTCACTATTTATCATTCCTTTAACAAGCTAGGGAAGTCACGCAGTAGCTTATCAGCTGCACCCTGGTTCATTAGAACATCAGTTCAACCAATATTAACTATGCTGGGCATCAGCTATCAATTAGATATGTCCCTTGTTTTAGGGACAGTCTGCAGATAATTCTGCAAGCCATCCAAGAAAATGGTATTTAAAAACAATGAAGCAGCCTGGTCTCTCTGACACATAATGCTATCTGCTCCATTTGTTTACATGATAAAAAAATCCATCTCCTCTAAGCCTTGTAATTGGGTAGTTTAAGAGCAGCAGGTATGCTTGAGATAGAGTAATTTAATGTAATTGCTCAGGGTTGTAAGAAAAGTAATCTGACTTTCAAGCGGACTGTGTCTGATCCACGCATGGCTTCCCAGACACAGTGACGCTTTCATGCAGCCGGCAGGACAGCGCTCCCTGGACATGGGGATTCATTCATGCTGAGTGCAGTCAGCAGATAAAGTACAGATTAGGGTCTTTGATTTCCTAAGCTCTGGACCAAGCTCCAGCAAGATGCCTTTAGAACTCCAACAGGCTGTTTCCTGGTGCTCCCATGTGCCATATCCTCCTGGCCTCTATACAGCAGCAAGCAGAGACTGGGGCTTTTGGCTGCTGCCCTCACTTGTCTATGCTGGGCTGTGCTCTGATTCCTGGGGAGCAGCAGTGTGACCACAGACCTGGGATGACTTGAGTTTTCTCTTCCTCAAATCAGTGCTGAAGCTGAGTCAATACCAGTGTGGACCCTGGACTTATTCCAGCCAGAAAGTACTTTTTCTTAAAATCCTTTAGATTTTTATTTCTTGAAATAGACATTCATTCTGCTGTCAGATGATCTGACAGCAGATAACTAACTGGACTCACCCAGGATATCCACACTGAAATTCTCTTATCTAGGCTACCTAAATGGCACTTGGAATCAGAGTCTGCCACTCCTCTGTTTCACAGCTGGCACTTAGAAATGCTCCTTCCGAAGTAGTGTCGGATCAGTGTCACATAGGGGAAGATTTTCAAAGAAGTCATCATACAGGACTTCCCATCTACAGATCTACATAGCAGAGCAATAGGCAGAATATAATGTGTGATTCTGGTTTAAGCCAGTATGGTGATTTTTAATCTATAAAATGCTAGTCTCAAAGTAATAGCTTCCTAGATGACAAAACTAAAACATGTGCCTTTACAGATGGTAAATTTCTTCTTGAAATACATTTGTACCTTTACACTTGGACAGTTTTACCACTGGGGTTCTGACCATGAATTGCCTTGACTGGAAAGTCATTTAGAGATCTATCCCCCAAAGGGGTTGTCCTTTGTACATCCTTAGTCTTATCCTTTATGGCTAAGGGATCAGAGCACTTACACATGACAAGGAAAATATATTTTACCCCTCAGCCCTAGAGGAATCAAACTCAAAGCTTCCACTTTTCAGGAAACTACTCTCAACTCTAGGCTGTGGGCTAAATTTGAATAAACAAGAGAAGGGCTCTGTGAATCCTTCCTGCTGAAGCTGCTCCTTTTCACATGACGTATTTACCCATTCCTTGAGACAGGGAAAAAGGATAGGATGTAAAGATGAACCACTTCAAGAGGATGGACTGAATATCCCCCATCCTAAGAATAGTACATACGCTGGTGGTTATGGCACTCTCCAAGGAAGTACAAGATGTTAGTTTACAGCCCCTCAGGCAGAGGAAGGAACTGAACTTGGGTCACCCACATCCTGAATGAGTATACTAACCACTAAGCTGAATAATAAATAATAATGAAAAGAATCACTGTCCCACAGCAGCTCTCTTCTAAAAGGGAGAAAGATCTCTACTCTCTTTCTCAAAGCATATGTATTCTTAGGCTACTCACTCCAGAAATCTAAAGACTGTGTAGGAGTTTAAACGCTTCTAGCCCAAATCCAGGACTCATGATATTCAGCTGGCCTCATCCTTTTTTGTCAGCTAGAAAAACGGTTCTGTGGCTGTTTGGAATCCTGTTCTGAAGCCCCAACTCTCTTTTATTTATATAACCAGTTTGGGTTTCTAATTGGGAGCTGCATGTTCACTTAATAAGCAGGTGCAGGGATCGAACACAGCAGTGCTCACAAGCTCTTGTGGTTGCTTTTATCTCCTGGTCTAGTGCATATTTAGGTGCTTAACTGTCAGTGACTTCATTCTCATCTCCAAACTGGTCCTACGAGAATTATCCTGCTTCGGAGAGGAATCTAGGAAAGGAACTGTGGGATGCTCAGATATCCACAGAAAACGGGAATGTCTACCCCCCTAAAACATGGGAGAACTGTGTGTGCATTGTGTGCTGTGTTTCCAAAGGCCATTAAGCACTTCCTTATTTATATTTTTATATTTTAGTATAGTCCTTGTTGTTCACCATTAATATTTCCCATTCCCAGAGACTGCGTTATTTTAGAAGGAAACAGAACAGGCAAATTGTCTTACGTCTGAGATTTCCAGTAATCAGTTTATCACACATTCATGAATCAAGACATTTACTGTGAAGAATGTTTAAGAAATACAAAGTACAATTACAGGCAACTACATATTTCCAAACACCCTGCCATTTGAATATTCAAAAGATACTTCATGTTCTTCTATTTCTTGCCAATAGCTGAAATGCTGAGTCTTTATTAGGAATGTTTATGGTAAAATAAGCACATGACATTATCTCCTGTCTGATCAAAAAGAGTCAACATACTGCTTTAAAATGTCAGAGGTCTATTTCTGCAGCTTCCAGTAGTTATTGTTGTAAACAAGGGATTGCTGCATTTGCCCATAGCTTAGCTAGAATGTTAATGTTTCCTATTAAACATTTTCTTCTTTCTTTCCTAGACCATTTTGTACTACCACACCCAGCTGCGAACATCTGGCTCCAAGCAGTGACACCAGCTGATGAGAAATGGCATTCCTGCAGCTTTTCTTTCTGAATACTCATCCAGAGGTGGCTGTTTTCCAGCAGACAGCACTCTGCACTGCTGAATGTCAGTGTCTGGAGTCCCACTGGACAAAGGCTCCTAGAGGAGTTACACAGAACTGTGTAAGGTAAAGAACTGCGAATCTGATCCTCAGAACTGTGGTTCTACAAGTAAGCAAGGTCCTCTGGCCAGTAACCTCAAACACTGTGTCACCCTGATGATGTATGGACTGAAGCATTTGGACATCCAGTCTGAAGTACAAGATAAATAGTGATTAGTAACTCAGACTGGTCTCCTGGCACAAACTGCAAATGTGCCAGTGGCAGCTCTGTGTTTGAAATCAGCATGGATGACAGCAGTCCAACTCTAATACTGCTTTATGTAATCTGGCATGGCATGGAGCCTCCACTTCTCCACCCAGTAACACCGGGGCACTTCTGCAGAGAAAAGCTTTCACCCTTCAGAAAGGTGATTGTGAGTACTGGAAAAGAGAATAACACTGATTGCTAAATATTAAAAAAATAATAATTTTAATTAGAAATAATAATTAATATTTCATGCATTGAATTCTAAAGTTAAATTAGTAATATTTTAATAATAACTCGCAGTCAATATCCTTTATCACAGGATGTCAAAATACTTTATAGAAAAAATGCAATTAAACTTCCTATTATCCACCTATGCCATCCTTCCCACTGGCTGCTCTGAGGGTGTTTTATAAGAGGCAGTTTCCTGACATCATTTTGGCAAGTGAGGAAACTGCAGCAAAATAAAGTCAAACACCTTGTTTGCATTGTCTCAGAAAATTAGGGCCAAGATGGTAAGAGATCCTGTGTGTATCTATACACAACCTATTGCTATATGCAGCAAATTATTGTAGCACTTGAGTGACAACGAACAGTTCCTAAGGCTGCCCTCCAAAATAGCAGTAACTGAAGGAGGTTTTGAACTCAGCCTGACTGCAGGTCTGCACAACCTTTTGAGGTCAGACCTATGCCTTTCTTAAGCCAGATGGTTGCAAGTAAGTGATGGTCAAGACACTGCAAAGCTTCATTAGTTTTGGGTTATTTCTCTGCAGAATTTACTGTAACTGCCTTACAGGCAGGGGATGGCTGACATTCACCTGGCTGTGTGGGGAGGGGGACAGGCCCAGATGTGTCTGCAAAGACTGAGCAGCTGTGTCCCTTGCTAAGGATCTGTCAGTTTCAATGTAGACTTAGTAAGGACACTTCAGAATTCAATATTCTGGGGGACAAAACTGGAACTGAAAATATTACTGAAATACAGGCTTTAGCTGAGCAAGTAGACTATGACCAGTTAGTAACCAGGTCACAGAGTGTATAAAAACTGTTACAATATGTATGTGCTAGAGCTAGGATCTGAGCACTACAACCCTGGAACACTTTTCTTGTAATGTCCATCTATTTATTGCCATATACTGAAGGTACTTTAAACACTTTTAAGTGAAGTTTTAAGTTTTCAAGTCAATTTTTCTTTCTGGTTGTCCAATTTGACACCCAGTTTAGATGATGAGTTACAGATTTTTCCAGAAAGGAACCAGTCCTCAGCACCCAAATCTTACATTATAGCTGCTCTGTAGTAAAGAGAGGAGTCTTAAAACTGAAGATACTACTCTGCATTTACCTCAATGCCAAATAAGCTACAGAAGATGTAAAAAAGAAGTCAGTAAAATGTATTTCCTTCTTGAGGCCATTTAACCAAGAATCCGTTTCTTTACCACACGTTCACCTCTCAGCTCTGAATAACTTTGTTTGGGTACCTGGGTCTTTCCAAGTGTTACCATGGGACAATGGCAATTACAGTAACAGGAAGTAGTTAAGTAAGCAGGTAGCAAGAAAGTAGGTAGTTATGTATCTAAGACTAGGAGTGGATCAAATACCCTTATGTGAACTCCTAAAAGCAAATGTTCCTTTAGAAGTCTTGGCTATAAGTCCCTCTGCCTTATGCTCCTCAAAAACCCTTGAAAGAATTAAGGAAATCCATAATGCAACTACTCATGGTACAGTATTTTCCTAATTGTCCCCATACCACAGCTTTATCCTTAACAAGCTAATGTTAATTCATTTTTCTTCTACTTGAATTTGACAGATTGTCTATATAATAAACGTCTTTAAACAAATTTTTCAGATGCCAGTAAAGACAGATCCCTTCATAAGGGTAAATAAACTGTTTTAAACAGTGTTCTGAAAAACAGTGGCCAAAGCTATCTATGAAATCTGCAATCATAAAAGCTTTCTTTGGAACAGATTAGGGACAAAATATTTCATTTGCTTTGTTAATGTCCTTTCATTTGAGTCATAATTATATCCAAACTGCAGCTTCTGAGGGCCACACAGAATAAAACAAACGCCTTTGTTTCCGTGGATTCATGTTCAGTTGTTTCCATTCCCATTGCAATCCTGGTTACATGAATGAGGAATCTGAATGCAAAGGCATGCAGTATTCTGTGAGTTATAAGAAGCTGAAACGCTTTGATGTTCTTTCCAAAGCCTATAGCCTGATTCACTGTTCTTTCCCCACTCTATCCTTGACCATAGCATTCCTGGGTCTTTGTGTAAGCTATAGAGCACCCTCCAGATCTGAGAGAGATGTAACCGTGTAAAAACATCACACAAACAACCTGAGTGTCTCACCTGAAACTGATGTGTCTCACAGAGGCCATTTCCTTGCCAAGCCTGGGTTCCACAAGGTGCTGCACTAACTGTTCACAGGTAATCACTAGAAGGGACAGTGGATCCATGCCTTTTTTGCAAAATTCCTCCCTTCTGAAATTAGAACTGTCCTTTTTTACCCATTTTGTCAGCAGTTAATGGTGATATTCTAGTTTAATATCTAGGGCTTAATGCCACCACAAGTTAAACAATGGGGAAATAAAGCAGATGTGGGCAAGTTCTTGATGAAAAGTAGAAAATGCGAAGGTTCAGAAACCTCTGTAAAACTTAGACCCTGATCCAGATCCAGAATGACTTGTGTCTCTTGTGTGTAACATGGTGATACAAAGGTTGAAACTAATCCTTAGAATGTTAATATCATGACATAACCTTTGCAGCTGAAATGCCCTTTCTTAGCAGACTGTAGAACTCACCACTTCAAGGCGATACAGAGAACATCAATTTACATGCTTTGCCTTAATTTAGTCCTCAAAATACCCGCTCTTAGATGACAGATATCCTGAACAAAGAGGAACACAGTTTTGATCCAAGACAGCTGAGATGTATCTAAGAAGAAAGACATTATTTTCTACCGTATGCAACAGTTAGAATAAGGGAAGGGCATAACTCAAATCAGAACTGGTACACTGTAAATTATTTCCAATAATCAGTCAGAAAGTCTTTCAAGTAAAATCCACAGACTTTACCACAAACAGGCTAAAATACAACACAATACATTATTATCATCAAATGCTGGTAGTGTAAAAAGAAATAGAATAACCAAAATTCAGTTTGATAGACTAATTCTAACCAACTAGACAGTGTTGCCTAAAATCATCTCTCTGGTCTTTTAAATAAGTGTCTCATGTTTCTTCTCTGATAGCAGCTTGGATTCAGAAATTTTCATCCAAGGTGTGTTATAAAATATTTTTCTGCATGTTGACATTATTGATACAGGCCAATTCTCCTGTCCACACTGCAGGAATTGTGAATATTCTGCATGTGGAAATCGTGGTGATAGTAACCTGAGCCCAGTGCAGGGGATGAGAACAGAATATCCAATTGAGATCTGCAGTGCAGATAAGCTTTCTGCACCGAGACCAGAACATGTGAATTTTACCCATATATCAAAAACCTGCAGTATTCTGAAACTTGCTTATCCTTAAGTAGCATGAAAACACAAAAAGAAAAAAGCCTTTCTGATGTCTGATAATGAGAAACATGGTTGACTTTCAGACTCGAAACTATTTCATACACGCACACATACACACACAGACACACACGAGAGAGAATCTCAGAAATATTTGAATAAACTTTGGAATTAAATGAAAAAAATTACTTATTACAGAAGACATCATCTAATGGATCACATTTATTTTCTGTCAGTTTAAAAAGACAGGGGTATTTTACCAAGCGTATCCAAAAATATTCACTAGAAAACACAGCAAATGTGCTATAAACTCATTTAAGCCACAGAGCTCATCAACACTGTTTGCAATTAAGAAATCTTTGGGGGATACAGTATTTTTTTAGAAGGAATTGTTTTGCTCTTAGATGAAAACCACATCATAGTCCTTCAGACATAAATCTTTTATTGTATCTTCAAGAAAGAAACTGGAAATTGTGAAACAAGGCGCCACTGATAAAATGTAAGTATCCCCTTGGAGTAACGTGGATGAGCTCATTACTTCAGGAAGATAACAGGGTATGTCATGGTTACAAAACACTGCTTTTCCTTTTCAGTTAGTGACAGAGGAACACAATGAACATAGTCCTGTGCACAATGTAAAATAAAATACTTGGCTCTTCATGACAGAAACTGCTTCTGAGTCTTGGCTTTGATTTACTTGCCTTTACAGTACAAACTATACCTCAGTCAGCATCATGTGGACAGTTTCTTTTTCATTCAGTGCAGGTCAAATTAGCATGGTAGCCAAGGGCTGCACAAAAAAAAACAAGTAAAAGGAAAATAAAGTATGAGGTAAACTGATGTAGTGATCTCACAGAACTTATTTCAGATGTAACCTGTGATGGTCTGAGCCTTCAGACTTCATTCATCTTTTGTTGTCTCACTTTCATCCACATCTTCTGTGTACGTGCCCTCTATCCCCATTTGCCAAATTCCATTGCAGGACTAAGGAATTTTCGCTACTTAAGGGACTCAAATACATTTGGGTGACTGAGCCATGGTCAACATAAACTTTTTGCACTAATAAGCAGTGAAACTTCAAGGAACTGATTAACCTGCAATACTTAAGTCTTTAACGTGTCTTGCTAGACCATGAAGAACATTTTCTGTGAGCGTCCAAACAGTTTCAGAATTAGTTTCGTCTATTTCTCATATGTCAAGTAAAGGCATAGGAAACCCTACAAATCCTCTGAACACAAACTAAGGTAGAAGACACAGACCCCAATTCTGTACTTTTTCTCTGAGTCAGATGGTTTTCAGGAGCAGCAGTTCCCAGCACCACTTCCATCAATGTCACTGATCACAAAGGGACCGCTCATTGGGAAGATTCAATGAAACAGAACAAAATGGGGGAATTAATATCACTAGGGTTTGCACTAGTATGAAGGTATATTGTACATAGCATTTATCACTGTCACAATTTACTTGCTACATTCAATTGAATGTCAAAAGAAATTGCAGCACTATAAGTACTGTATCGTACATATTAACTGTGTGTACAAATCCGGAGGCTGTGCCTTCAGTTTGAGACACTACTAGAGACAGTAAGGCCAGAAATTCAGTCCTTTCCTCCTTCTGTAAAATAGAAACCTACTAGACATTGATGTAATAAAAAAATTCCAGTACAATTTCATTTGTTACTTAAATAATCAATATAAATCTGTGATCCTTGAGCCTAGGTTATGCTTGCCATGTGTTTACAGCAGCAATTTGTCTGACAGCTCCACTGTCCCTGTCTCAGGCTCCTTAGGCATTGAGGTGACAGACTTACCTAGATGAATGGGAGAGCTTGGACAGTTATGATCTGATACACACATGTTCTATATATATAATCTTGTACAGTTGAACTCTTTGACACTGACAGTAAATAAAGACTTAATTGACAGTAAGAAAGAGGCCAAGGATAAAATTGAACAGATATAAACAAAGGGAATCATGGAATCATAAAATCATTAAGATTGGATAAGACTTCTAAAACTGTCAAGTCCAACCATCAAGCCAGCACCACCACTATGTCCACCATTAAACCAAGTCCTCAAGTGCCTTACCCACACACTTTTTGAATACTTCCAGGGATGGTGACTTCATTGCTTTCCTGGGTAGCCTCTTCCAATGCTTGATAACTCTTTCCATTAAGAATTTTTTTCCTAATATCTAGTCTAAATCTCCCCTGGTGCAACTTGAGGCCATTTCCTCAAATTCAAGTGTTTAGCCAAGAAAAAAACCAACAAAACAAAACCAAAAAACCCCAACAAAACATGCAAAACAAAAAACAAACCCCGACTGAAATATCAAATACAGCAAATCCTTCAAAATTTTACTTGTTTCCAGAAGCCAGGAGGCCACATTTAATTCTGGTTCAAATCCTCTGTAAAACATCCATCCTGTCTTCAAATGAAGTAAAAATCCAGAGCACAAATGAGTGACCAGCAGGAGACCTGTGCAGGGATAGCAAGAAGGAGGACTCAAAGTTAAAAACTTTCATCTCTGCCATTCCTCTTCCGGCTGTCCCAAGAAGAAGCCAGGCAGCCATAAATGCACCCAAAACTAGGGAACACATAGACTAGAAGCTGTGATTAATAGATGGAGGAAGTAAGAGAGAATCTAAGGTAGAAGGTCACCCTATGATAACAGTTAACTCCTGAAGGGTACAAAAGACCTTATCCAAAACCAGTTTGTTGTCAATCAGACAGTAAAGAAGATTCAGTGGCTGGGGTCCCACACAAACGATCCTGATCAGCCCAGCTGGACAGACACGTCTTGGTGCTCAGGAGTCTCTCTGATTGAAACATGAGAGAATACATTTTTGGGAGTGAAATCAGTTAGTTTTAAAATAAATACTTCCTTCCATTCCAATGAGGTCTTTCATTGAGTTCGTCACATCCTATTCTGCTCTAATTAATCCTTGTGCCTAACTGATATTCCTGATAAACATGTTCTTGCTTCTGAAAATAAACAGATACAAAAGTCTGATTTTAATGTACAAAAGACAATGCACATTTCTTCTTCCTCATAAACAGCATTGGTACATCAGCCAAAGCCTTAAGAACTTTTCCATATCTAATGCTCTTGTGGTAGCAGGATAAATACAGTTCAATAGCATCTACTCAAAGCAAATACATTCAACACATTAAAATACAGTTATTTTAGGGAGATCCTTTTTTATGCACAAATCACCACTTTGTTATGCATAAATCTTCCCACAGCACCACAAACGTCTTCCAGAGAAAACAGGTACATATCAAGTACCTGAGAACTCATTTGTTAGAATCAGAAGTTAGAGCAAGTGGAGCTGTCTACCTTACCAGAGAGAAAATAGTCATCCAAGAGATAATGTCTATTTATTACCAATACAATTCTTCAACTAACAGTGTAACACTTGTTTCTGATTTCTGTTGAGCACCAGTGACATTAGCTGCTTCCTCTTGTAAAAACAGAATCTTGCTTCAGTTATAAGAAAGGTCAAATCCTGATAGTCGTAATTTCAGAAACTAGGTTCACAGATTTCATTTCCAAATACTAGTTACCAAAGTGCTGATATTTACAGTCATCTTGTTCTTCTGTTTTCTGGACCCAGTTAAAAGCCAAATCTACACATGGCAAGGATTCCTAATGCACAACCTGAAAATGTCATCGGACATCTCTGCAAAGTGTGTTGGAGTCTTCTGCAGAAAGGTTTAACATAAAAGATAATAATCTGTTAATATTCCTAATAAATTCTGAATGTGTTCTGACAATACCCAGTTCTTGCAGAGTCAAAATGACACCCGTGGTTCACCTGAAGAGAGGAGTGTCCTTGCATTGTTGTAGTGGGCTGCAGACACTTTTTGCCGTCAATGGCCCTGTTGCTCTCTGTGTGGGACCTATCACTGCTCCACCTGTTGTTAATGGGCTTTGCTGCCTCTTTGTCAGTGCAGTCACGCTTAGGTTTTGACTTCCCTCCAACAGGCAGCACTTATTTCTGCCTTCCTGGGGTGTTTTCCCATAGCAATACACTGGCTGAAATGCAGGAAGGAACATGGACCATGTCTTCAAGAACAAGGATGTTTTGCCTCAGTGTCTGAAGAAATATGGGTCCCAGAAAACACGGTATAGCATGTTTGATAATAAAATAGTTGATTGCCTTGTAGCAACACAATTTGCAAAAAGCAAAGTAAAAGCATTGTATAGAGCAATGTTGTACACTCTTGTTCAAGACACCCATCCGGTGAAGCCTGGTTGGGTATGACTGAACTAGAAAGGATGGATTAGACTCTTTGGGACCTTTTCAACTCTGAAATTAAATGATCCCATTTAAGTGCAGGAACAGATCTCACTACTAATTCTGGGTCAACATATGGCCCAGCACCTTAAGAAACCCAGAATATGATTTTGTAAACTTGATTGTTTCTATGTATTATGGGTAATGGTAAATTAACCAGTTTCTACTTTTCCAGTGAGTTAACCCTACTCTACATGTGGCTTAAATATTACACTCCCTAGAGAACAGAGCACGAGGCATTATTTAGAAGCATATATAAAGCAAACTGCCAACAGGCTGGAGAAAAGAATAGGTTCATTCAATGTAGTGGCAGAACTGACTATGGTTCTGGCTAGTAAAGAAAAGATAGTGAATAAAATACTGTATCAATAAAAATATTTAATAGACTGCATAAAATGTGCAAAATTTTATAGGGGAGGTATGCTTTTGTTAAAATCTCTTATTAAGCAGACAGACGCCGAAAGCAAACTGAATTAAGATGTCTGCTCAGTTTTAGCAAAATGTTATTCCATGTTCTTGAGGAATAAAAGAACAAAATTCAACTGAGAAGTTAATTCCTTACAAATACAGGCACCCAAGTATCACTGTACATCCAAAATCCTGACACAACGAGACTTCTTAAAAATTCTGTTTACATTCCCTGTAGTATAGGTTTGTCTGCACTGAGCTGAGACACACAATTAAGTCCTCCCTGGCACGGAATTCAGGCTTATCTGCAACCCACACAGTGATGTAGCACAAAGTCATGGTCTTTGTCTTGCATATACAGTCATCAACCAAAAGAAAGGACATTTGAGTTATGACAAAGTGTTGCAAGCCACAACCCCATGCTCAGGGGAGCCCCTAAGAGACCACAGAAGGCATAACCAAGACCATATTATGCTCTGCTGGAAGACACTTTGCTAATTTGGTTTGGACATAGTG